>JAXQQM020071693.1:0-87415 GCA_034641835.2 Pinus albicaulis
TATAATTTGTTTTGTTCCAAGAGGTTAAGTTTTGGATGGTTCTATTACTTTTGGCATGTGAATGTGAAGTAATGTTGTTATATAATTTGTTTGGTTTTTAAAAATTTTAAGTTTTGGATAATTGAACTACTAGTAATGTTGCCATCTATAAATTAATGTTTTTCTTCTGAACTACATTTGGCATGTTATGCAATGATATGTTATATTTTGTTTTGTTTTTAAAATTTAAGTTTTGTTTTGCTTCTGAACTACATTTGGCATGTTATGTAATGATGTGTTATAATTTTTTGTGTTTTTAAAATTTAAGTTTTGGATGCTTGAAGTACATTTAGCATGTGAAGTAATAGCATGTGAAGTAATGTTGTGATCTATAATTTTTTGTTAGATTAAAAGTTAAATTTTGGATGTTTTCAATGTACATTTGGCATGTGATATAATGTTAAATGTTTTTATTGGATATTTGAACTATAATTGGCATGGCATGTGAAGTAATGTTATATATGATATAATCAAAAAGTTTTTAAAACTCAAGTTTTGGATGGTTTCAATCTAATTTTGGCATGTGATATTTAATGTTAAATGTTTAATGTTTTTATTGGATAGTCAAGAACTACAATTGGCATGGCATGTGAAGTAATACATGCATGTGAAGTAATGTTGTGATCTATAATTTTGGATGGTTTCAATCTATATTTGGCATGTGATATAATGTTAAATGTTTTTATTGGATAGTTGAACTATAATTGGCATGGCATGTGAAGTAATGTTGCACGATATATAATCAATTTTTTTTTAAAACTTAGGTTTTGGATGGTTTCAATCTACATTTGGCACATGTGATATAATGTTAAATGTTTTTATTGGATAGTTGAACTATAATTGGCATGTCATGTGAAGTAATGTTGCACGATATATAATCGAAAAGTTCTTAAAACTTAAGTTTTGGATGGTTTCAATCTATTTGGCACATGTGATATAATATTAAATGTTTTTATTGGATATTTGAACTACAATTGGATGGAATGTCAAGTAATGTTGTGATACAATAAAAAAGTTTTTAAAACCCAAGTTTTGTATGGTTGAAGTACATTAATCATGTGAATTAATGTTGTGATATAATCAAAAAAAAATTGAAACTTAGTTTTGAAGTAATGTTGTGATATAATAACAAAGAGTAAAGAAGTAGTTATATGTAAATCCCTTTAATTTTTATTTAATGTTAACTACTTTAAATGTTTTGATATAATGTTAAATGTTTTGATCTAAGTTTTGGATGGTTTCAATCTACATTTGGCCTATGGAAGACTCTCATGCGTAGACATCAGATGCGTTGCAGAAGGAGAGGCGGGGGTAGGGGTGGAAGGGGGTAGGAGTGTTGGCTCTCGCCTGCCTCTTTCAATCCATGACACAGTCAGCCAACCTCCTTCCGAAATCAGTATCGCACAATTTCACTTCACTAGTGCTATGGTGAGACCTCAAATTACAGCGACCATTTCTATCTTTTTTCAAGAGGAGCTGCAAGATGAAGGTGCCTCTGGTTCCAGGAAGCGGCGGAGAAAGTCCACCATCCCAACCCGTCAGCCTCAAGACACCAGGAATTCGGTAGCTCTTCCAGTCAAATCCGGCTCGACGAGCTCCAGTAGCGATGGCGCAAGCAGCGACAGCTTGGCCTGTGTGGAGAAAAAGCTCAAAGACGACTCTAGTTCCTATTCCGCTTCAGAGATATCCTCCCAGCACTCTAACGGAGTAGATGATGATTCAGAGGAGTACATTTGTCCAATTGTGGAGGAGAATCCTCTTACACACATCGATAGCTAGCTTGATGTCAGGTCCTCTTTAGATTTTTTGAACTTTTGTCATGTTTTGCAATCACTGTGCTTCTGAAAACTCTATGTCTGCTAGTTCCCGATATTGGGCACCATCTTCTGGGCTGGTTTCCCGGTTATGGGCAGCCCCCCCTTTTTGTTTTTTGATTCCGACCCCCTCTTGTGTTGGCTAGTTAGGCAACCCAGGAGACGGGTCTCACTATGTATGTTATGTTCAATATCAATAGATTAAACCAACATAGAAAAAAGAAATATAATGTTAAATTTTTTGATCTAAGTTCTGGATGGTTTCAATCTATATTTGGCCTAGATGGAAGACTCCCATGTGAAATATTCTTTTGATTTAATCAAAAAGAGTAAAGAAGTAGTTACATGTAAATCCCTTTAAATTTTATTTAATGTTAAATGTTAAATGTTTTGATATAATTTTAAATGTTTTCATCTAAGTTTTGGATGGTTTCAATCTACATTTTTCCTATGAAAGACTCCCATGTGAAGTATTGTTTTTATTTAATAAAAAAGAGTAAAGAAGTTGTACATTATCCCTTTAATTTTGATTTAAAGTTAAATGTTAAATGTTTTGATATAATGTTAAATGTTTTGATCTAAGTTTTGGATGGTTTCAATCTACATTTGGCCTAGATGGAAGACTCCCATGTGAAGTGTTGTTTTGATTTAATCAAAAAGTTTTTAAAACTCAAGTTTTGGATGGTTGAAGTACATTTGGAATCTTAAGATTTCTTTTGATATCTACATACTCTTGTTTGAGTGAAAAAATTTCCAATAGGAAGAACATAGCTTTTCAATGCAACTAATGATATCAATTGAGCTCTAATTGGAAAAAAAGGTAAAGAAGTAGTTATATGTGAATCCCTTTAATTTTGATTGGAAATATAAGAAGTACATATATGTTTGTCGAATTCAGGTCAATATCATTAATTCACTGAAATAGTTAGCCTTGTTGATCTATAAATTGGTAAATTGATGACATTCAGTTAATTGCATTCTAGAACATAGAACATATCTGACCATTGGATAGACAAATTTTGTACTAGATCATTTTTCATCAATGCACATAGTAAAAATACTTGAACAATTAATTGCATTCTAGAACATATATATCTAATACATGTAACATTTTTCATCAATGCACATTGAACATATCAGACCATTGGAAAGACAAATTTTGTACTAGATTTTGAATCAGGAATAGAGATGTTATTCAAAGCACGTGCATGTACCAAAACAATTTTTCCATGTGCAAAAACTTGCAAAAATAACATAAGCATATCAATTTTTAGTTGAGTACTGGAAGTTCTAAAACATATTTGATCCAAAGAGAATAAATTGTTAGGCAGTTCAATCAAAAAAATTCCAATGGAATGCCATCTTCAATAATTCCTTCCTGATCGAATTTTGACATTTTCCATTTCTTAGTTTTCATTTTTTTCTTTGATTAAACCTCTATCAAATTTATGCGTGCTCCACACACCAAGTGACTATATTGACAGCTTATGAAATCAGGTTCATAGTCTTCAAAGTAAACAAAATCCCACCTTTGATTAGTTTGTTTGAAAAAATAACCTTTCAGTATAAGAGATCCTCTTTCATATTAAAATCCCTGATCATTATAGTTTTATAATAATTTCATTTTTCATTGAGTGCAACGCATAAAATAATACTTCACATTTTCATCGTTGTCAATAGGTATAATTACAGCAAAAACATCTCCTGCACAATAAAACAAACTTAACAAAATTATACATATTTAAATTTATTTCTAGATATTTAAATCATTAGAAATCAATTCAAATGTTACCTTCTCTAACAAGATCAGAAACTCGATCAGCACCAGACGATATTATAGTTTCCTCTGATTGCATTTCTTCAAACATTGCAACAGACATTTTTCCCTTTATATTTACTTTTGTATGTTTCCAATCATTTACATACATTTTGTTTTCACAAACGTCATTGGATTTTGTGTTGTCTATGCAAACATGACAAAAAAAAGAATATTTTCTTTTATCCAATGCAAACACATTTCTGAACAAATTTGTTTTAATTGAATGCAATTTTCGAGTCCCTTTTATTGTTTCAACATCATTTGAAATTGATCTATCTACGTCTTCGATCCCAATATGCCAGGAAAACCTTTATATGGAAAATTCAAAGAAGAATGTAAATATGCTATCAAAATACAATCAAAGATAATCATTGCACGATAAAATTAGATTTCCAATAAAAATTAAATTGAATGTACCTTCTCACTTCTCTTGATGGGTTAGTCTCATGGCTTAGAGTAGTGATGCACCATCGAACAAATTCTTTCGCATCCACAAGTCGGCTTGCAGAGGGGTTCATTTGATATCTTCGAAGTGCTCATTTTATGCATGCCCCTGCACTGTCATGTTTTCCTTTTCCATGGCAAGTCTCAAATAAATTCCAAAAATGTTTAATGAAGGATTTCTTATGAAGACAACACAACCAAAAGAATTATTGTGCAGATTTGAATTGACATGCGCATCTGTCTAACCATACCCAATGTTCATTGAATGTTATTCCACAATTTTTCAAGGAATCATAAATTTTTCCAAAACAATGTTGTACAAAATATGTATCATGTGTACGATCGTCACTGATATAAAAGTGATATTCTTGAATGATATATATATTTTCACTCATGCTTTCTATATGATCAATGTTTTGTTCATCATGTTTATATATAATATCGATGAGCATGGAAACTTGGTCAGAATGATACTATTCACTCTGAATTTCTTTTTGTGGAAAAAATGTGTAGTTTTTTGCAAAATCAATCACTGAAAAAATGGTCCCTGGTGGAAAAAATTCATGAGATTTTTAGAATTTCAAGTCTTGCCATAGAGCTCTATGGGAATGCTTGGTGTATTTGTAAATTTCTGCCTCAAACTTTCTGAAAAAGTCTATCACAAAAATTTCGTCTTCTCGTAATTTCACTTTCATGTTGGACAATTATTGATCATTTATATCAGTACGATATTTTTTTTGAAATTTAGTAAAATCTCCACAATCATCGCATTTTTTCCACCAACACATTTATTTTGGTAAAATAGTTCATCGCTTTCTCTTTCACATAGAATTTTAGATATGAAATCACAGATAGTGGAAGGAGGAGGTGAATCCTTCCATAATGTTCTACCAAAATCAAGGAATGTGTCATAATATAACTCAAATTCCACATGATAACGACAACAACAAGTGTCGCGTATGGTGATAGGTTTTATATACCATGGTTTTTGTTGAACAAAAGCACTGATTGAAACATTAATTTCATGATTCTCTTCTTTGAACTTGTTGAATAACTCTATTTGAGTGGTTTCTAAGAAATATTTTTCATGTTCTTTGTACTAATTTAGTGCTATTCTTCTTTGCATCACATGCTTTGTAGTTGGTGAAACAAGCAAATTGTTCTTCCAATATTCATATATTATTTTTTTAACATTTTCTCCAAGTCTGTCTTTGTATGGTTTCCTAAAAATAGCTCTCCAACAAGCAAGTTCATCATTTACATCTATTTGCAGTCGAAATTTCTAATTTTTGTGCAAATTTTTTCGTCAGGTTCATAATGCTCATGCCATAGATGTTACCAAATGATTCTCTTTAATACTTTATGAAACCATTTCCATATGTATTCCTCTACTTACAATTGAAACATTTTTCTATCTAGATCTCCTAATTGAATTTATAGCACTACTTATATTTTGTATCACATTTTCCTTCATCTTTTTATCTTTGATTGATTTTCGAATACCCAGTAGTGTCATAGCTTCTTCTAATTTCCTTAATGATAGGAGACCTTTCAACATTTGAGCTTGAACTGTCACCTGCTCCTTTTTGAAATACATTTCAAAAATGCGGTTAACATGATATTGTATATAATGTACAGGTTTTTTTATCTGCATATGTGTGACTATCAACACTCTCTAACATCTCATCAACGACATTGATTTCATCTGTACATATTCGAATAAATAGTACATAATAATTTTACCTATTCAATAAATAACTAAATCAATAATTATATGTATAATTTCAACAATACGTGCATGTGTTCAACATATACATATACATATACATATACATATACATATACATATACATATACATATATATATATATATATATATATATATATGTATATTCCTTGTGATTCAATTTGTTCACTTGAATTTCTTTCAATATTCTCACCATCTTCAATCATTGGTTCAATATCTCTTTCACTTTCTCTTTCAAAATTTTGTATCTCATCATCAATGTTTTGAGGAATATCTCTCTCTATTTACATTGCAAAATATTTTTCAAATTAGTTCATCAAATAAAAATTAAGCTTCACATTTTACACTAGGAAAATTTTAAATATATCAATAGATGATAATATTTACATTTACATACCTACTTCAATTTCTAGTTGAGTTTGATTTTCCCCTTCAATATTTTAGAGTGCTTCTATCTTTCTTTTGCGAGATTTTCTTGTCTCTTCTCTACGTTCCCTAGGGTCTCTTTTTCGATCATATTTTCTTGCACAATTCCTTCCACTTGCCATGATAATAGAGTATGAAGTTCAAAAAATTTCCTGCAAAAAATTAGAAAATAACTCAATTAGAAAAAGCATCACAAAAGATTTAATTTAAAAAAAACTCATTTTAAAAATTTTGCAAAAAATACATACTCCAATCCAAAACATTTACTTTAAAAATTCTGAAAAAAAAAATTCTTATAAAAATGAAACGAAGCTCAAAATATTTACTTCAACTCAAAAAATGTACTCTAAAAAAATGTCACTTCAAAAATGCCTCCAACTTTAAAAAAAAAAACTTCACTTTAAAAAATACTTCAAAAAATACTTCCAAAAAATGTCTTTTCAAAATTAATCCCAAATCCATACTTTAAAAAAAAATGAACCACAAAAAATATCAGAAAATATGCATTACATACCTCCAAGAAATTTCCTTTGAATGTACGTCCAAGAAAATTCCTTTAACCCATAAAAATTCTTTGTAAAACTAGACCACCTCGAAGAAATGTCCTCCAAGAAATGTCTTTAAACCCAAAACAATTCTTTGCAAAATCATACTGTCTCCAAGAATTCAAAATTAAGCCCAAATCTATACTTTCAAAAGAAATGAAGAATAAAAAAAATCCAAAAAAATGTATCACATACCTCCAAGAAATGTCCTTTGAATGTACATCCAAGAAAATTCCTTAAACCCAAAACAACTCTTTGCAAAATCAGACCGCCTCCAAGAAATGTCTTCCAAGAAAAGTTCTTAAACCCAAAAAAATTCTTTGCAAAATCAGACCACTTCTAATAAATGTCCTTAAAACCAAATTTCCAAGAAAAATCTTTGAACCCAAACCAAGACCTTTGTAAAATTAGACCAAATGTGTGAAATGTGCGAAAATTATGAATGATTTCGCGGAAATTTATATTGCCGCGAAATGGTTTTTTTTAGGGGCTCCACGAAATTTTCCGACCGATGGAAAAGTAGGTAGAAGTTCAGCCGAACATTGAAAAATAGTTCGGCTGAACTATTAAGGCATGAGACTTAACGGCCCGTTTGCACAAAAAATAGTTCGGCCAAATTTTTTTTAAATGTTCCGCCGAACTATCACATCACCAGTTACGCAGATCCAAGCTCTAAACACGTTTCTGCAAATTTGGACCAATTAAACTCCATGAAACATTCTGAATTAGCTGTCGGAACCAAGACAAGAATTTTTGATAATTAAATCTACTTTCAGGAAATATAACTTTCATGAAATTTCATAAATATTTACGAATTTTAATTTATTTTGTAATAAAATGAGTGCAAACAATTTCTGAGGGTCATTGTGATTTAATGAAATCAAAATTCTGGATCTCCCAAAATACATCGTAAAAAAAACTGAAAAAATTATGGGGCATTACATTGGTCTGTCGTCTCGAATGAGTAGCTTTTAGATTTTTAGTTTATAACTTATATGTTAAGAAATTTCTTGCGTCGTGAAACATACTCAAAATATGCAGTTTTTTCATATTGGACCAGTTCAAAAATTCTATTAATTATGATATGCATCAATTGGCTTTGTAAATATGATGAAATCGAGGCAGACTCTGTCTATATTATTGTAACACATTTTGTTTTCTCAAAAACACAAATTTTCAAAGAATACAACATTGCGTATTAATATGACTTCTTATCAAGCCTTTGATGATTAGAAAACACACACTCAAAGAAACGCTAAGTTGACATATCAAATTTGCATAAAAAAAATTCCAAAAAATAAGTAATAGAAAGCTAAAAAAATTCCTTACAACTTTTATCTTTATCGCAAAATGAAAATCTAAAAAGAAAAATTGTTATAGTTTGCAGAATGTTGAAGAACCGAAAAAATGAAAGTTTTTTCCTCCAAAAAGGGAAAAAGGTGTAACCCAACTTCACATTTTCACCCAAATAGTCATGCCGGTTTATGAATCCATTGGGTGTAATATTTTAATTCCGGCACTTTATTAATCCATTGTGTTTTTAATATTTATCTATTGTGTTTTTTAATCCCTTAATTCTATAATATGTTTACCTTGGGTTTACTAATTCTTTGGATTTTTAATATTAAACTCTTGGGTTTATTTGTTCCTTAAGTTTATAATATTAATAATTCCTTGGGTTTATCATTTAATCTTTTGTGTTAATAATCCATTGAGATTAAAATATTAATTCCTAGGGTTTATTAGTTTCTTTTTCTTTTAATATTAGTTTGTTGGTTTTACTTATTCCGTAGGATTATTAATAGTTTGGGTTTATTAATCATTCATATTTATAATATTAATGCCCTAGATTTATAATATTAATAAAATTTTGGGTTTATTGACCTCTTATGTTTATAATATTAATAATCCCGTGGTTTTATTAAACCCAAATATTAAGGCTTAAATATTAGTCCTAGGATTTAATATTAATTCCTTAAGTTTAATATGTTTATTCGTTCGGATATTAATTCGTTGGGTTTATAATATTAACAATCCCTAGGTTTATTGATCTCTTATGTTTATAATAGTAATATTCATCTTTTTTTTCCAATCCTTTCAGTTAAAAATAGGTATTCCTAGGCTTTATTAATCCTTTGTGTTTTAAATATAAATCCCTGTAAGACCCCTAGTTTCTATTCTTTTTAATTGACAATTGAATAAGTCCAAAAGGGAAGTGGACCCCAATGGAGATCTAGTGTGTGGATTTATTTTATTTTTTAATTAATAAAATTGAATGGAAAAGTTATGTTTGTAATCACTAGCTAGAGAATTGAGATCTGAAACCTATATCCATGAGGATGTGGATAAGGTGATGAGACTTTCCCACACCTTCCAGAAATCCTTGGAAGGACTATTAAAAAAATTATATTTGGAGATAAACATCTAATTTCCCCAATAAAGAGGAAAGTAATTAGGAAGAGCAAGAAAATATAGAAAAATGAAAAAGGTAGCTTTAAAGTACCTCAAAGAGGGAAAGCCTAGGCAAAACATGAAGAGAACATCCTGATATTTCTGGATGTAAAAATTGGAAATAGGCTTGGGAAAGCACAACTTAAATAAGTTTCTCCAGGACAGACAAGATGTTGTCTATCACTGGAAGCTAAGGTCTCAGTTTGGGGGTGAGTTAAGGAGATAAAGCTCTAAGGTTGGGTGGAACTAGTCATAGGCATTGGTATGTCCACCTAACTATAAATTTTCTAATTTACATGATTCTCAATTATGTAGTAAATGATGTGTGAATTGGAATGGTTATGATATAATTATGTGAAATTGTGGAAGGTAAAACTAGTAGATTTTATTTATTTTAAGTATAAATTAGTATAATGATCTAAAAGTAGTCCATACATTTAACAGTTTTTGTTACTACAGTAACATTTCAGTCTGTATGGTTGTATGGATAAAATAAAGTTAAATACAACTTCCAGAATGTCTAAATCTGGTGACAGATTTAAATCTGGGGTTAGGATTTTTACACAGAATAATTATATTCCATTCAAATAGTTTAACTGTTAATATGAAATGACGAAACTTTCAACAGAAAAATCAAGAAATGTAACTAAATTTCAGATATGAATTCTAACACTTTTCATAGTTGAAAAAGGTATGAATATAATATTAAGTAGAAATATGTAAAAGAATTAAATATGATGAAATGAGATTTGGAGTAAACCAGTGTTAAAAAAATTAAGAAGAACAGAATTAAAGCTAACAATGCAGTCATAAATTCTATCTAAATTAATTTAGTAGGTATTCTTAATCCAAAACAAAAGAGGTGAATACAGATTATTCAGACTTTTGTATTAAAGAAATTAATATGTTCCAGTATGGACATCGAGAAAGCAGTAAGAAACTGATTCTTGGTAAAATTCTCTTATATGTAAATGAAACAATACCTATAATTCTGAATATGATACATATGTCTAGAAAGAGAAAAATGTCATGATAAGGGTGCTTCCATCATGCATACCTTGTCATTTACCATGTGAAAGTTAAGTAAAACCTATATATGTATATTATATGTTGTGGTAAAAAGTTTATTTTCTACTACTATGTACAAAGAAAAAGAAACTAGTAAGAGAAAAACAAAATTCATAAAGATTATAAGAAATATTTATAAAAAGAAAATTATCCGAACACGGTAAGTTCATGTTGTAGAACCAAAAATCCTAACAACGGATATATCACAGTATCGAAATATAATTCGTTGTTAAAATTTTAACAAGGCATAATTTTTTTTTATTTCATTCTATAAAATGAGATGAGGTAACATGAGTAGAAATCCAGCCAAACCTATGGCTATGAAAATGAAAAAATATAATAAGAGGCAAAAAAAACTCAAAGGGATGAAATGTAAGCATTTTATCATTTATATAGCAGTCTTCATGTCAGTGAAGTCATTGAGCCACATTTCGAAAAGATAAAATTACATAGTCCTAAGGATTTTTCCTCAATAGAAAACATTAATGTTATTGACAAATCCGAATGGAAAATTTTAGACAGAAATGTAATTGAGAAATATTAAGATTAACAAATATTTCAAGATTAGGAAAATCTGGACAAAAAACTGTAGAGGTGGGGAACTCCCGTGGCAATGCTACCAACCTGCATGAACAGTGCAAAAAAGAATGCCTTTGAATGTTGTATTCGTCCTCCCTCAAATCCATGTGAAATAGGAGAACAATAATGTGACATACCTACACATTCAGTGGTCAAGTTAAATTCTTAAGTAGAAATAAAAGCGTTAAGAAATAGAAGCCATAAATAAAGAATAAAAGCATGGAAGGAAAGCCTTTACCTTAAATTGATATTTTTCACACCTATATGCCTGCGAAGGAAAAATAAAAATCAACCAGTGGATAGAAAATACTCCTACATATTAATCATAATCGAGCTAGACAAAATCACGTATTTCTCTTAACTAGATCCATAAGAAGGAAAGGGAATAGCATCAAAGAGATATTGGTGGGATGGTCGAATCACAAGGGAGATTGACCATCTTCGAAATACGCTATTACTTGTCGGCCTTACAGAAGCGGCACCATATATGGAAATTTAAATATTCATACACAGATAAAATCTACACGTGCTCAGGAAGAAAATTTACCTGAAATTAACCGCCTGAGAACGGAGTTAGGAAACTAAATTTGGTGTTTGGGTGGACCAAGTTGAAATCTAACTCAAACATGAAAAAATGTACGACATTATCAATTTCGAAAACGAAACGCATATTTAGAGAATAAAACAATATGAATTAATTTAAGAACAAATTTTGGAAATTACTTAACAAACTGAAAATAAGGGGAGCTTTAGAATGATGAAGCCACATAGGCTTGATTCTGTGGCATGGAGTTTCTAGCGGAAAAGGACCAGGATTAATACAATGCCGAGAAAGCATAGCAGGGTTGCAAGAATTCCTCTATTAAATGGTATACAGAAATTAAACCAAGTTAATAGAAAATACCCTTAAGCCTATCAACATAGCAATAAATAAATAAAAAGCCTATCCCGTGAGAGTTTAAGCGAGGAGATAGCGTGAAAAAGGAAACACTGCTCCAGCACTTCCCCCCCAAAAAAAATAAAAAAATAGAGATGCACAGTTAGGCCACCCATGTGGCATGGTATATGAAGGGGAATGAGTTCTTACCATCGTTCCTAAATCTAGTTGAAGGAGGGAGTAGATGGTATTGTAGTGTTTCACTATGCTGCCCTCCGTGGATATGCATCTAAACCAAGAACACCAAGCATGGTAAATCCTGAATGAAGAAGTAAAGAGGGAAAAGAACAGAGTAATGAATCATTTAAAATCAAACCAGTTGCAAAACCATAACAAATCTCAACCCTACAAGTGGCAGCAGATGGGTATCATTAATTGGATCGTGACATCAAAATTGTAAAATTTCAACAACCTATGACGTGACGATGTACTGCTGGAATTGTGATGGTAGTAGGTAAATTAATGTGACTGAAGATGTGTTCATATAACCAAATCTCCAAACTGTCATATTTAGTTCTAGAATTAAATTCTGAAGTTACCACATTAATCCCAATTCTAATGTCATATGGATAGGCAGGTAGAGTTTTAATGAATCATGGGTCTCTATGCATTACACCACTAGCTGAGGAACTGAAAAATTTAGCCACATAACGTGGAGGGTTTAGTATTAACTCCAGTCCTCAATTCCGAGAATAAAGTGATGTGGAGATGTTAGTGTGATTTGAATATTATAGGTGCACATACATCTTTCATATAGTAAAACATACGATATTGACTCAATGTGTGACACCGAATGAACTAAGGTAAAATGACTCCCAATAAAATCCAAATAAATACCTTGTCGGAATCAAGATCGAAGAATAAAGATGTTATAACAAAGATTACTTTATAAGTGAGTAGATAAGGCATTATATCAACTATGGAAAATTATATATGTTTTAGGGTGATTACATGGTATATTAAAGTAAACCCTTTTGGATATATAAGTTAAATTTGGATAAGGGTTAATTAGTAACAAAGTAAAGGCACAAAATTAATATGGGATATACCTATGTTAAATGAGGAAGGATCATTTAAATATATATATATATATATATATAAGTTATTGAAAGGGCGATAAACGAAATTAGATTAACAACCCAATTAGGCTAACTCATAACACATTATTTATATCTGGATATTTTCACAATTTAGTGATGAAATTTAAGACAAGGGGATAAGATTTACTAAAGCCAAAATGTGTCCTGACAGGAATAATGAAATGTGAGTCAAAAGGTTTATGCTTTTAAAATGCAACTAGATCATGGACATAAAGAAAGTTTAAATTTAATTATCGTCGGAAAAAAAAAAAAAAAGATTAAGAGACATTACAATCCCTCTAGTTTGTGGATACCTTAGGTTTATGATATTTATCCCTTGTGTTTACTAATTCCTTGGGTTTATAATATTAAACCCTTAGGTTTATCTGTCCCTAGGTTTATAATATTGATATTTCCTTGGGTATATAATTTAAATCCTTGGGTTTGTTTATCCCTTGAGTTTAAGATATTAATTTCTATGGTTTATTAATCCCTTCTCTTTTTTATATTGGTCCTTGGGTTTCATGATTCCTTACATTTATAATATTTATCCCTTGGATTTACAATTTTGTTGGGTTTATAATACAAATAATCCCGTGTGTTTAAAATGGAAATTACTAGGGTATATTAATCCATGTGTTTTTAATTTGACTCCTTGGGTTTATTGATCCTTTAAGTTTATAGTATTTACCCTTTGGGTTTACTAATTGATTGGGTTTATAGTATTAAACTGTTGGTTTTTTTAGTTTATAATATTAATAATCATGGCTTTTTATTAATCCCTTATATTTAATTTATATTTTGAATTTACTTTAAGAAAATATATGAAAGATATTAACAATTATATTAACAAATATATAAAAATTATTTACGATATTAGTAAGTGATATATAATTATTATAAATAATAATGAAATAACATTATTATGTTATATTTAAACTATATTACAGTTCTAGATATAACTATTAATATATTAACAAAATTTAATAATATATATCTCGCTTTGCAGTAATTTGACACTTGAACCATTGGGTTTTCTAATATTTCTTTGTGAACATTGTAACTCTCAATCTTAAATATCATGCACATAAATTTCTGGTTTAGTTTTTAAACCATTAGTTCATAGGATCTTCCTTGGCGAAGGTTGGAAGTGAATGGTTGGGTATTCTGAGCTTCCTTTCTGAATATTGTTTTTCCTTTGAACCACATAACAGTGAATTCTTGGTTGGTACTGAATGCTTCGGTGGTTTGAGGCTCCTTAGCAAATATCAAAGGTCAAGTTGGGAAAAGGCTTTGGTGGCATATTTCTCACTCTTCTATAAAATCTTTGTGCCATATATACCTTTTTCCTTTGGTAACTTGGCATGTTCTATCTTATATAAATTCTATGGTTGCATAGATACCTATGCTCTATAGTAGTTTGACACCTTTTGTGGCACTGAAGTCTTGTTCACTGATATATAAACACTTCAGTGGCATATATACCTTCACTTTGTCTTTCATTCGCTCTTATCTAAACTCTCTTGTGGAATATATACCTTTTTTTGTGCCTAACATTGGTTATACAATACACAATACAACTATGACAAGTGCATACATTCCCACTTACCCTTTTCACGTTAAGTTTTTCTTAATTACACTATGAGTACTCCCCCTCACATTTATAATCCCCCTATAGCAAAGGGATACCAAGTAAAATTACCACACGTAATATTTATTAGTACATTCAATCTTTAGAAAGATGAAGAGAATAAAGAGAAAACCATTTTAAACAAGAATTAAAAACACTACTTGATAACAACCACAAATCGCTAGAAAATAAAATAATCAGACTTGAGATAGAACTGTAAGGAATGAAAGGTAAAATTCAAGAAATAAAACATAATAAAAAGTAAATGGTTAAAAAAAATGGCACCTTCAAAAGAGAGATTAAAAATATAAAAGAAAAACTACATAATAATTCATCTCTAAATAACAGAGACCATAAAGTAGATATTAAACCCGTAAAAGAGGAAATTAATAAACTAATTATACTGGACCATGAGTGCCACAAAATAGTTTTGCACCTTATAATTGTTGGTATATATGAATAAAACAATGAAGAAAAATTATAAATAGTAAAGGAACAATCAGAAACAAAATATCAAATTCAAACAAATTATGTCATAGAAAAAATATAGGTAGGAAATATAGTTGAGCCTAAAAATAGGCTAATTTGTTTGAAGGTAAGTTGTAATGACCATAAATTAGATATAATGAAGAAATCCCCAAACCTACATGGAACAAGAATATTTATAAAATAATATCTCATTCGAGAAGACCAAGTTGAACTTAGGAAAGAAGTCCATAAGGTCAAGGAGAAATGAAAATAAGGGATATGAGAAATCATAAGGAATATGAAATATATTATTAGAGATAGATCCCCAAACATGCGTGATAAATAGATATTGTCATCAATATGGATCCTCTTTTGGAATTGATGTGGTTTTCCATGGTGTAAATTTCTTATGTTATGTTGTATCCCAAGTGATATTGATCTTATCATCTTAGTTCAAACTTGGGAGCATGATAAATCTAGGGTCCCTCACCTCGACAGATCCACTCTTTGGTCAGCGTGGAATAAGAAATCTTGCTAGAATTATTTTGGAGATATAGGCTTATATATAAGGAACATCGTTTCCTACCACATCCTCCTTCATAAAATCGATCCCTTCAACCAGTAAATTTAGATCAAAATCTTTTATTCTACCATGAACACGATCGTTCTTGCAATTTTATATAATAAAAACAACTTGGATAATAATTTTCATTTCAATACCTTAGAAAAAGACATGTACAATCTAAGGAATTAAAATGATATCGTTTTTCTAGTGCACTTTAATGCTAGAACTGCTACTAACAAAGCTATTTTCTTAAGTAATAAGTCTAACCCTGACCCCTTGTGGCTTGATGAAGATGGTAACTTAGCTAATAGATTCAAGAGATAAATTTGAACACATAATTGACAAATTTTTCGGAACTGAGCTACTCAAACTTTGTAGTTTCGAGGACCTAATAATTTGTAATGTTATTAAAAATTTCCAGTGAGATGACTTGCTTCCATGGTTTGGGTAGCACTATCATGGATTATACGATTTCTAACACCCATGTCCTCAACCATATTAAAATATCTAAGCTACTTAATGGGTACAAGCTTGACACTAACCACAGACCTTTTTTTTTATCCCCCAATCATGTTATGCATACTAGCCACTTGCAGGAGATCATCGAAAACAAAAGACACATTTTATTTGATAGAAGTAATGTCGACCTTTTATAAGCGACTTAAAAAGGGATTTAGGATTCCTGACTTATCATAACAACATTGATAAAATTTATTACCATTTTAATACTACTCCTTCCACTACCAGTAAAAATTTCTCTAATTAGACTTCGTATAAGAAGAACAATAGAACTTCCAATCCCTGGTGTAACATCTCGATATTTATTTGATTTTTATATATATACTTATCTTACTGATTGACCATGACATTTATCTTTAACACCTTTTCCCAATAACATCTCTTCTATGGTCACAATGACTTATTCACAATTAACTCCTTAGTCATAATTATTAATGTTAAGATATTCCTTATATCTATTAACCTATCTCTAACATTACCATACCCTCTCTCTCACGCCCTACAACATTAATTCCTATATCCTCTAACCTATGGTCTGATTTCACATATTCCAACCCATGTATTAATATGGTTTTCTTCATATTATTTACCATAAAACTTATGCACCTTACCACCGTTAACACATATGCATATTTTTTGATATGGTAAGTATGATGGGTTATGTGATCTTCCCTATTGTCATTTCGAATTTATTAAACACACCCTACTTGGTGACATTTTCAGCGTTGTAGCTTCCTTGTGGAAAGTTCACATGGACTCACATGGCCCACACACACATTTAGAGACTCCACATGTAGCTGGAGATTAACCTTAGATAAATAATTAGCTTAGATGCATAGTGGAAACCCTAAGGGGTTTACCCTACCTTTCTCTGTCTCATTTTGTCATTTCTCTATGCAATTTTGTGGTCGTCTAGCTCTCTTGAGATTGACCTCCATGGTCGACTTGCACGTATGTTTCCAAAAGTTTTACACTTTGTTACTCCATCATTAACTTCGTTGGAGGTATTCCTCTAAGCATGACTAGTCAGAATGATTTCTCATAACTCATGTTCATGAATTCCTCCATTATTTTCAGTAGGATTGGGTGTTTAACTCCATTCTACTCAGAGATATGTCTTCAAGCCTTTTGAGGTAATATTTTGGTGTATCTTTCTTTCATTTTCATACTTTAGTGATTTTAATGTTTTTATGCTAATAATATCTCATTGATTATGTAGGAAATATACATAACAATGTCGATTGATTACTCGACTTCGTCCCGGTAGATAGATACTATCCTTACCTATAAAATTATTCAAGGTTTCTCATTTTTTTTTCATTTTTCTCATATTTTTTTTATATAAATTTTGTAGAGGCCATCATCTATCCTTTCAATGAATGCAATGAGTACTTACCTCCTCTTTCCAGCTCTGTGAAGGCACTCCTAAAATCAACAGTCTCTTGGCCATTCTTCGTCACATCAAGAGGTAAGTCGTAATGAACATCCTTCTTAGGTTAACTTTATTTTGTTTTGATTCACTATGGAATTTTTTGGGTTTGGATTTATTCATTTTGATTCACTGTGGAATTTCTTGGGTTTGGATTTATATAGATAATGTCATGTTTGTATAATATTTTTATTTCTGGATTGTATACCCTATACCCCTTATTCCGGGTTTTGGGAATATATACAAATATAATTTTAAATGTTGTTGTTGGGTGCCTCTCTTACCCAAATGAATTGGATTTGATACGTTTCACATTTTCATTGCATGACTACATTATTCTCTAGAAAAACCCTCCTTCCAACAATTACATTTTGATGACTCTATGTGTTATTAGTCCATCGATTTTTCCTTGTTTTATTTTACAAGGTTTTATTCTTCTGCTCTTCCGGATTTTGTATGATAAGCCGACCTTGGGCTTTTTCTGTTTAGTTATTTGATTTTCCTCAATATAGCTCCATATAGTGTCCTCTCTACCATGGTTGACTTCTAATGTCAAATTTTGTTAAAAAATCAATCCCTTCTTCGATATACCCCTCAATGTTTTTTACGCTATAGGACTGAATTATTACCCTTATCATACTTGGCCTCCAACATCACTCTATAACACCTAGACTACATGAATTTGTGTGAACTGGGTCAGCGTGACTCAATGTCTTATCTTGATGTCAGCATGAGGTTCATTGTCACTTGGATTAATGTATAGCTTAGGTTCTCTATTCATTTATTTATTCCATCATTTCTTACATACCAGCAATATGGTTATGCTGCTTTATGAATATCATAGTTTTACTTCACATATTTTCATTCACGTATTTAATTATTTTTTCTTTCTTACTCAAGACTGGGGTTTTCACTTGTAATTTCCATAATTACCTATATTGATTTCACGTTAAGCTTTGATGGATTTATCTTTAGAATTCTTTGTTTCTTGATCCGATAGAGTAATTTGTAGATTTTAGACATTTTTCATATTGTATATTCACACAACTGATTTCTATTATTTTAGGATCGCATGAGGCCTATCCTATGTTCCTTAATATAATTATTTAGTTGTCTAGGTTATGATTGTACTATTCAGTTTTTGAGTTTCACTGTGGACCTTTCTGAGTTATATAATTGTTTGATTTATTGTTTGGTTCATGATGTTGGCTCATAAGCCTTAGCCCTCTATGATTTTTTACTCTGGTAACATTTATGTATGGTTTTCATATGTGGATCACGAGTTCTTCTTACTCATATATTTCAAATTAATTACGATGGTACTTCTGCATTTCCTTCTTTTCATTTATGTCGCATAGAAAATATGTGTACGTGTACTGGGGTTCTACCCCTAAACATAAGAAGAAGTCTACTAACATAGGCTTGTTCTCGAGTTGAGATTTCGCCCAATACCTTTTTTTTTATCAATCCACTGCAACCTTTTTCTTACTCTTGTACATAATATTTTTATTTATTATTCCATAATTTTTGTACTTCTTTTCAATTCAAATGTTGGGTTTTAATATTGGTAAATATTACCTAGGTTACCCCTAATTGTCAGATTCAGACAAGTGATCCAGAAACAAACCTACTCCTTTCTTCAGGTTAGTCTAATTTGTTTAAGTATTATCTAGTCCATGTTTATACTTTTCATTTATACATGTTGAAACAACATTATTTACAACATTCTCCAACCCTATGTGTAGGTGAAGAAGACAATGTCGGGGCAGTATACTCAGGTAATTAATTACCATTACTTATCTTCCTGTATTGACAATATAATCACTTTTTATTATTTAGTTGAATTGTTTTCTAATTCTTGAATTATCTTTTGCAGGTTTTCTATTTTGGCACTTAGTTTAGTCCAACACTTTTAAAGTTTATGTGTCAAGGCCATGCTTGGTCTTTGGCCATGATTTATTTTGATGTAATTTTTCTTAAGTTCAAGTAGTCACGTAAATATATATATATATATACATATGACGTTGAGATTCATCAATGATTTTTTGTACTTAGACAATTTATATATTTAATACTTGGAACTCCAAGTTATCCTAATTCATGCGACTGCCTTTATATTTTTCATAAGTGTAATGCCTCTTATAGGTTTCCATTATTTAATATAATAACTTAATTTTCTGTAATTTTCTTGATTACATAATGTTGTTCCACTTGGTATTTTCTTAGCAGATGTTGCATATGTAAATTTTTTACTTATACATGCACTCATATAGTTTCATATGTAAATATTTTACTTCTACATGCATTCATACTCGTTGGCACATGTTGGCTGAAATACTTTATTGTAATTCACCTATGCATTTCTACATAGTAAAATTTATCAGAGTATAAGCCCCTGGGGTTTATAATTTCACAGGATCTTATTTTTCTTTCCTACTTTCAGAAACTTAGTATGTGTAAGAGAAACACAATATTCACTCTATTAAATTATGGTGAGGACATTGTACAATACACGTAACTAATAACCGAATATGTTTTTAACCATTTGCATGCCAACAGTACATAACAAGACTTAAATTTTTTCCCTAATAAGATCTATAACAAAAACATACATACAAATTTGTATCTTCGAAATGGATGTCTCACTATTACTTCAGACCAATACTCTTATCTAGGCACTTTTATAACATCATATGGTTAATAGAAAACCACAATATGTAACATACCAATGTGTAAAGATGAATTTTCCTCACAACCATGAGCTTCTCCTCAGAGATATCCCAAGAGAAGAGACCAATATTCCCGAGTGATGATAACCCTTTGTCACACTAGTGATGGCACTTTTAAGCCTTATTTCCCTCAACAAGTTTCCATCACAACGTCCTATTATTATGGGCTTCTGTTTCACATTGTCTAGGATTTTCTTTTATTTTTTTCCACAAAATATTACCTTAAAACTTGTTTTTACTCAACACGTTTTTTGTTACCTCTTCTCGATAAATTTCCGCTTTACTGGGGTTTTTTATTAGATATTTTCTCGCATATAATTAAATTATTTATTTATTTTTCTCAAAGGATTTTCTAGAGAATTTAGGGGAAGTTTGAAATTCTATTCCATCCTCATGGATAAACATTTCCTAATCTCAATTACTCTTTCTTTACATCATTAATATATTTTTCATAAATAATTATTAATTTAAAAATAATTATTTCCATAGCATAATGTTTCCGTAGGTCCATCTAGACCTTGGTCTTATTTGCACAACATAAAAGCTATAAATCAGGGATATTACACCTGGTATGATAAAGTCTGTAAAATTGCCAATAAAGTGAGGAGAGACACTTGTAATGAAATAAGTAGGCTCTAGAATATAGGGATATAAAAATATTTCATAAAAAATAAGAAGATGTCATATATTAAATTGCGTTTTTGTTTGCTCGTAAAACTAAATATAATCATTTTGTCCCCATATAAAATTGGGACAATTATCTTAATAGTTTGTATGAATCTCTAGACACCATGGGAACCATCTTAAACACTCTTATTAACAAAGATATATTTTATTTGGAAGACATTGAGTCTGGGATTAAAAATCTCGCTAATGGGAAATATAAAGATATTGAAGGATACCAAGATGAGATCTTTAAAATCGGAATACATATCCTCATTCGCCATCCCACAGGCTTCTCAATTTTCCAGTGAATCATAGCTTCCCTAAACTTTTGACGCAAAGCCTTATTGGTCCTATTTTTAAAATGGGGATAAAAGTGTTCCCTCTAACTATAAGACCATTACGATTAGCCACGTCCTAGCCAAGCTATATGGGCTCATTTTGGAGAATAATCTTAGCCTTTGGCTTGAAAGACATGGTAAAAGAGTTAAACGAAAAGCTAGGATTAGGAGACTTCACTTGACTATTGACCATATTCTCACTCTTAGGATCATTGCAGAGGAATGACATAATAGAAAATTCGATCCCTTCTATTTCTTTGTGAACCTTAGAAAAGCTTTCGACATTGCTTTTGTAGATAAGTCCTTAGAGAGACTTGAAGAGATCATGTTTCCTCTTAAACTAAGAATTGATGTGATCCACCTCTATGAGATAGTCTTTACCAAACTTAAGACCAATGAAGGGTGGTCCAAAGATATTAAATTAAATATCAGGGTTAAATAAGGATGTCCCCTATCCCTTACACTTTTTGGCATCTACATCGATAAGCTAGATGAGTGTCTCAAAACTATAGGTTGCAAGGTGACCGACCTTGCTGGTATAATCAATACTCTTCTCCTTTATGGTCATGACATTGTTCTTCTTGCAACAAGCCATGATGACCTAGACAACGAGATTAAGAATATTCATATATATTGTTCGAAGA
Organism: Pinus albicaulis; assembly: GCA_034641835.2. Lineage (NCBI taxonomy): Eukaryota > Viridiplantae > Streptophyta > Pinopsida > Pinales > Pinaceae > Pinus > Pinus albicaulis. Next base: position 21,937 of record JAXQQM020071693.1, read on the forward strand.
TGGGTATGACATTTACTACCGACAAGAGTAAAGTTGTGATTATTAAACCCAAAAATATCACCCATGGTAGTTTCGTCTATGATTATCATTTCTTTGAGAAGGTTTCCTTTTATAAATATTTGGGTATTGACATTTATCATCACCTCAAGTAGAATTATAGTATTGAGAAAAGAATTGTTGAAGGATATAAAGTTTATTATGAGTTCAAAAACAATTGAATTCCGAAGACATTTTCATTTAGAGTAAAAACAGGTTCCTCTTTGAAAATATTGTCACCCCTGTTGTCTTATATGAATGTTAAGTTTGGGGTTTTAGTATATATCAAGATTCATGGAGAAATAATGAAATGATTCAAAACCAATTCATAACCTACAACCTCAAAATCAAGAAAAATACCTCCTATCCTATCCTCTTGATAAAAACCTGGCTTATCTCCCGTTGAAATTACAACTATGTTTACATATCTCATGTATAAGAAGAATCTTTACAACATGGAACCTAAGAGGCTCCCAAAATTTTCTTCTAACTTTACTCAAAACCCCTACCTTCACCTCAAGCATGAGTGGCATAAGGAGGTCCATTCTTGGCTCAGGCAGTGGGTGATTAAGGAGGACCTCATCATGGGAAACAAGGATAGTGTCAAAGATACTATTACCTCCAATTTTAAAGACAATTTGTGTGATTATAAGGTGGTGATCAACCCCACCCTTGATAATTATAATTATCTCTCTGTGTTGATGAGTACTAAGAGAAAAATGAACATCACTAGGATAAGAATTAATTCTAGAAGATAGTTAATATTATTAATATTCTCCAAGTAACTATATAAAATATATTGAAAGGTATATTCATAAATATATAATTATTATTAACCATAACATAATGGCGAGATTAAATACATATTATTAATCAAAACTGAATGTTATTATTATATTATATATTCATTATATTAAAGTTTTAAATATAACTATTACTATATTAGTAAATTTTTATGTAAAATTAATATTATACTAATATACAATATAATATTAACATTTATAATAAATATAAAATAATATGATTATTATTATTTATAGTTATTAATAATCATCTGCTTAAAAAAATACACCTAATATTTATTAATCTGGTGACCCGTGGATAAACATTGTTATATTGATTGCAAATTTTCGAAATACAACAATGATATTGATATTTTGATTTTAATAATTAACCTTGACTGAAAATTTCTGAAATAGAGTAGAGATATCGATATTTGACCTTGATGTTATTACTCAAAGTTTGATATATTCTTAAAATATGTATTTGACATAAACGGAACATCCTTTATGGATTATTAATGATTATCTAAATCTGTTCTACATTTTATTAAGATTACCCAGTTTCATTTTGCGTGAAGTGAAAAGCATCATTTAGAGAGCCACCTATACCAAAGCGTCCTTATAGAGATTGTTGATTTTTGAAATACGACAACGATTTTTGACGTTCATGCCGTTTGTCAATATTTTGATATATTCTTGAAATTTGTAACTAGAATAAATTAAACACAAAACCCCAAGAATGACGGATGGCCAAGTAAAGTAGAGATTAGGGAACATAGCAAGAAATTATTTCACTGGTTTATTAATGGAAACATAATGATAACATGGAAGTTATGTAGAGGGACGAATCAGTTGTTGCCCATTGGCTGCCAAGCCAGATTATAAATCCACGATAACAACATATGTTTGTCTGATTGGTTGGTTGCACATGATATATGTTAAATTAGGAGACCGAGACTCTACGGGTCAATATCTATTTAGGAGACTAAATTAAAAAGGTATGAGAGAAACTCGGAGTTGGAGTCGGGGTCGGGATCGGGTCAAAGAAGGTCTATGAATCTATTTTTTTCAGGTTTGAAGATCAAAGTATGGAAAATTATTGGGAAATTGAAAGTGCTGGAATTTACTAAAAATTTTAAGTGTTGAACACTAAGAGATGAAAGAATGGAATTCATAGCTTCCACCATATATACTCCATATAATTATTATGAATGCAATCTGATAATTTTGCTTAATGTTAGGAGCAAAGGCTTATATCGGATAGTCAAAGTCATGAGAATTGAGAGGGAACCAATGTATGATGACTTCGATTAGTTTAATAAATCTGACATGGCTTATGCAAGATTGTGTCTATCTATGTATCATGATATTTTGTATGAGATCATATATATTGAATCATCACATGAAGTACTGATTCCATTGAGAGAATTATATGGTGATAACTATTATCTAAAAGAACATTTTCATGTCCACATATATTGTTGGATCTATCAAGAAAAGAATTCTTCAACAACGTGGAAACATATTCTTGGGTCAATGTTGCACATGAGGACTTTGCTTCTTCTACTTTTGATGAAGTTGTTGTAGATGAGAATTTTATGTGTCCAATAATGAATATGTCGGACATGAGGAAATTTCTTCCTTAATTTGTGATGAAGACTCTGCTACATATGGAGACATTTCTTTAGAAAACATAGAATATAACTTTTATTCCTTTGTTATTGATGACGTTGTGATACAAATCTGATGATGTCTCAATTTGATCATGACCCACATGCACTCTTAGTGGTAGAGCCATGCATGTATCCAAGGAGGAATTTATGACCATGCATGCATACACGAAGGCATCCCTAAGGCCATGCAAGCACATGCATACACAGAAACACTTATATGGTACATGCATTTGATCATCAAATTCCTGCTTAAGTTGTAAGGAATCCATAATGGCATGCAACCATGGATAATGAGAAAGAGTTTTTAATCCAAACATGGGAGATGATACCACTACTTCTAAAAGGAAGCATGTTCCTTCATGTCCATTTGTAGAGAAGGAGTCCACTTCCACCTGTGTGCTTAGTTTGGTATTCAACCCCATTTTTTGGTCAAGAAAGAAGCATTCCTCCATTGGTTTTCCATCAACAGAGGTCAAGTACATAGCAGTTTTCAATGCCACCATCAAGGCCATTTAGTTGTAGCATTTCCTTACTGAGCTTAGTATTATTTCTTATCACCTACTTGCCATATTGTACAAAAATCAAAGTACATTGATATTTTGTAAACATCGAGTGCAGTGGAAAAGAACTGAACATATCAAGATCCACATAGACTACATCAGAGGATTGACTCATGAGGGGATCATTGATTTGCAATATTGTTCATGTTCTAAGTAGATTGTCAACATCTTCACTAATGCTTTCAGTGAGAAGAAGTTTTAGTTTTTGTAGGAAAATATCGGTGTTAAGGAAATAACTCCCTACTAGTCGTCTTTTCCCATTAGATTTTCCATCTTTCCTCTTTTATGTATTATACATGAGCATCTGAAATGGCTTTGTTACTCGGATTCATCAATCTTACATCATACTCACCTATGATATGCTTAAGGGAGGGTGTTGGTGTACATGCACATTCACATAGCATAAATTACACTTAACTTTAGTTACCTTTAGTTCTTGCATGCGGTGTGTGCGTGTTGGGTACTGGATTTGTATATTTTCTCTCCCATTTTCACCCACCTTTCTATCTCTTTGTATCATTAATTATTCTAAAAATGCATGAGATAAACCCCTTTTCTCTATATTACATGGAATATTTGATTAATGAAGCAATAGTCATGGAGGTTTCACCTTCGCAAGCATTAACTCCGATGTTTTTACATATTTGGTAAAAGCAAGTGGATTATAGCTATGAGTCATGAAACAGCTCCTAAATTCCAGCGCTACCTTTACCTGTTGCTACAACACAACAGACTTTGTTTCACCCTAGCAATATTTCAGGGCTTTTCATGGTTTCCTTATGGCAACTAGGTTGCTGTTGTAACTAATTGTATAATTATAAATATTTAGTTGAGGGAAATATACGATTTTTGGAACATTTGTATAAAGAGGGCTTTCGGGCTATGAATTTGAGGTTAAGCAAGAATATATCGATTTTGTAACAAAAGTATTTTTCCAATTAATTGAATGCACAACACTTCGTTGTTTCACCTATAAATTGTAAGTTTTCCACAACCTTGATCAAAGAGTTGGGCCCACTCTTTTGATCAAGTGCTGCGTTATACTTCTTTGTTTATGTTACATTTTAGTTTGGTCTTATAACTATTGTTTCAATATAACTCTGCAATTGATGTGAATACCTTTTGAATTTTACAATCGATTTTAATTACCTTTGCAGTAGTTTGATTTTTTATTAATTAAAACCTGTGATGCAATAACAAGCTGTGTGATTGCTGTTGCATATATTGTGTGCGTTAGTCTTGAAATAACTAACGCCCTTGGGTTGATAATTTATGTGGAAAAGGGGTTTGAATATTTGTTCACATCCAAACACCAAAATTTTGGCGTTGTTGCTAAGGAAGGTGAACAAGGTGCAAGAACATGATATGCAATCGATCTAAGGGTTGATCTCTCGTCTTGGGGAGGGAATTTATTCCCATACCTCAAGTCATAAGTGTAGTGTTGTGTGTCTTTCTGCCTTTTATTTTTTTCTTTAGAATTGATATTTCATCTTGGGGAGAGCATCCATTACCCTACTCCAAGTCCTGAGCATAGTGTGCTATTTTTTTCTTATTTTTCTACTTTTATTAAGGCCAATCTCTTGTCTTAGGGAGGGTATTTTCTACCCTGCTCTAAGTCCTCAGCATAGTTTTCAAATTTTATGCTTTTTGATTATTTTTCTGAAAAGGGCCAACTTCGCGTCCTAGGGAGGGTATTTTGTTACCTTGCTTCAGTTCCTGAACATTGATTTTCTTTTAGTTTATTTAATTTTCTATTTAAACCTGCTCTCTTATCCCGGGGAGGAAGCTATCTGTCATGCTGCAGGTCCTGAGCGCTTTTTCTATTTTGATGAATTATTTTCACCAACTGTATCAACAAATATCAAAATAAGAGGGGTAGAGGAAGAACCCCAAAGAAAGGAAAGGGTCTGGGGAGGAAGAACTATATCTAGGAGATAATCAAAATGGCTAAATCTGAAGCATCCTCTCGCACTGCTGTCAGGGTAAGGGTCCAGACAAATTCGGAAGGGCAGTCAGTTGAACAGCCAGTGCCATCCACGGTACGAGAGGAATTTCTTTCGATGATGGAAGAAGCAACAAATAAGGTATCAGTGGAGGAGACATCCCTGCTATCAACAGAAGGGGAAGAAATATAAAGTAGAGGGTTGGAAGAACTAATAAATTCCAATTGGGAAGAAGAACCCCTGAAAGGGTTTTCATCACCATGAGACCAAGGGGGTGTTGTAAAGCCTCCTATAGTTGAACTAAGAAATTCTAATTTGGAAAGAGGGTTCCTGAGGGATTTTGCGTCACCAAGGGACCAGCTATGTGGTGAGGCCTCCTACAGTCAAATCACCCCAAGTACCAGTCACAGAACCAATTGAAATTCTAGGTGAGTATTGGAGAATATTTATGGCACCTCCAAATTCCTCTATTTATTTTCCAATTGGAAACATTATAGGTGATGCATCGATGAACTGCATTCCTTTAACGACTCTGCCTAATTTTCATAGGCTTTCTTCTGAAGACCCTAATACATTCCTCTTCGAATTCGACATTGTCTGTCGAGGATATGATTATATCTCTGATGCTTAGAAACTAAACATATTTCTTGCTACCCTAAAATGGACAACCCTGCGATGGTTCATGGTTTTAGGAAGAAGGACTATTTCTTGATGGGATGCGATGAAATAAACCTTTTTACAAAAATACCAGGACTTCTGTAAATCCTGTGATATCAAGGAGGAGATTTTTAAATTTGCGTAGAAGGAGGATGAGAACGTCGAAGAATGTGTGGAAAAATTCAAATATATATTGCAGAGATCAGGCCATAGTGACCTCGATAAAGATATTCTAAAAATCATTCTTCTCTGGGCACTGAGGGAAGATTCCCTGCAACTTTTGAACATAGCAGGGAAGGGGTATCTTTCAAAAGAAGAATTTGACACCATCTGTGACTTATGTATTCGATAGTCATGAGGGGCTACAAGGAGTGGACAAGGAATTTGGTCGTTAAATACTTCTAGTGGGGGGATTAAAAAGGCATAAATTGGAAACCTACTAGATAACTTAATAACTAATATCTGGAGCACATTATTTTCCCATATGGATAGCATGCAAGAAAAACAGAAACAGATAGAGTTGGATAAAGCTATGGCTATATTATACCCACAATGCAAAAAGAATCATCCTCTAAAATAATTCCCATTAAACACAGTGGAAGTCTACACAATCTGTGAAAAAACTCATGTGACCAGCTCGTGCCCTTCCTTACCAGGATTGAGGGCAGTTTTTTAAGGTGCAAGTTAAGAAAATGTAGTGGATCAATTTTACTTCATGGGGCCGAAAAATCCATGGAAACCTCGACCACCACCTATGAATCCAGGTATGCCTCACGACCCATCTCAGTATTTTAATAATTTTAATATGGGTCCCCAGTTTGTACCTTTCTCACCTATGTGGTCTCAATATCAATACCCCCCTTGGAAAAAATGGGTTCCCCATACTAGTTCAAATCCTTCGTGGAATTAGAAATAGCGTGGACCCTCTCCTCCTATGCAATTTCCCCAATCTATGCCTCAACAACAACTTCAGTTACCCTCCAATGTACCTCCAGGTAACCCAGCCCTTCAACCCCAGCTTCCTATCCAGCCTATTCTTAATCCTAATAATAAAGGGGCCCAACAAACAAGCACTCTTAACCTTCCATTTTATAGTATTTATACAGCAGGACTTAACGAAATAAACTTACGATGTGGATGATTAGTAAATGCTCCCACTTCACCTATTATCATAGAACAAATTGACAATGAAGTTATAGAACCAGAACATGGGACAGTTGGGGAAAAACTAGACTAAAACATAACAAATCAAACACCTCCCCAACCTATTCTTCATTAGGGTCATCTAAATTCTCCACAATATCATGAAAGAATGACCTTGAATAAATGAAACCCTCAAGCAGAGTTTGATTTCCTGGAGGAGTTTCAAAATCTCTTGTTAAAATACCCTTGCTACACGTTATGAGAGATGTACCTATATATGAAAAAAACTCACAAACCTTACTGTTCTAAGAAACTTGGGAAGAAACTAAGGGATCCTTTAACCATTCATGTGATGGGTAGACTATCCGACATCATGCTAGGAAAATCCATGCGTGTAAAATATGGAGACCCAGGAAACCCAATTCTAACAGTACAAATCAATGGGGTTGAAATCTGAAATGTACTGGTAGAGTTGGGCGCTACCATAAATATTATTAACTCCAAAACAATGAACATATTAGATCTCAGAAATATTAAGCCAACCCCTACCATCTTGGAATTAGTAGAGAGGTCTACAATTAAGCCAGCAGGGAAATTAGAAGATGTGACTATTTCGGTGGATTCATGGCACTACCTTGTGGACCTCCTCTTATTACGAACATGATCCGTAGTCAGTGGTCACCCATTTATTTTGGGAAGACCTTGGCTCGCAACCGTAGATGCTTACATAGGTTTCCAATCTGGGCATATGATCATATCAAATGGGATGGTTACAAATACTCTTACTCTCTACCCTCCTACGAGACCTAGCCCATCCAAAAAATTATTAACCAGTCAGAAACCTCTACCAATATAGGCGTCTCAACCTGAAAGTGAAGAAGTTAAACCAATCCTCACTATTGGGTAGGCCCTTCAATTCAAAACAGAAATTAATGATGATACTATTAACACTTACATCAATGATCCCGGTTCTATTTCTAGTTCTACTCACGAGATTTTAGAATCTGCTATGGGCTATGAGACACAAAAAAAAATTGAACCAGAAGATGAAATTTAAGAAATTCCTATAACGTCATCCCATTATAGTATTCTAATTGAAATTGAACCAGGGAAAACACTCAATATCCCCAATATGTCTGAATCCTAGAGAAAATTTCTTTTAAAAGTCCTTCAACACCATCAAGAAGCTTTTGCCTAGGATTATACCGACATGAAGGGAATCCTTGCTAATTTATGTACTCATCATATTTATATTAAGGAATATTTCCACCCTATGAGACAACCCCAGCGGAGAATCAATCCTTCTCTGAAGAATATTGTCAAAGAATAATTACAAAAGGTATTGGATGTAGGTTTCATTTACCACATATCGGATAGCCAATGGGTATCTTCGCTAGTTATTGTTCATAAAAAGAATGGTAAGTGCTGAATCTGTGTAGATTAGTGGGAGCTAAACAAGGAAACTAAAAAAAATGATTTCCCTTTGCCATTCATTGACCAAGTCGTGGACACCCTGTGTGGGAAGAAGTTATTTTTCTTCCTAAACAGATTTAGTGAATATAAGGAGATCTAGATAGCCCCGAAAGACTAGGATAAAACAACTTTCACATGCCCATGGGGGACATTTTCAAATAGCATCCTCCCATTTGGCCTATGTAATGATCCTGCCACCTTCTAGAGGGCAATTCTGACAATCTTTTCTGATTTGTTCGATGAGAGCGTTGAAATATATATGGATGATTTTACTCCATATGGAAACTCATTTCAGGATGGATTGGAAAATATGGAGAATGTACTCAAAATATGTAAGTAGACCCATGTATCTCTGAGTAGAGTCAAATGCCATGTGATGAGGGAAGAAGGGATAGTATTGGGACATTTTCTCTCAGCTATTGGAATTCGAGTTGATCCGGCCAAAGTAGAGGTAACCAAAGACACCCACACAGGTACGTAGCTTTATTGGTTGTGCTAGTTATTATAGATGCTTTATAGAAAATTTTGCTAAAATATCACATACACTTTTTCAATTGTTAACAAAATACGAAGAATTATTGTGGAATGAAGACTATGAGGTAGCTTTCACAAAAATTAAGGGACTGATTTGCAAGGCTCCAATCCTTCGAGGACCTGATTGGGAATTACCATTTCACATACATGCTGATGCCTCTCAGACAATAGCAGTAGCTATTTTAGGACAACATGTAGACAAAACACCGTATGTAATCTACTATGTCAGCAAGATTTTAATTCCTACTGAACTGAATTACACAGTGATGGAGAAGGAATTTTTGGCTGCCATTTATGCTATCAACAAGTTTCGGCAGTACATTATCGGGTATCCTACTTTTGTACATAATGATCATGCAGAAATAAGGTATTTGATGAATAAACCTATCACTCCTGGTCGTATTACAAGATGGTTATTATTTCTTCAATAATTTGATATTACAATAATAGACAAACCAGGAAAAGATAATGTAGTTGCTGATTTCCTGTCTAGAATGGATAACAATGATGAATGCACACCTAGAGAATATAGTTTCCCTGATAAACATCTTTTTTCAGTTTCTACTAAACCTTCATGGTAGGAAAATATTGCTAACTATCTTGCTACAGGGAAAGTGCATCATTATTTTTCATACAGGGAACAAAGAGAAATTATACATCATACTGCATTATATTATTGGATGGAAGGGTACCTCTTTCATACAAGAGCTGATAAACATATTCGACGCTTTATATCTGAGTATGATATTTATGAAGTATTGAATGCTACCCATGGTGGCCCTTGTGGAGGTCATTTTGCAGAAAAAAGAAAAGGCCATAAGGTGCTACAAATGGGATATTACTGGCCTTATATCTTTTGGGATGCACAAAATTATGTTATGAGGTGTGATAGTTGCCAACGTATGGGGCACCCCGGTCAAGATGATGAAATGGTTTTGCAGGCACAGGTAGTCCTCGAACCTTTTGAGAAATGGGCTATCAACTTCGTTGGGCCCTTCAACCCACCCTCTCAGAAAAAGGTTCACATTTTGGTTTGCACAGATTACGTGACTAAGTGGGTAGAATCCAAAGCTGTTGCAAAAGCAACAGAGCAGGTGGTCTAACATTTTCTATTTGAAGAAATTTTTTCTTGTTACGGTACTCCACGAGAGATTTTTTCAAATGGAGGAGCATAATTTACATCACACATGATAGAAAATATTATGCATAAATATGGAGTCAAACACAGGGTGACATATCCATACCATCCCCAGGCAAACGGACAAGTGGAAAGCACAAAAAAGACATTGGAAAATATCTTGACAAAAAATGTGGCATACCATTGTCGTGACTGGGCTCAGAAGCTGCCTAAAGCTCTCTGGGTGTATAGAACAACATGGTGGAACACAACTAGGTTTTCACCATTTGAGTAGGTTTATAGGTAATCCCCATTGTTTCTAATATAATTTGAAATAAGTACACTCAGAACAACTCTTGAAGTTGGTTTGGATATGTCATATGCCCAGAAACACCGACTCGCTCAACTCAGTGAACTAAAGGAAATATATTCAATGGTTGTCCAGAGGAATACTGCTATTCAACAGAAGAGAATGAAATAGCACGATAAGTTTATCAAGAACAAAGTGTTTCATAGGGGAGAACAGGCATTAATTTATTACTCCCTGTTTAAGGATTTTAAGGGAAATATTTTCACTCGTTAGATGGGACCTTAGGAGGTGGATGCTATATTTGATAATAGAACAATGAGGATAGTCACAATTGATGATACACATGCTACATTCATAGAAAATGGACATCGCCTGAGATTATACTACTGTGAAGCCTTTAAGGATTCTTTCATCAAACATCTCTCTGAGAAATCTCGTTTAAAGGTTATCAACACAAAGCACTCTTGCTCTGGATCCTTGCTATAAAAAAAAATTAAAATAAAAAAAAAATTAAAAAATTAAACAAAAATGAATAAATAATGTTACTATTTATTTTGCTGTCTTTTTGCAGGAGTTACTACTAAGCAGTAATGTTTTAAAGATCAAAAATTTCTTCTAAGTATCCATGTTCTTACTCCTTGGAAGCAGCTACTCATGATATTGTTACTCGGTTGATACTACTCATGATGCTGTTACTCGATTGCTGTTACTCATGATGTTGTTACTCGGTTGTTTCTACTCATGATTTTGTTACTTGGTTGCTGCTACTCATGATTTTGTTACTCGGTTGCTACTACTCATGATGTTGTAACTAGTTTTCGCCTACTCATTGTGTTGTTACTCGATGTTGTTACTCCTTAGTTTATGCTAGCCAGATGTTGTTACTATGGATGTTGTTACTCGCACTGTTTTTACTCCAAATGTTGTTACTCTAGATGCTGCTACTCGCACTACTATACTCTAGATGTTGTTACTCTAGATGCTGCTACTCGCACTACTGTTACTCCAGATGTTGTTACTCTGGATAATGTTACTCGAGATTTTGTTACTATGGATGTTGTTACTTGCATTTTTGTTACTCCAAAATGTTGTTACTCCAGAAGCTATTACTCGCACTATTGTTACTCCAGATGCTAATACTCGTACTGTTATTAGTCAATCCACATCATTACTGCGTCGGCATTCTACCAACCATCACTTCATCCAGGTAGGCCGCTAGGTACATCTACACTTGACTTTTACAGATTTAATTAAATATTCCATGTGAAGACATTAATGCTACAGATGAAAACTTTTAGGTTGGCGGGTGGTACCGTCATAATTTAACGACAACATAATAATGATTTTACAAGTCATTATTACAATTCCATGTGTCCTACACCCTATTATCCTTATCATACTACGTATAATCATTAATTACACATTGGGATCTGAAACACGTCCTTTACACCTTATATGAATTAATTACTATTCCACTCATCACACTTACCATACTTTTTCATGATTTTCATCCTTTGCCCAGAATTACCATCCATATTTACCTTTACTACCCATGGTTTTTCACCATGTTGTGTTGCAAATTTGGTACCCACCACTCCGTCAAACCGTTTTCTCTTCCAGAGCACTATTACACTCTCCACAGTATGGGTGGATAGGCTGTGCGACATGAGCCTGAAAATACATTCTCGGTCCAGAGTAATCCAAAGGTATGGCTAGTTTTTTTCAATGCAGGATGGGATATCTACTTTGATAGATTGCAGGGGTTTGATAAAGGAAATACAATGGAGTTTGTGCTTAATTTTTCTGAGAATTTCTCTTGGGTAAGAGGATTGGAAATTCTTTTCACAAAAGATATAATTGCAGAAGATAGTGGGCTGAGACAGAAAGGGAAACAGTGGTTTTCTCGGAGAGTTCCTCTCCTGAAGTTTCCCGAACTGTGCTTATAGGCAAGAGAAAGTGTCGTTCCATATGGGAGAGGGTATGAATGCAAGTTTTTACCATATCCATGGAACGTAGTAGCAGGTTTTGTAATTAAGTACATAACCTGCAAAGGACGAGCCACAACCCTGTTCAAATATCACTTTAAATTTTGACTCATCTTCGATTTCCATAGGCTCAAGTGCATTCCTTAAACATGCCTTTATTTTTATTAGAAAAATTGAAGCATATGGAATATTCTACTCAGCGTTCCTGCCAGATGTTGGTAGTTCTCTCTTATCATAGATTGGTGCATTTACTGGTTGTGCATGCAATAGTAAGATTTCGAGTCTCTTGGGCAGAACTCTGTGAATCATCGAAAGAAGAGATAGCAATTGTCATTGATGTTAGAGAAGAAGAACCAGTCTCTCTGACCAGTTTAGCAGAGGAAGAACATTCAAAGGACATGGAATTATACCAGGAAGAACTAGAAGAGATGGAGATGGAGATTGATCAGGAAGAACCTGAAGAAATGGAAATAGAGGAGATAATTGGAGACACAGTCGAGGCTGTGACAAAAGAACCAACCTCGCCTGAAGAACCCAAAAATGAACGAATTATGGATATAGTGCATGAACTTGAAAATTTCATAAAGTCATCAACATTTGTTAACGAAGAACAAGAAGGTGGAACATCAGACAGAGGGATGGAAAATGATATTGTTTTGCAAGAAATAGCATCACCTACCCAAGCAGATATGAATATTCAAACAAGTGGGGTTGTTACACAAGAACCACTCCTGATTTAGCTAGAACAGGGAAATAGGGAAGAGTCAACCTACAAAGTCAGAACTGCTCCACAAGAACCACTATTGACTACAGAAGAGGAAGAAATCCATGAAGAACAGGAATATAAAGGAGAAATAACCTGCGAGGTCGATACTATCCCACAAGAACCAGTATCAAATGTAGAGGAGGAAATAATGCACAAAGGGCAGGAGGAAATTAGGGAAACAATCCTCAGAACTAATGTTGTTCTACAAGAACCAACATAGACCCCGGCTGAAGTAGTAGTGCATGAAACTTCAGCCCAACATGGAAATGAGGATGATGAAGCTATTCCCCATTCTTTGTTCCAGTCTATGATGCCTAGAGGGGCGAGGGGATTCCATTCGTTCTTAATCTAGTCAACCCAGAAAATATCTGTCCCACAAGTTCTTAATCTAGTCAACCCAGGAAATGACATGTCCAATATCGTCCCAGTAATTGTTGAATCCCAGCTGGAACACCCAGAGGCTCATAAGGGAGATGTAACTCCTGTGGAAACACCCGAACATAGGATGGTTGATGGAAATTCTGACCAAACGACATGATTCCCCGAGGTAAATATACAGGAGGATGCCCCTGAAGATAGGGAGCCTAGCCATAAATACCTAACAAAAGAACCAGTTGATAATATTCACAGCATTCCACCACCTCCTGAGCCTATATTAGGCCCAGGAAATGAATTTATTTTCAATTAGGAATGGATTGAACAGTGTGAGAAAAGAGGATTACCTCTCAAGAAAAGGTACCAGTTGTATTTCAATGAAGCCACGGGATTCAAGAAGGAGTTTTTGGAGTCGAAGAGGCAATTTTCCCGGTTGAAAAAGAAGGTAAAAGTATACAAGTGGAAGGCAGTAAATCAAAAAATTGGCGTCTCTTCCACAACTAAACAGACTAGTCCTATTGAAAATTTGTTTGAAGGCCAAAAATTTGTATTGGCTACTGAAATCCATAGGTGGCAGTCTGCTGTGAACAGACATAAGAGAGAGATAATGGGGGTGCAAGAATAAGTTGTCAGGATCGTTATAGGATACATAGAGCAGCTAGATAAGGCACGGTTGAGGCAAGCTAAATAAAAGGCCAGAATAGATGAATTAGAAGAAAAAGTGCAGCTGTTGCAATCAGATTAGGAGAAGATATCCTCCCTGGTACAGTAGGTAATGGCCTACAGAACTCCTGCACATAGCTATGCCTTATTCCTTCATGAACATTTCTTTTTTCTTTTTTCTTGAGACTATATATAAAGAAATTTGGCACGAGATTGAGGACCCCATTCAATTTCTCTGTATCTTGAAAATTCATGATATCATAGGACAACACTTAATGTGCGAGCTCTAATTGCATGGTTACTTCTTGAGGCATGATCAAGCTTTTAACCCCGTTCCATTCATGAGGGATATTCATTTAAGAGATTTTTCCTCCTACACCATCCATCATATTAAATGAAGAAAGGCCTATGATACGTTTGAGGAAAACCAAGTCACAAGGCTGCTAATGATGAGGAAGGAGCATGGAAAGTCATAAAATATTTATAACAAACATTTTACCTTTCTACAGATTGAGGGGAATAGAGAACAGATGTTGACAACCTAGAAATGGTGTGCTAACCTTTGTGTCAGACATATTACAATGTTCTGTAAGGACGTGGTGGTTAGTTGTCAAAGGAGGTGGATGTTGTCATCTTCAGCCGTCAGAGGTCGAGAACCATTTGGAGTACCTAACATTTCACGTGCACTACAGATGATGCCACGTTTCGTAGCATGCATTTAGACTTGTGGGGTCAGATGGATGGGGTTGAGGTTTCAGTTTCCCCTTATTTGGTTTCTAGCCTAGCAATATACTCCTGCATACAATGTTGACCCAGACTGGTGGAAGCATGTTGTTCTAATGGAAGGATATAAACCCCCTGGGACATAAATCGCCGAAGAATATGATCTCACACACCTTCCTGCCAGTGACAGTGAGTCCAACCTAGATCTGAGGAGACGACGAGTTGCATGAGGACATCCAGATAGACCAGTTGGGGGGAGATGTTGGGTACCAGATTTTTATAATTTTCTCTCCCATTTTCGCCCACCTTTCTATCTCTTTGTATCATTAATTATTATAAAAATGCATGAGGTAAACCCTTTTTCTCTATATTACATGGAATATTTTATTAATGAAGTAATATTCATGGATATTTTACCTTTGCAATCGTTAAATTTGATATTTTTACAGATTTGGTAAAATCAAGGGGATTACAGTTGTGAGTCACAGAACAACTCCTAAATTCTAGCGCTATCTTTACCTGCTACTACACTGCAACAGAATTTGTTTCACCCAAGAAATATTTCAGTCCTTTTCATGGTTTCCTTTTGGCAACTAGGTTGCTGTTGTAACTAATTATATAATTGTAAATATTTAGTTGTTAAGGGAAATATATGATTTCCGGAACATTTGTATAAAGAGGGATTTCGGGCTGTGAATCGGGGGTTAAGAAAGAATATATAGAATTTGTAACATAAGTATTTTTCCAATTAATTGAATACACAACACTCTATTGTTTCACCTATAAACTTTGAGTTTGTCGCAACCCTGATGAGAGAGTTGGGCCCACTCTTCTGATAAGGTGTTGTGTTATCCTTCTTTGATTATATTACATTTTAGTTTGGTCTTGTAACTACTGTTTCAGTATAACTCTGAAATTTCTGTGAATACCTTCTCAATTATGCAATCCATTTTAATTTCTCTTACAATATTTTTCTTGTTCATTAATCAAATCCTATGATCCAATATCAGGCTATGTGATTGCTCTTGCATATACTGTGTGCATTATTCTTGAAATAAATAATGCCCTCAGGTTGATAATCTATGTGGAAAAAGGGTTTGAATATTTGTTCACATCCGGACACCAATAATGTGCACATTTACATATCATAAAACATACATAGATTTTGTTAGTTTTAGTGCTTGTATGTAGTTAATATTAACTTAACTAATTTATGTATTGATTCTTTTATCACTAGTTAATATACATAGTTCTTGTTATCTCGCATTTTTTCTAAATTATTGTAAATTTATGCAATTGCTATCAATCAAGGTCCTTACTTGGGCAGACCTAGATGGAAAATAATTGCATAAACATACAAAATAATGAGAAAAAATAAAAGAGGCAATGGATTCTATATTTTCACTCAGTGATAAAATAATCAATACGTAAAGTAGCTAATTTAAGCTTAACTGCATGCAAGCACTAAAACTAAATAATCTAATTGTGCTTTATGTTATCTTAATGTGCATGTACATTACATCCAAGCACTAAAGTAGAATAAAGATAACTAAAGCTAAGTGTGCTTTATGTTATGTTAATGCACATGTATACCAACATCCTCCTTAAATATAACTTAAGTGAGTATGATGAAATATGAATGAGTCCTCAAAACAAGTTAATCTTAGGGACCTATGTAGAATGCATGATATAGGAAAGGAAAAACCTACTAGGAAAAAAACCACCTATTAAAATACAATGAAAAACTAAAAGAAAAGAAAATTGATAGGATGTTGTGTCTACCTTGAGCCGATCCTACTGAAATTGAAATCTTTTCTCACTAAAAGTCTGGTTAATTTTTGAACAATCTACTTATAATTTGGACAATATTGTAGATCGATGATGCCATTATGAATAAATCCTTCGATGTAGTCCATGTGGGTCTTGATAATGTTTGGTCAATTTCCACTATAGTGAATCTCTTCAAAGCTTAAATGTGTTTTTTTTTTTTCGCACCATATGACAGTTGGACGATAGGAAATGATACCAAGTTTGGAAATAAAATGTTGCAACCAAATGGCCTGAATGGAGACGTTGATTTCTCTTCGGTACTCCACCTCTAATAATAATAAAGAAGTGCAAACCTCCTTCCTATATTGAGAGAAAAATGGAGATGAATCCAAAATTAAGAACATAGCGTGAACTGGACTCCTTATTGGAAGTAGAGGTAGCAACTCCCATGTTTGGATAAAGGAATTATTCTCCTTTTCCATGCTAGCATGTCGATATTGATTCCATACAAATTCAACATTTGTTTGAATATCATATGCATGTCCCATATATGAATGCATGTATATTCCTGTCTAGTGATGCATGCATGCCCATGCATCGTTTAGAGATGCCCTTGTGCATACATGCATGGTGTTATAGATGCATTCTTGGATTCATGCATGGGAATGGAAAAATTTACAGCTGAGAGTGCATGTGGGGAATTAGAAAACTGATACCTCATTATATTTTCATCATCAACATCATCAATAGTAAAGGAATCAAAGACCCCTTGTATTTTTTCGAAAGGTATATCTCCCTATATACAAAAGTCTTCATCACCCATGAAGAAAGAGATTTCCCCATGTGTAATATATTCGTTATTGTACATAATCATATTCTTATCTACAACAATTTCATTAGAAAAAAAAAGAAACAAAGTCTTCATGTGCAAAATTGTAATACCCCAAGTTATATGCTTTTAATCTGGAAATTGATCAAATCCAAAGGGGAAAGTGAACCCCAATGGAGAACTATTATGTGGAATTATTTTGTTATTTTAAATTAATAAAATAAAATGGAAAATTATGTGTGCAATGACTAGATTGAGAATTGAGATCTGAAAACCCAATCCATGAGGATGGATAAGGTGATAAGACTTTCCCAGAACTTCTAGAAATCCTTAGAAGGAATAAAGTAAGTTACTAAAAAATTAGATTTGGAGATAAATATCTAATTTCCAAAATAATGAGGAAAGTATTGGGAAGAGGTGGAATAAAGCCGGAAAAGTGGAAAAGACAGCTTTAAAAGTACCTCTGTGGAAGAAACAAAGGGAAATCATTGGAAAAACAGGAATAAAGCATCCTGAATTTACTGGATGCAGTAAATGGAAACAGGCTAGGGAAAGCAAAGCTTAAATAAGTTGTTCTACGATAGAGAAAGGGTTTACTATGGCTAGAGAAAAATTATCTCTGCTCGGGGGTGAGTTACAGAGAAATAACTCTACGGTTGGGAGGAAAATATTCGGACTTAATTGGTATTCACATTCAGTTGAAAATGGTTTTTACTTAAAATTATAATGTTATGATGCATTTCGGATGATTAGGGTATAGTTATGTTATGTGAAATTGTTAAGTTAAAAATATTGAGTATATATTTTGAGAAATTATTAGTAATAATGATAGAGAAAATGCCTATACATTTAACAGATCTTGCTACAGCAGAAATTCTGAAATATGTATGGTTGTATAGGCATAGTCTATGAGGTCCAACTCCCATAATGTCTAAACCTGGTGACAGGTTTAAATCTGGGGTTAGGTATCCCTCCCAGATAATTTCCTTGCTCTAGTTTAGTAAATTAGAATGATATTACTAAATTGGTTCTATTTTCAAAAAATGACAAGGTGTAATCTAAATTAATTTATAGATCTGGGGTTGATAGTTTCATTACAGTTGCAAATAGAACTTACCGTACAAGTATACACTAGTGTATTAAGTGCTGAAAAGAAATTCAGAATTGAATATTAGAGGTACATAAATAACATGAAACAATACACTAATAATGAACATAAATCTTAAATGATAATGTAAAAACAGGTATTCTTGTTCTGGAAACATATGTAAATAATTGTTCATAAAATATAAAAAAATAAGGAAACTGTGGTAAAGCGTGTAAGTTAGAGGAATTTTATTCTTGAAGAATTAACTAAAAGTAGAAGAGTCAAAGGACCTACCTATAGTTACTTGGTATTAAGCTAAATAATACACAAATAAAAGTCAATGTATAGTAAACAACAACTACACAAATTATATATTAATTTGTGTAATGTATCATATAATATATGAATTATGTCCCTCTTAAAAAAGAAGATGAGGAAACTTCTTGAACAAAATTCATAGATACATGTGTATGCAGTAACTATTGACTATCTTCAACAAATGGTACAGACCGAGAAAGATGGATACCTAATAATGATCCTATATATATATTAAATAAGGCATCTGTTATCTGTTTATGTGGAATAAGAACCAAATCATTTTAATGCAATGGTGATAATCATGAAACAAATTATTTTGGTTCACAAGAACAGTGTGATGGTACAGGGCTACCTTGAGTTAATTTATTATCTGAAATTAAATGGGAAATACATACAGTTCCATTTTATTTCAATGATATACATTAACCAAGAATTCTGAATAAAACATATACTGTTCCATTGAAACTATACTTAGTATAGTGCATCGCTCCGACACTGAATTTTCAAAAGAATAAGATACAAAAACATAGAGGAATTTGAAAGTCCAACTCAATGGAAGAAATAAAAGATGCTGAATATGTCTCGATAGTTGAAGACCAACCTATAGGACAGTGCACGAACAATTTACCCACACTAGAAAACCCCAAATCGAAAAGTGTAAAGCTAATTCGATAGGAAGCTTATAGTAGGGTAGTAGGGTTACCTATACATAGCAACACCAGTGATTAGCCATATGCAAATTTAGAAGAGAAATAATAATGAGAAAATAAAGGTGCATGATATAATCGAAAATAATTTGTGTTCGATACCTTATAGGCATGAAATTCTTACATCCATGGAAATCACAATAATACACAGATATCGAATCAATATGATATCAGAAATCGTAATTGTGACTGGTATTAAAATTCTGAATTGAAGAACGAAATTTCCACTGATTAACTGGAAGTGGGACTTGGAGAAGAATGTGCAAGTAATAAAGAGAGAGATATTTCCAAAAATTATTAGCAATAGGGATTAGTTATAAATAATCAGTTAACAACAAACTGAACCCTTTGGCCTATGCTCTTCTTTGAAACCCTCATAAATGACTCTTACTAGGAGGTTGTTAAGCCACTGGATTCAAATTGCGGGAGGAGTAAGTGCCGAAATAACGAAATATATGAAAATGAACATGTTTAATTGTCATGGTAAAGGGATAGGGATTCCTCTCCGCATAATCGAACGTAACTCGAAGAGAACAAAGCAGAATACAATAAAATCAAAGACGAAAAATTCAAAACCAGTTCGTCATTGAGGAAAATTAAATTAACTATGGAGTAATGAAATATATATCTAGTAGGTGATAAAAAATGGCCTTTTCATGTAGGTGGATAAAAATTCCCTCTCAATTTCCCAGTGTTTCAAGTAAAAGCACAATTAGAAATCAATGGAGTCCAAATGAGCGTATAGAATAGAAAACCAAAATCATATACTTTGAAAACCCTAAATGCAGCTTCATCTATGCCGTCCATGTGTCAGCAGATTTGGTTCGGTTCTTGGATCGATGAATTTAGCTACAGTGGAGCCATGTGTTGGAGTACAAAATTTTAATGAAATAGAATCCCAAGAAATCTCAAAACCGGAATAATACAAAAACGTAGATCACATAGTCATTCAAAATAATCAATACTGTCAGATGGGTCATTAATAACTTTAGGAATTCAGATTTCGTCCGGCAGAAGAATTTATGTGGTTAGGTGGGGCAATCCTGTCCATTACACGATAAGGTGTTCCTTACGACTTGAACAATTGTTACAAATTTTAGTTGGAAAAGAACTAAATACACAAATTGATTTTTAAGTGGTTGTAACTGTAAGTAAGGTAATGGAAATAAAACAATTATATAAATAGGCAATTAGAAAATTTATTATAAATTATCGATCATGGAAGTTGCTAGTATATAGTTAATAATTCCCTATGAAAGTGGACTTGACTGGAAGGGTATTAATATTAACAAGAAAAAAAAAATTGAGGGTCATGAAATCATTCGAATTTATTAAGTGGTTTACATCCTAAAGGAAGAATAATATACATAAAGATATAAATTTTCAATTATAATAAAAATCAAATATGATAAGGACGATTAATGCTGGAGTAATAAATATAACTCTTAATTTGATGGAGGTAGAAGTGAAACCCTAGTTCTAACATCCATGTTATCGTAGTAAAGATACAAATCACTACACTCGAATTAAAGAGGGATTAAATTATATATATTAATGTGTAGCTCAAAATTAATATATATATATATATATTAATGGTTGTTAGGATTTCATAGTAGTAGTTAAAATTTTATACATGACAATTTTGTTCCTTAAGTATAGAATGGAAAATTCTATATTATATGTACAGATTGGTAAATAGAAATAACTCAGGGTGACTTAGGGAAATGATAAGGAATAATTTTATAAGCATAGTATGGTCAGAACTGGTGAAGAAATCTCTAGAAAAATAGGGTGTTGGAAATTCTATCACTGACAGAATTTCGTCGAATTGTGACGAAGACAAAAAAAAAACCGAAATTATTAGAATAGCATAAAGTCTCTTAATAATATTCAATTTTGAATAATTTTATAAATAGAAAAAAAAAATTGAAAATGAGTGGTGTGAAAAATGGTATCAAAGCATTAGTTAAAATAGTGGGTGAATTATGTGCTCACACAGAAATTGTATGTTGCTGTAAAATTTTATGGAATTTAAATTCTGCTAATGTTTAATTTCATATACAATGAACAGTGTTGAGTTTTACAGCTGTGAATCATGATTGAACGGAACAAGCTGTATGTGGATCTGGATGGTGGGGAAAACACGCCAGATCCAAATTCTCCATTGATGGCTATGTTGCATAGAATTCAAAGATAAATGGAGCAGCTCAAAACCCACAATGAAAGGCTATATTTATCCAATGAGGAGAAGGATAGATTGATAAGATAATTGACTTCTCGAAATAGTCAAGAGGTTGAAGATTCCGGAAGAAAGAGAAAAGGACGAGTCAATTTCTCAGAAGATTTTGAGGAAGATGACACCTCTACATAGCAGTCTAGAAGGAACAAGGAATTGTAGGGTGAGTTCTGGAAAATCAAACCTCCATCCTATGATGGAGAGAAGGAGGGAGATTTTAAAGTGTGGCTTCTAAATATGATAGAGTACTTTCAGGTTTACGAATATGGAAGTAACTTAAGAGCTAGGTTCGCTATCTATCAGTTGACAAGTAAGGCTACCTTGTGGTAGGAAGAAACAAAAATGGTTCATGCCATTGATGATAAAACTATTACTTGGGAGGCTTTCCAAGTCAAGCTCAAAAATCTATATTTGAATGAACGTTGTTATGACGATAAAGCCAAAGAGTTTCATGAACTCAGATTGGGACAACTCATGATTGATGAGTTTGTAACCAAAGTCACTAATCTGTTACGATATGTACCCTATATAAGAGAAGAGAAGGCAAAGGTAAAATAGTTATTGAACTTTTTTCCCACTATTTACAAGGAAAATATAGAGTTTCATAACCCTAAGATGATGGATGAGGTGGTGCGCAAGGCAACATTATGTTACCAGCAATTCAAGTTTAAGAGTGAACAAGCAAAGAATTGGCCAAACAAAGGTGACTCCAGTGGAAAGAAAACAAAACCAACATATCTAAATAACTTTCAAAGAAATCACCAAATAAATAAATTCAGCAAAATGGGTGAAAATCGAACAACTCAATCACAAAATGTGTCCAAACAAATGAATGGAAACAATATAAGAGAGGGGACGGTTAAAATGAGAGAACCTTTGAAGTGTTGGGGTTGTGGAGAACCTCATTTATTTAGGGAATGTGCACACAGGAATATCCAGACCTTACAATTACTGAGAGAAGCAGCAACTGTTAATGGTCTGGCAAGAAACATCCCCAAAATCATTGATGCCCTAGAAGATCGTCAAGAAGAACACCAACTCACTATGGTTGAAGTAGAAGGTATGATTGCTGACCAATTTGTTACTGTTTAATAGATCCAGATGCATATTTAAGTTATATCAGTCCTCAAATGGTAGAAAAATGTACTTAAAGTTAGAAAAATTTCAACAGTCTTGGTTAGTTCAGTTAGCCACTAGTACAAAATGGAAAGTGACTCATAAGTTACCTCCGATAGCCATAAATCTGAATGGATACCAAACAGAATTAAATCTAAAAATTATGCCTTTAGGGTCTTATGACGTACTAGTAGGGATGGAATTTTTAGAGAAACATAAGACCATGTTGAATTGTTTAGACAAAACCCTACATTGCATAGACAAGGAGGGAAAACTTATTATAGTAAAAGGAAATGCTAAGCCCATATCTGTGAGACAAATTTCAGCACTTCAGTTGAAGAGAATTTCTAGAAAATGTTATCAAGTGTATTATATTTATGTAGAGGAATTGGGACAACAGGTAGAGGAAAATATTTTGGAAACATTACCTGTTATAATAGAATTCAAAGATGTTTTTCTGGATTAAATTTCTCATTTTCCCCCTAGGAGAGAGATTGATTTCTCAATTGACATAGTGCTGGGAGCAACTCCAATTTTTAGAGCCCCATACAGAATGAGTACTCCAGAATTAATGTCCTTGAAAATGAAGCTATAAGATTTGTTGGACAGAGGTTACATCAGACCGAGTGTATCCCCATGGGTACCACTGGTGTTGTTTGTGAAAAAGAAATACGGTACGTTTAGAATGTGTATTGATTATCATCAATTAAATAAGCTGACAATAAAAAACAAATACCCTTTACCTAGGACAGATGACCTCTTTGACCAAGTTAGAGGGGAAATAGTTTTTTCAAAAACTGATTTAAGGACAAGTTACCATCAGTTAAGGATTAAGGATGAAGATATAATTAAAACAACATTTAGAACCAGGTATGGACACTATCAGTTTGTGGTCTTATTGTTTGGATTGACTAATGCACCAAATACTTTTATGTGCTTAATGAATAGTGTCTTAAATAAATACTTGGACAAATTTGTATTAGTATTTATTGATAGCATTTTGATTTATTGTAAGAGTGAAGCTGAGCATAAAGAACATATTAGAACTATTTTACAAACTATTAGGGAAAACAAATTGTATGCTAAGTTTATAAAATGTGAATTTTTCAAAGATAAAATTCAATATTTTGGGCATATAATTTCAGAACAAGGGTTGGTAGTAGATCCAGAAAATGTAAAAGCAATAAGAGAGTGGCCTGTACCTACTGATGTGTTTATTGTAATATCCTTTATGTGAATTGTAGGATATTATAGGAGGTTTGTGGAGATATTTTTAGCCTTGGCTTACCCCATTACATCCCTACAGAGGAAGGGAGTTAAGTTTGAATGGATTGAAAAATGCCAAAAAAAATTTGAGCAGCTAAAATTGAAACTTACAATAACACCTAGTTTGAATATTGTTGACCTAGATCAGGAATTTGTAGTGTACTCAGATTCTTGTGGAGAATGATTAGGAGGAGTGTTAGTACAAGAAAATTCTGTTATAGCCTATGAATCCAGAAAACTTAAGAAACATGAAAAGAATTATAGTATTTATGATCTTGTGTTACCTGCAGTAATACATGCTATCAAGCTATGGAGACATTACCTTTTAGGGAAAAAGTTTGTGTTGATGATAGATCACATCAGCCTAAAGTATTTCTTCAATAAAACATACTTGAATGCTAGGCAATCTATGTTGTTGTCTTTTCTTAGTGAGTTTGACATGGAGATCAAACATATTAATGGTAAGGAAAATAAGATTGCAGATGAATTAAGTAGAAATGCTTGGCAAAGTGTGAGAAATATTGGGAGTAGTGTCAATACTGACATAGAGGGACTAATACAAGAAGTGGTGAACCAAGATCAAAACTATGAAAAACATCAGGAAAAAATGTTGAAAAAGAAAATGAAAGGATATACACAGAACCAAAAATGGATAATTTGTTATAGAGATAGATTTTACATTCCTAATGTAGATTTCCTAAAGAAAGAAATTCTGGATGAGTATCATAAAAGACCCTATGCTGGATATCATGCATACAAGAAATTACTCTCAGCTTTAACAAAGAACTTTTTTTGGCCTGCTATGAAAAAGGATGTGGAAAATTACTTGGCTAGATGTATTGAATATCAACAAGTAAAGGTTGAACATCAACATCCAGCTGTGTTGCTGAGTCCTTTACCCATTCCCAAATGGAAGTGAGAGACTCTATCCATGGACTATATTATTGGTTTACCAAGAACCAAATACCAACACGTAATGGTTCTCATTTACCCAAAAAAAATAAAATTCTACTAAATGTTAATAACAACTTTTATAAGTATTTCATCGCCATCAGACGAAATCCTATTTTCCCATTTTGATTTCATTTCGTCACAATTCAACGAAATTCTAGCCTCAAGACAAAAGTCATTATTTCCTCTTCTTGATTATTAGTATTTCATGACTATTGATCAAGGTACTCTTGGGCATACATCCTATACAACAACTAAGGCTAAATCACCCTCTTCTAGTTTTTCCATGATAACTCATTATTGAAAATTAATTATCTTTAGCCTATACCTTCACCTAATTTTTATGGATACTCCTCTTGATACTATATATATATATATATATATATATATATATATATATATATATATATGTATGAGTCTACTACACCAACTGTATATTTCATTATAATCCTATAGGAGAACTTATTTAATTGTTAACCCCTTCCTTCACTTAGGTATTATACACCATGAACTTATGTGTTCAAAGGAACTATATAATCTTCCATAGATTAACATTATTACCATATTCTGTATAATTATGTATTATCCTTGATACAATAGATTTCATATCATTCCTACCTCTATTTATATCACCTCACATTGGTTTCCTCTTTCGGTTTTACCTCATTGTTACTTTAATTTTATTATATTCCAACTGTGACTTCGTATCATACCTTAGTTAGATTTCCACTGCTTACCAAGATAATCTTAACATACGTTTAGAGGTAACATTTAATATGTAGTATTCCACCCACCTATCACTTGATTTGAGAATATTTAAGGTGGTATTAATATTAACGTACTCCCCTTTATACTCGTTTCTATTCCCAAAACTTCGTGGAAGCTGCTACGAATTTCAAAGAGACAAGTGGTACTACCTCTTAATTTCTTTCTAGTGGACACCATGTGACTTTATAAAATTTATTAATGGCGTAAAGTCTTGGAATTTCTTGCAGGATTTTCTACCATATTAACATGACTTACCTTGGTTTCCAACACCATCTCACTGATCCAGCACCTACCCTTCCATCTTCTTCCACGTGGACGGTGGAGATGTTATGCCCTTTAGGGTTTATGAAGGGTATATCACGTTATTTCTTCTGTACTGAACTTCAGTTGCCATTCTTATTTTCGTAGTTTACCAAATATGTTCTTTGTGCCCCCATCTGCATATATCTGGAGCAAACTCATGAAATGTCAAGCAAATTCTCCATACGACATCAAAGTTTTATCCGATCATTTACTTCTATCTTCTTCCCTTATTAAATTTATGTTTGGTTACAAAGAGTTTGTCCTTTTGATTTGTTGCAACTCTGCTGTACATGATAAAATCAATAAATAGATTGATGGATTCCTAGTTTCTTTAATGGTTATGGATTACTGTTGTTCATTCTCATTTATAATGAAAACCTTTCTTTGTTTTCAGATGTCGTCTAGGTAGACGTTATCCCTACATATGTGTCACTGGTTTTTCATTTAGCTTTGATTAATTGATTTTGTATAAGGTTAACTTGGATTCTATGGATTTACTGTCAGTAACCCATCATTTGAAACTTGTATTATTACTGAAATCTACGCATTCATTTAGATGTCATGATTTAAGTTCCTTTTCATTGATTTTTCAGCGTTGTAACTTCTTTCTTGTTTTTGCTTGATTAAGGGAGGCCCAACACAACTGGGTCAATCCATTTCATCTTCCTCTGAAATTTTTAGTGTTCCTTTTGAATCTCTCCAGAGGAACGTATTTCGATCTGACTAATGTATCAGATGGTGTTTCGCCTCTAAGGTTTAACACACGTAAGATTTAAAATTTAATTTTTTAACATGTACGTTTTCCCTTTTCTTTAATTTCTGGTTGTACTTGTAATACTGAATCTCAAATTTTAGTTTGATTTCTATGGATGGCAGGTGGAGTTTACCATGAAGACCGAACCTCCTGAAGGTATCCCTCTTACCCTATTTAGTTTTCATAGTTCGGTTCTTTAATAAAAAACAAATAATGCTAATGTGGGAACATTGTTATGTACAGGTAACAATTCTACAATGTTCCATCTCCAACCTAGTTCGATATTCCTTTCTCTTTTTAGTTTTTCGACTGGAATTAATTACTCTATCATTTTAAAATAGGTTGGTTCTTCCTCATCATGAGGAATTCGGCATCTCAGTGCTGATATTTTTGTTTAAATTCCCCTTTATGGGTGATTCATTTTTTTTTTTTTTTGTTTCTAACTGTAATACTTTAACAAATTTTCGCATACCTACTGGTATTGTAATTTATTGGACATACTAGCAATTGAACTTAACTGTAACATAAGTAGGCTATACGAGTTTACTTTCAATTTCATGTATCATTTTACTCTATTCGAAAGGAATCTTCCTTCGTTTGATATAACGGTTTTGATTTTATGCTATATTATATATTCATAAATTTGGAAAGCCTATCCCTCAAAATTTAGGTTGATATCTCTAAAATAAAATTGCAGTAATGGTATATTCATACTCTATTTGCATCACCATTCAAATAGAAATTTCCGTTAATACCTTTACTACTATATGTCTATTGTTGTTATCGCCCAATTCACTTTTTGGAAAATTGAATGATTACATAATAGTGATATATATATTCCTGTTAGCTTAACTATATATGTACACATATCCAGGTTTACAATACCTTACTGAATTGTACCATAAATTGGAAATCGTAAATAATAGATTTATGCATGTTTGCCTCATACAAGTTTATGTCTTTCTTTAGAATATGTAGGAATGCATGTGTTTACTAGTCTTTAAATCAGTTTAGCACTCAGTAGCTATAGGTGTCATTTTTGTACATTAAATGTCTAATTTTTGATCAGTTACAAAAATTTAGTAGGACTATCAATGTACCTTTTTAATTCTCTATTATTCACTAGTTCTTAAGAATGAAACTCTATTTTATTGTCTTTATTCTACTTACCCCAACTTTCAGAATTTATACATAGTAAAGTTCTTATGTTTTCAGTACCAGCCTAGTTTGTATTTAATTTTTTTGGAATCTCATTTTAGTTTACATTATAGACTAGCATGATAACTATTCGGTCTCTAGTATATAGTGCTAATGTCTTATGTGAAGTTTTTGTTGGTAACTATCCCTCTCTCTTCTATTACTCATTATCACAAAATTTTTAAATGATTAAGATAAAAGTTCTTCATGTATATATGATATACATTTATCTCATTAATTTAGATTATTACACTCGTATAACTTCGATCTCATTCATACCGTAATTTGAGGATTCTAGAATTGAAAGTTACTTAGTTACAGACATTCATGAGTTTAGATTTCACTATGTATAATGTTGTTCAAATCTTAATTTGAAATATAAGTCTAATGATACTGCTATACTAGAAAAATAATCATTTTATATCTTACAGAGACCAGCAGAATTCTCAGTTAGATTCCCTGACTCCTAATTTAAATCTGAAACCAGATTTAGATATTCTGGATGTTGGAACTAACTTGAAATTAATTGTACAACTATACATATTTCCATGTTACTACTGTGACAAATTTTTTTAAATGCATCGTCTCTTTTAACTCATTGTTTAAATTTGAAAATTAAACTAAGAAATTTCACCATACTTAATTTCAATAATTTCACATACATAGATATCTTAATATGCTTCAATAAAATATGATTTAACACATAGGTGAACTCTATATCAACCAAAGATATCGTAGTTAGGTGTGCATACCAATTTCTCTGACTAGTTCCACCCAACCGTAGAGTTCTCTCTTTGTAACTCACCCCAAAGCTGAGACCTTAGCTCCCGGTGATAGACAACCCTTTGTCTATCCTGGAGCAACTTATTTAAGCTCTGTTTTCCCAAGCCCATTTCCAATTTCTGTGTCCAGAAATTTCAGGATGTTTTCTTCCTATTTTTCCTAGGTTTTCCCTCATAGAGGTACTTTAAAGCTGTCTTTTCCGCTTTTCCAACTTTTCCTTTCTCTTTCCAATTTCTTTCCTCTTCATTGGGGAAATCAGATATTTATCTCCAAATCTAATTTTGGTAATATTCCTTCCAAGGATTTCTAGAATGTGTGAGAAAGTCTTATCACCTTATCCACATCCTCATGGATTTAGGTTTCAGATCTCAATTCTCAATCTAGTCATTACATACAACACTTTTCCATTTGTTTTTATTAATTAAAAATAAAATAAATCTACACACTAGTTCTCCATTGGGGTCCACTTCCCCTTTGGACTTATTCAATTGTTAATTAAAAAGCATAGAAACTAGGGGTATTACATATTCCTCCTCTGAAACCAAACACCGTCCTCGGTGTTGACAAAATAATTAACTAATTCACTATGTAAACAATGAGGTATCTTTTTCCCTCATCTCAAATTCTCATTCGTAGGTAGTCTCTTCGGGTGTAAATTTCCTACACTACACTTTTACCCTGGCTATTGTCCAGTTCCAAAGTTCAATTTCTTCCCGCTCCAAGATTTTAACCGGATATAGAATGAATTCTCCTTATGGCTCCACCTAAATCACATTCCAATCAATAACATGAGCAGAATCATGTACATATTTTTTCAATAAAGAAACATAAAACACATCATGAAATTTAATATGAATTGGTAAGGCCAATTTATAGGCCACTTCTCCCACTCTTTCCAACACTTCAAACATTCCATAGTATCATGGAGCTAATTTTGCACAACTTATGGTGTGAAAAGTGCTCTTATTAGGCTTAATCCTTAGGTATACATGATCACTCACACTGAATTCTCAGTGAACTCTCTTTTTTTCTGCATAACTTTTTTGTCTGTCCTAAGATTTTTTTATATTTTTCTGAATCTATTTCACAACTTTTTCCATTTCTTGTAAAGATTCTTTTCCAAGTATTAGTTTATCTTCAAGTTGACTCCAAATTAAGTGGGTATGGCACTTCCTACCATAAAGTGCTTCAAATGGACTCATCTTTATGGAATTTTGGTAGTTGTTGTTGTAGGAAAATTCTATTAAGTATAAATAGTCTTCCCATTTGGTTGGCCTACCCATAACATACATCCTTAACATATCCTCTAGAATTTGGTTTGTCCTTTCGGTTTTACCATCTGTTTGGGGATGGTAGGCAGTACTGACATTGAATTTAGTGCCCATGCCTCTAAACAAGCTCGTCCAAAATGCTGCACTAAAATTTGCTTCTCTATCTAAAATTATCATTTTAGGAGCCCCATGTAGTCTTACAATCACTTTCATAAACACATTTTGTACTTGATTTGTCGCAAAGGTAGACTGAACAGGTATAAAATGAGCAGCTTTAGTTAAAGTATCTACTATAACCATCACAAAGTCATGCTAATATTTGGTTGTTCATAAACCAGTAATAAAGTTCATGGAAATAGTTTCCCATTTCCATTCTGGAATAGGTAAAGGATTCAGCAACCCAACTGGATGCTGATGTTCAACTTTTACCTGTTGACATTCAATGCATCTAGCCAGGTAACTTGCTACATATTTTTTCATTCGAGGCCAAAATAGGTTCTTTCTCAAAGCTGTGAGTAATTTATGGTATCCAGGATGTCAAGAATAGGGCCTTTTATGATATTCAAGTAAAATTTTTTAACATTAGGAATGTACAATCTATCTCTGTAACAAATTTTCCCCTTTTGATTTTTTTTAAACCCTTTCATTTCCTTTTTCATCATTTGAGTCTGAAGTTTTTTATAGTGTTGCTCTTGGTTCACTACCCCTCGAATCAGTCCTTTTAAGTCAAAACTGACACTACTTCAAATGTTATTCATACTTTGTCAATCATTTATGCTTAATTCATCTACAATATTGTTTTCTTTTCCTTTGATGTGTTTTATTTCCATGTCAAATTCAGTTAGAAAATACAACCACCTAGCCTGCCTAGCATTCAGGTCCAGTTGAGTGAAGAAATACTTTAGGCTGATGTGATTTTTCATCAGCACAGATTTCTTTCCTAGAAGGTAATGTCTCCACATCTTCATAGCGTGTGTTACAGCAGCTAACTCAAGATCATACATACCATAATTCTATTCATGCTTCTTATGTTTTCTAGAATCATAGGCTATAACAAAATGTAATAATACTCCCCCTAATCCTTCTCCACACGCATATGTGCATACTAAAAACTCCTGATCTGGGTAAAAAATATTTAGAATAGGTGTTGTAGTAAGTTTTCGTTTTAATTTCTCAAATACATCTTGACATTTTTCAGTCCATTCAAATTTTACTCCCTTCCTTTGAAAGGAAGTAATGGGGTAGGCTAAGGCTGAAAATTTATCTACAAACATTCGGTAATATCCTGCAATTCCCATAAAGGATCTTACAACTGATACATCAGTAGGTATAGGCCACTCTCTGATTTATTTTATCTTTTCTGGGCCTACAGCCAACCCTTGTTCTGAAATTATATGCCCTAAGTATTGAATTTTATCTTTGAAAAAATCGCATTTACTAAACTTATCATACAAATTGTTTTCCCTGAGAGTTTGCAAAACAATTCTAAGATGTTCTTGATGATCTGATTCACTTTTTGAATAGATTAAAACGTCGTCAATAAATACTAGTACAAAATTGTCCAAGTATTTATTTAAGACACTATTCATTAAACACATAAAAGTGGTGGGTGCATTGGTCAATCCAAACGGTAGGACCACAAATTCATAGTGTCCATACCGTGTTCTAAATGATGTTTTATTAATATCTTCATATTTAATCCTTAACTGATGGTAACCAATCCTTAAATCAATCTTGGAAAACACTGTTTCCTCCGTAACTTGGTCAAAGAGGTCATCTATCTTAGGAAAGGGATATCTGTTTTTGATTGTCAGTTTGTTCAGTTGACGGTAATAAATACACACATGAAAGGTACCATCTTTATTTTTCACAAACAACACCAGTTATCGCCAGGGGGATACACTCGGTATGATGTATCCTCTGTCGAGAAACTCTTGTAACTGCATTTTTAACTCCATTAATTCAAGAGTGCAATTTCTGTATGGGGCTCTAGAAACTGGAGTTTCTCCCGACAATAAATCAGTTGAAAAATAAATTTCTGTCTTGGGGGGCAGATGAGGGATTTCATCTACAAAAACATCTTCAAATTCTCTTAGCACTGGTAATGTTTCTAGAAGATTTTTTTTCTTCTTGCTCTCCCAAATCTTCTACATGAACAGAATACACCTGATACCTTTTTCTAGCAATTCCTTTAACTGAATGGCTGAAATTTGCTTCGCAGATATGGGTTTAGGTTTTCCTTTAATTATAAAAGGTTTTCCCTCCTTATATATGCAGTGTAAGGTTTTGTCTAAACAGTTCATCATGGCTTTTTGTTTCTCTAACTAGTCCATTCCTATAAGTATATCATAGGACCCTAATGGCAGAATATTTAGATTTAATTCTGTTTGGTATCCATTCAGTTTTATGGATGTCTGAGGTAACTTTTGAGTTACTTTCCTTTTTGTACCAGTGGCTAACTATACTAACCAATACTGTTGAAACTTCTCTGACTTTAATTTACATTTTTCTACCATTTGCGGGCTGATATAACTCAAATATGCACCTAGATCTATTAAAAATATAACAGATTAGTCATCAATCATACCTTCCATCTTGACCATGGTGGACTGGTATTCTTCTTGACGATCTCCTAAGGCAGCACTGGTTTTGGGGATGTTTTTGGCTACATCATTAACCATAGTTGCCTCTCTCGGTACTTGTATTGTCTGGATATTTCAATGTCGACAGTCCCTCAATAAATGAGGTTCTCCACAACACCAACACTTCAAAGGCTCTTTAATTTTAACACTCCCTCCGCTCTTATTATTTCCATTCATTGGTTTGGACCTAGTTTGGGATTGAGAGGTTTTATTTTCTCCCAATTTACTGAACTTCTTTCTTTGGTGGTTTCTCCCAAAGTTTTTCAGATAGGCTGGTTTTGTTTTCTTTCTGCTGAAGTCACCTTTGTTTGACCAATTATTTCCTTACATAGTCTTACCCTTGAATTTCCGATAACACAATCTGGCCTTCCACACTACTTCATCCATCATTTTTGGGTTATCAAACTCCATCTTTCCTTTATAAACAGTGGGAATACAATTTAGGAATCTCTATACCTTTTCCTTCTCCTCTTTGATATAAGGCACATATCGAAGAAGATTTTTGAATTTGGTTACAAACTCATCATTCATGAGTTGTCCCAATCTAAGTTCGTGAAACTATTTTTCTTGTCGTCATAGTAGCATTCATTCAAGTATCAATTTTTAAACTTGACCGGAAAATCATCCCAAGT
Organism: Pinus albicaulis; assembly: GCA_034641835.2. NCBI lineage: Eukaryota > Viridiplantae > Streptophyta > Pinopsida > Pinales > Pinaceae > Pinus > Pinus albicaulis. The sequence continues at coordinate 55,307 of JAXQQM020071693.1, forward strand.
CACCATTTTCTCATCAATGGCATGAACCATCTTTGTTTCTTTCCACCACAAGGTAGTCTTACCTTGCATTCGATAAATAGTGAGCTTGGCTCTTAAATTACTTTCATATTCGTAAACCTGAAAGTACTTTATCATATTCAGAAGCCATGCTTCAACATCTTCCTCTTTCTCTCCCTCATAGGAGGGACATTTAATTTTCTGGAATTCACCTTGTAATTCCTTCTTTTATCTAGACTATTGTCTAGAGGCATCATCTTCCTCAGAATCTTCTAAGAAATTGACCCTTTCCTTTCTCTTCCTCCTGGAACCTCCACCCTCTTGGTTGTTCTGGGAAGCCAATTCCCTTATTATTTTTTCTTGTTCTTCACTGGCTTAAGATAGCCTTTCATTGTGGCTTTTAAGCTATGCCATTTCTCGTTGCATTCTATGCAACATAGCCATCAATGGAGCATTTGGATCTGGTGTGTTTTCTCCATCACCCAAACATACATACAGCTCGTCCCCTTTAGTCATGGTTCACAGTTGTATACTTCAGTACTGTCCACTATACAGTAAAATAATATTAGTAAAATTTAAAGTTCATAAAATTTTACAGCAGCATACAATTTTTGTGTGAGCACATAAATTGCCCAGTGTTTTAGCTAATGCTCTGATACCATTTGTAATGACTCTCATTTACACAAATTTTTTTTTTCTACTAAATGTTAATAATATATTTTATAAGTATTTCTTCGCCATCAAATAAAATCCTATTTCCCCATTTTGATTACATTTCGTCACAATTCGACGAAATTCTTGCCTCAAGAATAAAGTCATTATTTCCTCTTCTTGATTAATATTATTTCATGACTATTGATCAAGGTACTCTTGGGCATACACCTTATACAAAAACTAAGGCTAAATCACCCTCTTCCGGTTTTTCTATGATAACTCATTATTGCTAATTAATTATCTTTAGCCTATACCTTCACCTCATTTTTATGGGTACTCCTCTTGATACTATTTTCATATATATATATATATATAGAGGTATGATTCTAATACACCAACTATATATTTCATTATAATCCTATAGGAGAACTTATTTAATTGTTAACCCCTTCCTTCACTTAGGTATTATATACCATGAACTTCATGTAACACCCCCAAGTTCTATGCTTTTCAAATTAGACATTTGAGCATACATCCATAGGGGAGTGGACCCCAATGGATAATTATTATGTGGATATGGTTAAATACGTAATTATGAAAAATAAATAAAATATTGTGCATGCACTATGACCAGATGAGAAAGTGAGATCACATGCCTAATCCATGAGGTAATGGAAAAGGAAAAAATACTTTCCCCAAATCTTTCAAAAATCCTTGAAAGAAATTATTTCTAATTTAGATTTTGAGGAAAAATCTAAATTTCCCCAATGAAGAGGAGTAGCTGGGAAGAGGTGAGAAAAAGCTGGAAAAGCTGAGGAAAAGCTTAAAGCAGCTTTAAAGAGTCCCAAAATGGGAAGCCTAGGCTAAACAGGAATAAAGCATCCCGAAATTCTGGACGCAGAATTGGAAACAGGCTTTGGGGAAAGCACAGCTTAAATAAGCTGCTCCAGAACAGATTGAGGTTAGTCTGTTCTTGGAGGATCTCAGCTCGGGGGTGAGTTCTGGAGACAAACGAACTCTAAGGTTGGGTGGACTGGTCATAGTAGTGGTGTGCATGCATAAATTGGGAGATTTCTGTAAGTTGAATTAAACATGTCCATGGTTTATGAATTGTGATGTTATGGTTCATTATGCAGCTTATGAATTGTGATGTTATGGTTCATTATGCAGTTTATGAATTGTCATGCTATGATGCATTATGCAAATGTTAGATTGATTAATTGTTAAGTAGTTCATGTAATGGCAAACCAAAGCTAGCGATAGCAGAGACAAATGGTTGGGTTGTATGGATGAGTATCTGGTAGTAATGATGTTAGAGATGACAGATCAATTGAACAGTAAATCTGTTAACCATGTATAGGTATAGCTTGCTATCTCTTAAAGAAGTATTTAATTTCTGGGTGTATAAACAGAAAATGTTAACCAAACAGTACCCATGAACAGCAAGTGCCAAACAACTAAAGCTATCATAACAATACTGATGGCACAGAATTCACTGTAATCAATAACAGAAAGTAGGGAACAACAACCCTCAGCTATATTACAATGGAAAGAATTGTAAAATTTAGAATTTACAATATTCTATTAAATGCAATTGTACACATATGGAAGTAGAAGTTGAATCCTAACTAAGTACGAGGATCTAACACTAGAGATTCTAAACTATCCAGCTCAGTATTCTCTACCTCCATTTGAGTGAAGCAAGCGGATCTGTTTCCTGGTTTTCCCATGGAACAGTTGAATTTGTACCACAGTGTCACACATGTTGAATGGTTGTAATAGAAAAATAAGGGGGGGAAACAGTCTATTGCAAAATCTATGGTGTGATAAAAGTTTGTGTGAGGGAAGATTGTAAGCATGTGTAAAAATACCATGAACAGAGCATCTGTTTAACCGTCCATAGAAAATACTGGGAAAGTAGTTGGAGCAATGGAGGTTAACTGCGTAGAGATAGATGTATGCGAGGAGGCATACATCTATACCTCGATGCTGAAACTTTAAAATATTGAAAATGTTATCAGGCCTACAAACTGGGGAGTTTGAGTAAGGGCCTAGTGATCATCTAGAGTTGGATACAACTCTGAACAGAAAGCCTGAGAAATACAAAGTAATATATATAGATATATAAGTCTACTATATGGACTGAGAAGAGGGGAGGTCAAGCCCAAAAATTCTCATGGAAATTCTTGTATTCCATGGCTGTCTATAAGTACTGAAAAGAATCTAAACCCCGGATAACAGTCTGCATTTGTAAGTGATTCAGTATAAAAACTATAATTTTTATCGACGCATAAAGCGGAGAATATTTGAGTTATGTTATATGGGTAGCACTCATCATAGGTTCAATGGTCTTTCCCCACTCGGGGTGATGAATATAGACCTGTTATGAAAATGGAAAAAAAAAATGGGTTTGGGAGACGTGACAAATGGTATCGGAGCAAAGTTCAAAAATTGGGCAAGATATGTGCTCACAAAGAAATGGTTAACTGTTATAAATTTTATGAATATTAAAAATATTTCTTCAAGTATACAAATATCTTGGATATAATTTCAAGTATACATGTAACAGATGGTGAGGAAGTAGAAACATTGATATGGGAGTAATATGAGGAGGCTCATAGACCAGAATGGTTAAACCTATAATAGGTTTAAAACTGGAAACCGATATCTCTCAGAAAAATAGCATTTCTATGTAAAATAATAGAGTATGAAAAAAGTTTATAATGACATATTCAGCTATTGTTCTACTATCATCGTTATGTAAAAGAAATTTCAGCTTTCATAAAGTAAAGATACTGAAATCATCTAAATACAGTAGAAAAGATCAATGCTGAAGTTAACGGAAAGGAAAGGGGAAAATGGTACTACCAGGAACATGCAGATGTCGAGCAAAGACTACAAGGAGTATAGAAGGATGAATTCCATTCTAAAAAAAAAAAAAAAAACTGCTAAACTAAGTATTCCTTACTGTGATGAAAAACAAGAGAAAAATGAATTTATATTTATTCCCTAGATACATAGAAAAGGGAACTTAGAGAGATAAGAGTCAAGCTTGTTCTGTGGTGGGAGGTTGGTCAATTGCAATATTGGTATGTTCCTGAAATTTTCTGTTCATTCAGATGCTCTATGGTATGAATTAGCTACATATAAAAAAAAAAAAATCTCGTCACGGTATAACGTGACGAGGAGTCTGAACTGCTCAAGATCCATCCCCGGCTCAGTCGAGATTGGCTCGCTCGCGCCGAGAATGTCAGTATAACGAGGTTAGCGGCACCGCTAAACTTCTATGTCGATCTCGTTCTTGGTTCCTGTACGAGAAAGGGACCAGTTATTAAGAGCTAACCTTACTCTATCACTACGAGATATGCTAAGGAGATGGAAGCCATTACCTCGCCATCTCCGACCACGCGAGCCACTCGAAGCACAGACACTAGAGTAATCCGTGAGGTCGATCTGTCTCGGTGATTACCAGACCTTCCATTCTCGTAGCCCTGGAAAGAAGAAAATAAAAGAACCAAAATACATGTACAAAGGGCGAACAATATTAATAAAGCCGAAATAGAATAACTGCAAATGAGAATAGAGGGACCATAACTTGATTTCTGGAACGAACCAACGGTACATAAATAAAAACTCCTATACCACCACAGAAAATGGAAATAACAGAGATTATGACTCTTCAGTGCCAGCGTTGCAGCGTTGAATCACCTGGCCGTGAGGGACTGTGGAATCCCACTCAAAACGAACAGAAACCCTTATCTCTAGGCGATCAAGCTTAATGGGTTAGAGTGAATCCGGCCTTATGTAAAAGCCTTCCGGGCAGGGTCTTAGAAACCCTCGGCACCATGAGCGTACATCTGTCAAACAGGTAGACGTGCGAATCCCTATGAAAGTTGAAACCCTGCAAACAGCGTTCTGGTACTCATGAGAGGTATACAAGAAAACAAAACAACACCCCGCAGCTGGCAGGAGTAGGTATCTTAAGGGGTTTTGTCAGTAAAGGCGATAGAAAAAAAAAAATCCGTAGAGAGTAGGGTGGCTGCGTCTTACCCAAGGGGCGAGTCTTAATGTGGCCGCGTGGGTACTGGAGTGGGTACCCTCTTGTCCTCGAGCGAACTGCTGCACCGAGAGTCATTCAGCTACACGCGTGCCAAACCTCTTTCCCATAGCCGGAAAAAGGAAACCCGGGAACCATAGCATTAAAAACTCTGTCAGAAAGAAAAGAAAACCATCCACCTCGGGATTTAGTTGGCACGGTTGACAGTCAACAGAATGACTGCAACTAACGTGTAAACCTGGAATATGTAGGGAACATTGTGTTCCTAGCGTGAGGTATCAAATCAACCAATCGGAACGTTATATTATGCATTTTGATAATCGATTAATTGCCGCAGAGTAATAATTCTCTCACCTGGGGGGGTTAAGAGTCCTCAACCTGAAAATAAAACATTTACGCTATTACTTGAAACGCTAGAATATATATATATCCGCACTTTCGATCCCTACCATTAAAGGTTAGATACATTTGGAAGAAGATCCTTATTATATCGACGGGATATTTATATGGAATATACATATATATATGGGATCGTTATATATATATATACGGGATATATATATATATATGTAATATATATAGTGGCTCCCACCGTGTATGATTTTTGTATAGGTAGTATATATATAAATGTGGCTTTCACAATGTATGATATTTATATATGTGATATATATATATATACATGGAATCAACAATGTTATGGTATTTAGACATGTGGAGTCAAAAATGAGTAACATATATATACTACTTAGATAGTTGTTATGGGGAGCACTGAATGGGTTAGGAGGAATAGGTAACAAGAGGTAACAAGAGGAATTCTAATCACTTATCACCGATGTGACATATTCATGTTTTCTTTCCCATTATCCCTGTCTATAAGCATTAAATTCTCCTCCAATAGCCCATATATATAAGACATGTATATAGAGGTGTATACAGTAGCCCATATATATATATATATTTATCCAACAATAGCTGAAACCATCTCAATTGTCCTTGTATTGGTTCAAATTAAAACTTTATAAGTCCATCACAAAGGAAAATTGTAAGTTGGTACGAAGGTATAGTACATTAAATAAGAAAAAAAAAATTAAGGAGTATTACTTAAACTCTTTGGATTATGTATAGTATATATATGTCTGGTGGATATATATATATATATGTGGTGGATTGTATTTATATATGGTGGATTTTATATATATATGATGGAATTTATATTATATATATATATTGTGGATTATATATATATAGAGTGGTTCTATATATATATGAAAAAGAGTGGAGGATTTAAGGATATGAAATATAATGGTTCATATAACAAAGAACTTTATAAAGAAAATTTTATATGTTTCACTTTATTGGAATATATATACAATGTGGTGGAATTGAGGATAAATTAAAAAGAAACAAATTGCTTGTGGGACATAAGTTAAAATCTACAAGTAACATTATAAATATAGGCGATCTGGTTATATGTTATAATGTTAACCTTGTTGAGTTGTATGAATATAATATCTTCATACATGTTAAGTTATTTCTCAAACTTTATACCCACGGAATTAAAGGAGAAAAAAATAATTCACTAGGGATTATTAAAAGTGAATTCACCTTAAAAGCTGCAAGTACAAGGGAAGGACATATTTTATCATATGGCTGAATATTATTGCTCTAATTATGGGTAAAGGAGTAATAAATACTATGGTGGTAGAATAAGTGGTCCCAGTAGAATGTGAAGAAATTTTTTTTTAGAAAATGTATAAATTGTGGTAATTCTTTGAAAAGGGGAAAATTGTGTCAAATTCTATTTTGACATTATCAAGTAGTAATACTTGTGAATGGGACGAATGATAGTAATTACATGCATTCACACTATAAAATGTTGTTGGTGTAAATTTTATGTAAATTTCCTGAGTCTTAAATTCAAAGATAGGGGGAAATAGTGTGAAATCATACAGCTACGAAAAAAAGAAAGAGAAGGTACTGGAAGTACATCGATGAACTGAAAAAGGGTAAGCATAATCATGCATATAGTACAATTGTTTTCATTCATTTATGAGTACTAATGAAAAATTGTCAAATTGTTTAGCCAAGTGTGTAACAGGAAATTGTACACTCTGGAAACAAGAAGGAAAAAGGTGAAGATAAATCACCTAGAAACTCCAGAAAAGCTGAATTGGACCAAGTTGAGGGAGGAAAAAACCTCACTAAAGAAACAAGAAAGGATAAGTAGTGTACTAAAAGTGCACTAAACTATTATGAACCTGAACGGTTTGACTAATAACTGAAATTCTTAAGTTATTGAAATGCATAATGTTGTTGTGGATGATCAATTGTATGTACCTGACATTTCTTACATTGGTATGAATTGTGGACAGGGAAAACAGAATAAAAGATTTCTAGACAGACTTCTTGCAAAGAAGTAGAAAGAAAAGCAACTGCATAAAGCAGGAGAGTACTCTGCTGGAAACAAAGCAAAAACAAAGAAGAAATCTTTGTCAAAATTGAAAAAGTCAACGTTAAAGTGTAACACCGAGGAAGGTGTTGGAAAGGGGGGAAACTAATGGCTTATAAATTAGCCTTACCCTTGCATAGTAAATTTCCTGATATGTTTCATGTCTCCTTGTTGAAAAAAAAAAAAAAAAAATTAATTTTTACATGATGCTTCTCACATGATTGATTTGAAATGTGGTCCAGGTGGAACCAGAAGAGGAATTTCCTTCCAGAGTCACTTCAAAGATGAAAGCGAGAAGGAATTGAATTGCGAAAACGAACAGTAGCTAGAGTAAAGGTGCAGTGGAGCACTTTACTGCTGAAAAGCTACATGGAACAGAGAAGCTAAGATGATGGAACAACATTCATAATTATGTTCAAAATAAACTAAGTAGATAGTTTTCAACACCGAGGACGGTGTTTACTTTCAGAGGGGGAATATGTAACACCCCCAAGTTCTATGCTTTTCAAATTAGACATTTGAACATACATCCATAGGGGAGTGGACCCCAATGGATAATTATTATGTGGATATGGTTAACTACTTAATTATGAAAAATAAATAAAATATTGTGCATGCACTATGACCAGATGAGAAAGTGAGATCACATGCCTAATCCATGAGGTAATGGAAAAGGAAAAGACTTTCCCCAAAATCTTTCAAAAATCCTTGAAAGAAATTATTTCTAATTTAGATTTTTGAGGAAAAAATCTAAATTTCCCCAATGAAGAGGAGTAGTTGGGAAGAGGTGAGAAAAAGCTGGAAAAGCCGAGGAAAAGCTTAAAGCAGCTTTAAAGAGTCCCAGAATGGGAAGCCTAGGCTAAACAGGAATAAAGCATCCTGAAATTCTGGACGCAGAATTGGAAACAGGCTTGGGGAAAGCACAACTTAAATAAGCTGCTCCAGAACAGATTGAGGCTAGTCTGTTCTGGGAGGATCTCAGCTCGGGGGTGAGTTCTGGAGATAAACGAACTCTAAGGTTGGGTGGACTGGTCATAGTAGTGGTGTGCATGCATAAATTGGGAGATTTCTGTAAGTTGAATTAAACATGTCCATGGTTTATGAATTGTGATGTTATGGTTCATTATGCAGCTTATGAATTGTGATGTTATGGTTCATTATGCAGTTTATGAATTGTCATGCTATGATGCATTATGCAAATGTTAGATTGATTAATTGTTAAGTAGTCCATGTAATGGCAAACCAAAGCTAGCGATAGCAGAAACAAATGGTTGGGTTGTATGGATGAGTATCTGGTAGTAATGATGTTAGAGATGACAGATCAATTGAACAGCAAATCTGTTAACCATGTATAGGTATAGCTTGCTATCTCTTAAAGAAGTATTTAATTTCTGGGTGTATAAACAGAAAATGTTAACCAAACAGTACCCATGAACAGCAAGTGCCAAAAAACTAAAGCTATCATAACAATACTGATGGCACAGAATTCACTGTAATCAATAACAGAAAGTAGGGAACAACAACCCTCAGCTGTATTACAATGGAAAGAATTGTAAAATTTAGAATTTACAGTATTATATTAAATGTAATTGTACACATATGGAAGTAGAAGTTGAATCCTAACTAAGTACGAGGATCTAACACTAGAGATTCTAAACTATCCAGCTCAGTATTCTCTACCTCCATTTGAGTGAAGCAAGAGGATCTGTTTCCTGGTTTTCCCATGGAACAGTTGAATCGGTACCATAGTGTCACACATGTTGAATGGTTGTAACAGAAAAATAAGGGGGGGAAACAGTCTATTGCAAAATCTATGGTGTGATAAAAGTTTGTGTGAGGGAAGATTGTAAGCATGTGTAAAAATACCATGAACAGAGCATCTGTTTAACCGTCCATAGAAACTATTGGGAAATTAGTTGGAGCAATGGAGGTTAACTGCGTAGAGATAGATGTATGCGAGGAGGCATACATCTATACCTCGATGCTGAAACTTTAAAATATTGAAAATGTTATCAGGCCTGCAAACTGGGGAGTTTGAGTAAGGGCCTAGTGATCATCTAGAGTTGGATACAACTCTGAACAGAAAGCCTGAGAAATACAAAGTAATATATATAGATATATAAGTCTACTATATGGACTGAGAAGAGGGGAGGTCAAGCCCAAAAATTCTCATGGAAATTCTTGTATTCCATGGCTGTCTATAAATACTGAAAAGAATCTAAACCCCGGATAACAGTCTGCATTTGTAAATGATTCAGTATAAAAACTATAATTGTTATCGACGCATAAAGCGGAGAATATTTGAGTTATGTTATAGGGGTAGCACTCATCACAGGTTCAATTGTCTTTCCCCAATCGGGGTGATGTATATAGACCTGGTATGAAAATGAAAAAAAAAAAATGGGTTTGGGAGACGGGAATAACTTATGTGTTCAAAGGAAAATATAATCTTCCATAGACTAACATTATAACCATATTCTGTATAATTATGTATTATCCTTGATGCAATATATTTCATATTTTTCATACCTCTATTTATCTCACATCACATTGGTTTCCTCTTTCAATTTTACCTCGTTGTTAATTTAATTTTATTATATTCCAACTGTGACTTCGTGTCATACCTTAGTTATATTGCCACCACCTACCAAGATAATCTTAACCTACGTTTAGAGTTAACATTTAAAATGCATTCTTCCACCCACCGCTTAATATTCTCAGTTGATTTGAGAATATTTAAGGTGGTATTAATATCAACGTACATCCCTTTATACTCGTTTATATTTCTAGAACTTCGTGGCAGTTGCTATGAATTTCAAAGAGATAGGCGGTATTACCTCTTAATTTCTTTCCATTGGACATCATGTGGCTTAGAAAAAATATTAATGGCATAGGTTCTTGGAAATTATTGTGGGATTTTCTACCATATTGAGATAAGTTACCTTGGTTTCCGAGACCATCTCACCCATTTAGCATGTACCCTTCCATATTCTGCCATGTGGACAGTGGAGATTTTATGCCCAAGAGGGTTTATGAGGGGTATATCACGTGGTTTCTTTTGTATTCAACTTTAGTTGCCATTCTTATTTTTTTGGTTTACCAAAGATGTTTTTTGCGCCCCCATCCACACCGATCTAGAGCCAACTCATGAAATGTCAAGCAACTTCTCCATACAACATCAAAGACTTATCCAGGTAATTTCTTACGTCTACTTCCCTTAGGAAATTTTAGTTTGGTTGGAATGAGATTGTCTTTTCGATTTATTGTAACTCTATTGTACATGATAAAATCAAGAAATCAATTCATGGATTCTTAGTTTCTTTAATGCTTATAGATTACCGTTGTTCATTCTCGTTTATACTGCAAACCTTTCTTTCTTTTAAGATGCCATCTAGGTAGATGTTATCCCTACATATGTGTCACTGGTTTTTCGTTTAGCTTTTATGAATCGATTCTGTATAAGGTTAACTTGGATTCCCTAGATTTATTGTCAGTAACCCATATTTTGAAACTTGTATTGTTACCAAAATCTACACATTCGTTTGGATGTCACAATTTAAGTTAATTTTCATTTATTTTTTAGCGTTGTAACTTTGATCTTGTTTATGCTTGGTTAAGGGAGGCCTAGTTCAACTGGGTTAGCCAATTTCATATTCATCAGAAAATTTCAGTGTTCTTTTCGAATCTCCCCAGAGGAACGCATTTATTTTCTACTAATGTATCACATGGTGTTTCACCTCTAAGGTTTCACACAGGTAAGATTTAAAATTTTAGTTTTTAACTTATACATTTTCCCTTTCCTTTAATTTCTGGTTGTACCTGTAATACTAAATCTCACCTTTTAGTTTGATTTCTATAGATGGTAGGTGGAGCTTTCCATGAAGGCCGAACCTCTTGAAGGTATCCCTCTTACCCTATTTAGTTTTCATAGTTTGGTTCTTTACTAAAAATTGAATAACACTAATGTGAGAACATTGTTAAGTACAGGTAACAACTCTGCAATTTTCCATGTCCAACCCAGTTCGATATTCCTTTCTCTTTTGAGTTTTTTGACTGGAATTAATTAATCTGTCATTTTAACACAGGTTGGTTCTTCCTCATCATGAAGACTTCGACATCTCAGTGCTGATATCGTATTTTAAATTCCCCTTTATGGGTGATTCGTTTTTGTTGTTTTTTTCTAACTGTAATACTTTAACGATTTTTCGCATACCTACTGGTACTGTAATTTATTGGACATACTGGAAATTGAACTTAACTGTAACATAAGTGGACTATACGAGTTTTCTTTGAATTTCATGTATCATTTTACTCAATTCGAAAGGAATCTTCCATCGTTTGATATACCGGTTTTGGTTTTATGCTATATTTGATATTCATAAATTTTGAAGGCCTATCCCTCTAAATTTAGGTTGATATCTTTGAAACAAAATTGCAGTAATGGTATATTCATACTCTATTTGCATCACTATTCAAACCAAACTTTTCATAATACCTTTACTACTATATGTCTATTGTTGTTATCGCCCAATTCACTTTTTGGAAAATTGAATGATTAGATAATAGTGATATGTATATTCCTGTTAGCTTAACTATATATGTACACATATGTAGGTTTACAATACATTACTGAATTGTACCATAAATTGGAAATAGTCAATAACGGATTTATGCATGTTTTCCTCGTACAAGTTTATGTATTTCTTTAGAATATGCAGGAATGCATACGTTTACTGGTCTTTAAATCAGTTTAGCAAATGTAAGAGGATAAGGCTATAGGTGTCACTTTGGTTATCAATGTCTAATTTTTCATCAGTTATAGAAATTTAGTAGGACTATGAGTGTACCTTTTTAATTCACTGTTCTTCACTAGTTCTTAAGAGTGAAACTCTATTTTACTGTCTTTATTCTAGTTACCAAAACATTCATAATTTATACACAGTAAAGTTCTTATGTTTTCAGTACCAGCCTATTTTGTATTTAATTTTTCTGGAATCTCATTTCAGTATACATTATAGACCAGCATGATAACTATTATGTGTCAAGTATATAGTGCTAAAGTCTTATGTGAAATTTATGTTAGTGATTATCCCTCTCCCTTCTATTACTCGTTATCACAAAATTTGTAAATGATTAAGATAGAAGTGCTTCACATATATATGATATACATTTATATCATTAATTTATATTATTACACTCGTATAACTCTGATCTCATTCATACCCGAATTGGAGGATTCTATAATTGAAAGTTACTTAGTTACAAACATTCATGAGTTTAGATTTCACTATGTAGAATGTTGTTCAAATCTAAATTTGAAATACATGTCTAATGATATTTTTGTTCTAGAATAATAATCATTTTATATCTTATAGATATTAGTAGAATTATCGTTTAGATTCCCTAACTCCCGATTTAAATCTGAAACAAGATTTAGACATTCTGAATGTTGGAACTAACTTGAAATTAACTGTACGACTATACATATTTCCATGTTACTACTGTGACGAAATTATGTTAAATGTATCGTCTCTTTTAACTCATGGTACAAATCTAAAAAATAAATTAGGAAATTTCACTAGACTTAATTTCAATAATTTCACATACATAGATATCTTAATATGTTTCAATAAAATACCATTTAACACATAAGTGAACTCTATATCAATCAAATATATATTAGTTAGGTGTGCATACCAATTTCTATGACTAGGTCCACGCAACCGTGGAGTTCTCTTTCTGTAACTCACCCCTGAGCTGAAGCCTTAGCGCCCAGTGATAGACAACCCTTTGTCTATCCTGGAGCAGCTTATTTAAGTTGTGATTTCCCAAGCTTCTTTCCAATTTCTACGTCCAGGAATTTTAGGATGATTTCTTCCTGTTTTGCCTAGGATTTCGCTCATAAAGGTACTTTAAAGTTGTCTTTTCCACTTTTCCGGCTTTTTCTTCCTCTTCCAAATTTATGTCCTCTTCATTGGTGAAATTAGATGTTTATCTCCAAATCTAATTTTGGTAGTATTCCTTCCAAGGATTTTTGGAAGGTGTGGGAAAGTCTCATCACCTTATCCACATCCTCATGGATTTAGGTTTCAGATCTCAATTCTCAATCTAGTCATTGCACACATAACTTTTCCATTTATTTTTATTAATTAAAAATAAAATAAATCCACACACCAGTTCTCCATTGGGGTCCACTTCCCCTTTGGACTTATTGAATTGTCAATTAAAAAGCATAGAAAATAGGGGTATTACACAACATGACTCTATTATGGTTGTAGTGGATACTTTGACTAAAGATGCTAATTTTATACCTGTACATTCTACCTTTGTTATAGCCCAAGTAGAAAATGTTTTTATGAAGGAGATTGTAAAGTTGCATGGTGTTCCTAAAATGACGATCTCATATAGAGACGCAAAATTTACTGCAGATTTTTGGAGGAGTTTGTTTGGAGGTATGGGTACAAAATCAAATTTTAGTACTACCTAGCATCCAAAAATTGATGGTCAAACTGAAAAAACAAACCAGATTTTAGAGGGCATTTTAAGAATGTATGTTATGGATAGGCCAACAAAGTGGGAAGACTATCTACACTTAGCGGAATTTTCCTATAACAATAGCTACCAAACTTCCATAAATATGAGCCCTTTTTGAAGCACTTTATGGTATAAAGTTCCATACCCCCCTAATTTGGAGTCAACCTGAAGATAAAATAATACTTGGACCAAAATCTTTATAAGAAATGGAAAATTTTGTGAAAAAGATTCAGAAAAATATCAAAACAGCGCAGTACAAATAGAAAAGCTATGTAGACAAAAAGAGAATTCACGGAGAATTCAGTGTGGGTGATCATGTGTATCTAAGGATTAAGCCTAAGAAGAGTACTTTGCACACCAGAAGTTGTGAAAAACTAGCTCCACGATACTGTGGACCTTTGGAAGTGATGGAAAGAGTTGGACCAGTTGCATATAAGGTGGCCTTACCCATTCACATTAAGGTTCATGATATATTTCATGTTTCAATATTAAAAAAATATGTACCTGATTCTGCTTACATTATTGATTAGAATGTGATTCAGGTGGAGCCAGAAGGGGAATTCCTTCCAGAGCCGCTTCAAATATTGGAGCGAAAATAAATTGAACTTCGGAACCAGATAATGGCCATGGTAAAATTGCACGTGGAGGCACTTTACACCCAAAGAGACTACTTGGGAGCGAGAGGCTGATATGATGGAGAAATATCCATCACTTTTTACACAATGATTTTGTTATTTATTTTGTGAACACCAAGGATGGTGTTTGGTTTTAGAGGGGGAATGTGTAATACCCAAGTTCTATGCTTTTAATTTAACAATTAAACAAGTCCAAAGGGGAAAGTGGACCGCAAAGGAGAACTATTATGTGGATTTATTTTATTATTTTAAATTAATTAAATAAAATGAAAAATTATGTGTGCAATGACTATATTGAGAATTGAGATTTGAAAACCCAATCCATGAGGATGGATAAGGTGATAGGACTTTCCCACAACTTTCAGAAATCCTTGGAAGGAATAAAGCAAGTTACTAAAATTATATTTGGAGATAAATATGTAATTTCCCCAATAAAGAGGAAAGTATTGGGAAGAGGTGGAATAAAGCTGGAAAAGCGGAAAAGACAGCTTTAAAAGTACTTATGTGGAAGAAACAGAGGGAAAGCCTAGGAAAAACAGGAATAAAACATCTTGAATTTACTGGATCCAGTAAATGGAAACAGGCTAGGGAAATAAAAGATTAAATATGTCGTTCCAGGATAGATAAAGGGTTTTCTATGGCTGGAGAAAAAGGATCTTTCCTTGGGGGTGAGCTACGGAGAAAGAAATCTACGGTTGGGAGGCAATTACTCTGACCTAATTGGTATGCACATTCAGTTGAAAATGGGTTTTACTTAAAATTATAATGTTATGATGAATTTCGGATGATTAGGGAATAGTTATGTTATGTGAAATTGTTAAGTTAAAATTATTGAATATATATTTTGAGAAATTATCAGTAATAATGATAGAGGAATGGCCTATACATTTAACAGATCTTGCTACAACAGAAATTTTGAAATCTGCATGGTTGTAGAGGCATAGTTTGTGAGGTCCAACTCCCAAAATGTCTAAACTTGGTGAAAGGTTTAAATCTGGGGTTAGGTAACCCTCCGAGAGAATTTCCTTGCTCTAGTTTAGTAAATTAGAATGATAATACTAAACTGACTCAATTTTCCAAAAATGATAAGGTGTAATCTAAATTAATTTATAGATCTGGGGTAGATAGTTTCATTACGGTTACAACTATCATTTACCATACAAGTATACACTACTGTATTAAGTTTTGATAAAAAATTCATAATTTAATATTAGAGGTACATAAATAACATGAAACAATACACTAATAATGAACAGAAGGAAATTGTGGTAAACCCTGGAAGCTAGAGGTATTTTATTCTTGAAGAATTAACTAAAAGAATAAAAGTCAAAGGACCTACCTATAGTTACTTGGTATTAAGGTAAATAATACAAAAAGAAAACTTAATGTATAGTAAACAACAACCGCAGAAATTATATATTAATTTTTGTAATATATTATATAATATATGAAATATGTCCCTCTTAAAGTAGAAGATGAGGAAACTCCTTGAACATAATTCATAGATACATGTGTATGCAGTAACTGTTGACTATCTTCAATGAATGGGACACGGTGAGAAAGATGGATACCTAATAATGATCCTAAATATATATTAAAGAAGGCATCTGTTATACTTTTATGTGAAATAAGAACCAAATACTTTGAATACAATGGTGATAATTATGAAACAAATTATTTTGGTTGACAAAAAGAGTGTGAGGTACAGGGCTACCTTGGGTTAAGTTATTAACTGAAATTCAACGGGAAATACATATAGTTCTATTTTATTTCAATGATGTACATTAACCAAGAATTCCTAATAAAACATATAATATTCCATTGAAACTATACTCAGTACACTGCATCTCTTCGGCACTGAATTTTCAAAAGAATAAGATACAAAAACAAAAAGGAATTTTAAATTCCAACTCCACGGAAAAAATAAAAGATGTTGAATCTGTCTCAGTAGTTGAAGACCAACCTATAGGACAGTGCACAAAAGATTTACCCGCACTAGAAAAACCCAAATCGAAAAGTGTAAAGTTAATTCGATAGGAAACTTACAGTAGAGTAGTAGGCTTACCTATACATAACAACACCAGAGATTATCCATACACAAATTTAGAAGGGAAATAGCAATGAAAAAAGAAAGGTGCAAGCAATAATAAAAATAAATTGCGTTCAATAACTTATAGGAATGAAATGTTTACGTCCCTGGAAATAATAATAATACACAGATATTGAATCATTATGACATCAAAAATCATAATTGCGACTCGTATTAAAATTCTGAAATGGAGAATGAAATTTCCACTAATTAACCGAAAGTGGTGCTTAGAGAAGAATGTGCAAGTAATAAAGAGAGAGAGAGATTTCCACACATTATTAGCAGTAGGGAATCGTTATAAATAATCAGTTAAAAAAAAACTAAACCCTTCGGTCCACGCTCTTATTTGAAAACCTATATAATGAAAATAGATTTCGAAAGTCATAAATGACTCTTACCAGGAGGTTATTAAGCCGCTGGATTCGAATACCGGGAGGAGTAAGTGCCAGAATAACAAAATCTATGCAAATGAACATGTTGAATTTTCATGGTAAAGGGATAGCGATTCCTCTTTGCATAAACACAAATAACTGGAAGAGGACAAAGAAAAATACAACAAAATCAAAGACGAAAAATTCAAAACAAGTTTTCCATTGAGGAAAATTAAATTAATGATGGAGTAATGAAATATATACCTAATAGGCGATACCAAATGGCCTTTTCGTGCAGGTGGATAATTCTCCCCTCTAAATTTCCAAGTGTTTTGAGGAAGAGCGCAGTTAGAAATCGCCAGAGTCCAAATGAGCGTCTAGAACAGAAAACGGAAATGATATACTTTGAAAACCCTAAACGCAACTTCATCTATGTTGTGCACACGTCAGAAGATTTGGTTCAGTTCTTGGATCGATGAATTTATCTGTAGTCGAGCCATGTGCCGGAGTACAAAACTTTAATGAAATAGAATCACAAGAAATCTCCAAACCAGAATCGTAAAAAAACGCAGATCACATAGTCGTTCAAAATAATCAATATTGTCAGATGGGTCATTAATAACTTTAGGAATTTGAATTTTGTATGGCAGAACAATTTGTGTGGTTAGGTGGGGCAATCCTCTCCATTAAATGATAAGGTGTTCTTTATGATTTATAAAATCGTTACAAATTTTAGTTGGAAAAGAACTAAAAAGAGGCAAATTGATTTTTAAGTGGTTGTAACCGTAAGTAAGGTAATGGAACTAAAACATTTATATAAATGGGCCATTAGACAAGTTAGTCTAAATTATACATCAGAGACGTTGCGGGTATATCGTTAATAATTCCCTATGGAAGTGGACTTGACCGCAAGGGTATTAATATTAACAAGAAAAAAAAATTAATTCGAGGGTCATGAAATCATTCGAATTTATTAAGTGGTGTATATCCTAAAGGAAGCACAATATACAAAAAATTATAAATTCTCCATTATAAGAAAAATCGAATATGATAAGGATGATTAATGTGGGAGCTATAAATATAAGTTTTAATTTGACAGAGGTAGAAGTGAAAACCTGGTTCTAAGATCCATGCTATTGTAGTAAAGATAAAAACCACTACAATCGAATTAAAGAGGGATTAAAATATATATATTAATGTGTATCTCGAAATTTATATATATATATTAATGGTTTTTAGGATTTCATAAGAGTAGTTAAAATTTTATACATGACTATTTTCTTCCTTAAGTATAGAATGGAAGATTCTATATTAGATGTACAGATTGGTAAATAGAACTAACTCGGGGTGAGTTAGGGAAATGATAAGGAACAATTTTATAAGCCGAGTATTGTTACCACAGGTCAATAAATCTCTAGAAAATTAAGGCGTTTGAAATTCTTTCACTCACAGAATTTCGTCGAATTGCGATGAAGATGAAAAAAAAAACAAACAAAATTATTATAATAGCATAAAGGCTCTTAATAATATTGAATTCTGAATAATGTTATAAATAGAAAAAAAAAATTGAAAATGAGAGGTGTTAGAAAAATCGCCCCGAGAATATTTGTCGATGTTGTTGAAAAATTCTTCACCGATTTCATGACTACTATCATAGATCGAGCTCTATTTCTCTAAATGGTGTTTTTCTAGATAATATTCATCACCATATAATTCTTTAAACTTAGTCTGGATTTCATGTGGTGATTCAATATCTATGATCTGGTAAAGAGTATCACAAGACACAAATGGACACCGTCTTCAATAAACCATGTCAAATTTGTTAGGCTAATCAAACTTCTCATCCTCCAACAATGGTTCGGTCACAATTCCCATGACTATCGTGTACAAGACTTTTCTCCCGAGATGAAGAAAAATTAGTAACTTCCATTCATAGTAATTATACTAAGTGAGAATGGAAGAAGTCTGGAATTTCATTCTTTCACCAACTCAATTCTTCGAGACTTTATGCCACTTTCAATTTCTGGAAAATTCTGGGGCTTTCAATCTCTGAGTAGTTTCCAATGCTTTGATTTTCAAACCTACGAAAATTGTTTACGAAGTTCTGGAGGCTCCAGGTGCTTTGATACCATGTTAAAAGTAATAACCTAGCTAGAGAATAATTACATAAACTTGTAAGAATTGAGAAAAAATAGAAAAGCTAATTAATTCAATAAATAAAGTAGCTAAGTTAACCTTAATTAAATGCAAACACTAAAAATAAATATTTAAGCTATGTGAAAAACTAAATGTGTTTTATGCTATGTTATAGTACATGTAAACCGACAATATGGCCAGCCCAAACTGCTTAACTAAAGCTACCAGATTTAATTATATGAAAGCAATTTTCCAATTATTATCCATGTTCTTTTAAAAATACCAGTTACTCATAATGCAATTTTTCTTTTCCGAATTCTACTTAAAAAAACCCATCTCCAATAGGTTAGTGCATGCACTTGCACTTGTCTTTCTCTTGCGAGTGTGATAAACGCAAGTGGCATTTTTCTGACATCAACACAATCTACCAACCAGGGCACCCACTAGTCAATCTGGTTAGTACTAATACAATAATACCCTTTAAATTGATGAGAAAAAAAATGAAGGCAAGCCATAATTTTGAAAAAAATGAAGGCAAGGCATAACTTTGAAAAAAATGAAGGCAAGGCATAATGATAGGGCATGTGACAAAATGTCCATGCAGGAGTTCTATCTACAAAGGTGGAGAAAGTTATTATTCAAAGAGAATTTCTCTACACTGCTTTCAACATCTGTCATTTTTATTTTGTGGTGACATCACGATTCCGCTTTCAACTTTCACATTCCTGATTGTTGAGAGTCGTAGAACAATAATATGAGTGTGGCAGGCTATTGACAGGGGAGGTAAGACATGAAGTGCAAACACAGAAGGATGGTTTTGAGCACTGAGCATTGAAAGACTTCAGGAAACTACAAACTTGAGTGCCTTGTCACTTCAGTAAACTATCTCAGCATGTTTTGGAAAAGACTTGTGCGAGTGCGCTGTAAAAAAGGCAGAGAATTTCTTTTCATGTTCATCGGCGTACGTTATGAAGCAGAGGAGGGTTCAGGTTGGACGACAGCAAGTAAGAAAGGAAAATAGAATTGTTGGTTGCTGTTACTATGTGCCGTCCCTCTTTGAAAAGCTTGTACTTGCAAAGATCATTTGCTCTCTCAGGTTCAAAATTCTGAATTGAATGAATGAGCTGAATACTAAGACTAAGGATGCTTCTATGAATCTTTGAAAAGCTTACATTTGCCGACATATCTTTCTTTTTCATATCCATTACGATGTCTAAGTGAATGTATGAGCTGAATACCAACAAGTAAATATCAGTACAAATCTAAATTAATCATGGATTTAGCCAATTTGGGAGTTATGTATTTAAAATTTGTGAGGAGAGAGGTTGAGCGATAAATGATTTTTTAGTTTAGTTTTGGAGAGCTTTACATCGAGGGCGAGTTTTATATTCAACAATAAATAGATTATATAAGATTTAATTTTATAGATTCAAATTTTATTGGAAGAATTAAGCGTAAGAACCAATTCAAATTTTATTAAAATAATTAAGAGTAAGAACCAATTGTGGGGATAAAAGATGTTTTAAGAGATATCTCTCATAATATTACTGGTGAAAATATGATATATCCTAATATATCATTTTTTTTATTTTAATATCAAGTTAAATTCAAAATAACTAGGAAAAAAAGACAATAGCTTCACAACAATAAATGAGAGATAACAAAAAAAAATAACAAAATTGTAATTAGTGTTTTAAGTAGGTTAATAAATTTGTAACTTGAAGTAAAAGATTGGTGTTTTCGGTAATTTAATAAATGCTTTAGGTAATTTAGTTTATTTTTCATTGTATACACAATTTTATATATAGAGTTTTCATAATTTGAATTTAATTATCAATAATTATTAGGTAGATGGATAAAATTTAGCTTTGATAAAATATTAGAGAATATCCTTAATAGTATACAAAAACCAAATGCTGAAATTTATTTCCAAACTAGTTATGATTTTTTGGTATTTTTAATTAAATTTATTAATTCAAAAAAAATATTATATTAATAAGTATTATCAAAATGAATCATGATTTTTTGACATAAAAAATATTCATAATAAATTAAAATTAAATCTTAATGGTTGATTCTAAGATAAAATGACTCTAATAACTTAAATTTTCTAATACTTATTATAAATTAATGTCTATTGACATTTTCTAATTATTATTTTTATATAACTATAATAATTTACATTAATATTATATTATTAACCATATATTAATTTGAAAATACTTATTATGATATCAAGTAACATTTTCCAATAAATCAAGGAGCATATATCATACCAGCCTAAGTCAACAATTTTCCTTTCTTGTATAAACAATAAATACAAAGTAGTTTATAGAGTCATTCATTATGGAACAGTGGGTTAAGAGTCAAGTTCTTTACAATTAAAAGAGTTATTGGATTACAAATTTCATTTAAGTTAAATTTATTTATATTTAAAGTTGAAAAATAATAAGTTAAAAGGTCAACATTATACGTATTTAAAATTAATATTTATGTGTTGAATTGGTGAATGCATTGAAGGGATTGGAGTAAAAAAATATATAATACCAACAGAAATAGGTGATACGTATATAATGTCTACTTAAATAAAATTTTAAGAGTAAGAATTTAATTATTTAGATTGATATTAATGTTAATTATTGAATTTTATGAAGTTTTGGCTTGATAAATTATTAAGTCTTCTCAAAAGTTTATTTGTTCATTTTTTAAGATTAAAAAAATAATTAACTCACATTTATTTCATATTTTATGGGCTTAAAAGAAATAACTCACATTTACTTCTTATTACATGGGCTTGTAAGGTAAGATTTAAAAAATGAATAAATCATATTGAAATGCTCATTAATTACAATACTCATTATACTAGAGTGTTTATAGACGATAAGTAACCAGTATGTGTTTAATGGAAATAATTTAATTAACCATATATAAAATAAAATATGATATTTTGCTAGCATTTATTATAAAAAATTAATCCCCATTTATATATTTTATATTAAAATTAAAATATTTATTTTTTATATATAAATTACTAATAAATATATAATTTATATAGTATACTGATTATTAAATAATCATCTTTATAAAATAATTAATAATTATTTAAAATGAATATAAGTAACGAAGATATTGAACTTGTATTTTTTAGACTAGCCTAATTTATATCTGAAATGATATTTTTGGGAATTCTTTTAAGGTTAATGGTAACCAATAGAATAAAGATATTTTAAAATTTGAGTTTAATTCATTTAATATCTATAATTTCAGTGCCCCTAAGATGTTTTGGTGTGTTAAATCTATTTATTGGTTTGAAAATTTATTTTATGCAATAAAAAAATCACAATTTTGCTTGAAATTTTACCTTTTAATTTTGGTGAAAAAGTTTATTTATTTTTACTATAAATATTTTTAGATTAAATAATTTGATGTATATCAAAGCTTATGGTGAATTATGGGTTACTACAAGCTCCCATGTAGAAAAGGTTATTTTGTTTATTAGATTTCTAATCTAAAAAAGGTTATTCTGTTTATAAGTTAGACTAGGCCGTATTTTTTTATAGCATTGTCTAGCGTTTTTTCAGGATATTTTTCTAGTTAATCTTAACTAAATTCCATGAGGGATTTTTAACAAATTGAGTTTAAGTTATTTAATTTAAATAATTTGAGTGCCTCATGCATTTTTCAGTGTGTTGAAGCCATTTATCAATAAAAAATGCATTTTAAACAATAAGAAATCATATTCTTTCTTGAAATTGTTTTTGTGGTGAAAAATTATATCTCGTGTATAAGTTAGCCTATGCTTATTCTTCCAAATTATGACTTTTTTTCTAAGAAACTAGTCTTCATGCATCTTAGATCTCGAATTATCAAGTACCCAGAGGGATAAATTATCTCAAGGTGGAAACCTCTTTTTTTGGGCAAAAAAATGAGGAAAATTTTTCATCTCTAGAATTTTTATCCTTTTCTATCCTTGAGAAATGCAGAGTTAAGATGAGTCTAACATAATTTAATTACCAATAATTTTTTTTTTTGTGAATCTAGTAATGCCTTGCTATTTTCTATTTATCTTTGAAAAGCAGGTTACAGAAATATAAAGTTAGTAGCCTCAACCTGCCCATAGGAAACTAGGTCTGTTGGCCACCTTAATGCATTAAAATCCATCCAAAAGTGAAAAAGTTTCATTCTACTTCTTGTTTCATATGCTATCTGACTATTTACTCTATTATCAAAATAACTGTTTGGACTTAGAGTCCTTAGCAAAAAACCAAAATTCATGTTATGAAAGAAACTATACTCCTATCCATCTGAAGATTCAATTGGAGCAGGATGCTTTGCAGTGGACCCTAGCATATCAACTTGTTGCATTAATTGAATCTGCTTCTCCATTCTTCCAATACGATCAACAATTCTACTTAATAATTAATAATTTGTTTTTTTTTGTAATATACCTACTCAACCTTACCTAATTTTACATAGTAAATCTATCTTACTTTAACTATTTAATGAAGAAAATCAAGAATTGGTTTGATGTAAAACAAATTCTTGATAACGACCTGGGTATTCGTTATTAACTTTAGATCTTTGGAAGAGGTGGAGGAGGGAGCATTGTTTCCCACAGGGGGTTTAGAATTCAAATCCAACGCTCGAGGGAATGTGTGTTTAGTTTTCAGGTCATGTTATGTCTCCAGTTTACATGAGCACTGAGCTTTAATAAAAAATAAAGTCGTTAAAACTCGTGGTGGAAATGAGGGACGTTGATATTTTAGGAGACCATAGTCTAGATTATGTGACTGTTTTTATCCTCTTGAACTTGCTACATTCATCCAGAATACAAATGGTTAATGATGCCAACTATGTACTGGGTGGTAATTTGAAAATGACCATTGATTGCATACTTTGGTGCGGGAAATGTTTTCCCATGAGCCAAGGGAAAGCCGTGTTACTGTAAAGATCCTCGAATAGTTACACTTGCATTTAAATAAGAGAAATTCAAGTAGGAAGGGCTTATCGACTAACGAGATAAGTAACTATATCTTTTTTTTCTTTAGAGAAAGAAACATATGAATGGTTTTTCTCTTTTAAAAAAATAGTAGTTTTCTTTTAAATATTTTACCCATTTTCTGGAAAGAAAATAAAAGATTTCATATGAATTGTTATACTAAAAATAGCCATGTTTGTTCTTAGAGATATACTATGGTAAAATAAGTAGCTAGTTTTTCGGAAAATAATAAAGATTGCTAATATGTTAATATTTTAGAAAGATATGGCTTTTAGTGATATACCATGGTAAAAGACATAATCCATGTCAGTTCTTGCAAATATTGGTATTATGTTAATCTTTTCGAAAGATATTTTTCTTAGAGATATACCATGGTAAAAGGAAAACTTGGTGTGCTACTTTTTTAGAAAAGAATCCATGTAAGTTCTTGAGAATATTCCATGTCATCTCTTGAGAATATTGCTATTATATATCTTCTACAGTAGTAAAAGATAATATAAGTAATTTTTCTTTTCTTTATATATAAGCATATTATGTAAGAAAAATGAGAAAATGGGGGTTTTGTACGTGTGTATGAAATCATAAGGACATCCAAGTTATTTCTTGAAAATGAATATAGATTAAAGAGGGTGGTTCCTCAATATATTTCATAGGGTGGGAGATAAGTTAATGAGTTTCTTGGAAGAAAAGTCATGAAGAACCCATAATAGTTTTCTCATAATTTTTTCTTTGGGAAGATCATTTTGAAGCTTGTGAGAAAAGAATAATAAATATTATATTGTTCTTACTTGAAAAGAATAGCTTCTTGAAAGGAGTGCATGTCGACTTCTTGATTTGGAGGTATACAAGGTTAAGCCAAACTTCGTATTGTTTCCTAGTTTTATGCATTAAATAAGGTTATCTATGATAATTTCTTGAAAGGGAAGCATAAGAAGCTTTCAAGTATAAAGACAACAAAACTAGGTTATGATAACTTCCTGATGCAAATGAAGTATAGATTTGTTACAATAAATGAATAGTTAATGATGGTAGATTTCTAAGAAGGGAATAATGTGTTTGCTATGCTAAACAAGGGATATTATGATAAGATTTTGCATGCACAAACAATAGTGATTGCATTGGAGATTTATAACCTTTGCATGGATAGAAGAAATATTGAGTTATAATGTTTGATTTGTGAGTACTTTATGCTATCATAAAAAATATGTTAGTTTCGTTGGAAATAATATACATATTTGTATGTGGGAAAAGATAGTATGTTGTGTTAGCCTACACTGGGAAATACTGTTAGTGTAATAATTGAAACATAAGACATGTATTTGTATGATTTAGTTGCATTAGTTTTTATAGAAAATAAAGCACGTGTTTACATTCTCTCTTCTGTTAATAATTCCTTTGGAAAGATTGTTTTGGAAACTATAAGCATTGCATGCATAGGAACAAAATTCAATGAGTTATATTTATTATATTTTCATGCTCCAAAAGAAATAGCTAAAGGGCTGGTTCTTTTTTTAAAGTTTAAGTAACTCGAATGCAAATTGTGTCACTTTTCCATTAATGGAATTCCTGGAAAATTGTAGTAATTTGTCTAGTATGAATGTGAGCATCTACGAGAAGTGTCATAATAATGTGGGAATTATTTTGACATGAATTGATAATTAATTGTTGACACTAAGGTAATGATGTTAGAAGAAAGAATGTTGTGATATTGTATTCACATCTAATGTATGTAGATGAATAAGTGTTAAAGGATCACTTAAATATTGATTATTTATTGATTAAGGCTTTAACTAATCATTCTATAGAAGCTTTTTGATGACATCAATGATAGGAAATGATGGGTGACTTATGAGAAAGAAATATTATGATTAACATGGTGGCAGGTAAATGATTAATGGTTCATGCAGATGAGTGGGAGCTGCAGGATGGTCCATTGTACGATGGTAGATTCTAGGTACATCCATGCCACATAAATATGAATATATGAATATTAGTGGTAAATGCTATCTTAATATTGTAATGGATTTAAGCTAGATATTTGTATATTTCCTTG
The DNA here is from genome assembly GCA_034641835.2 of Pinus albicaulis. Classification (NCBI taxonomy): domain Eukaryota; kingdom Viridiplantae; phylum Streptophyta; class Pinopsida; order Pinales; family Pinaceae; genus Pinus; species Pinus albicaulis. The sequence continues at coordinate 81,281 of JAXQQM020071693.1, forward strand.
TAAGATTTATAATGATGGTTAAGGGATGGTCTCCCTTATAAGCCATTCAGTGAGGGCTAAATACCCTCACGAGCATTTAATAATAAAATTAAACGTTTGCTCATTTTCAACTTACGGGTTTCTAGGGTATATTGATGTTCAATGATGTGATTGATTATTGTGGCAGATTGATGATGTTGATTCCTTTCTTGTGGTGATTTTCATAATGTCAAGTAAGTGATGACTACATGAATAAATAAGTTAATGCAAGGTTACATCATATAGTTATATGTTAATGTACAACAATAAAGGTTGTTAATGGTTAAGCAACTTACTATCCTTATACTAAGGTTACACTTTGTAATGGTGAACATTCTATATAATGAGCAGTAAGGAATATTTAATAGTTATTTGGATAAGTTACTCATGGGTAACTTGTATAAAGAATTTTAACTCCTTGCATTTTCGTGTGAAGTTATCGGTGTATGTTAAAAGTGGTATCAAAGCTAAAGGTTGGAGCACTAGCACCTTTGGGATTTGTTAAGCGAAAAAAAATTGAGGTATGATACTAATGGACATCAGTTAAAGTATTATTCTAGGAATCTACATATTGATTGATATATGATTCTAGAAATCTACATATTGATTGATATATTAAGTAGTCTAATTTTGACATGAGATGTGTGATTCATGCTCATAACTACATTGAAGAGTAAATTAAAGTAATAAATGATGCTGCAAAACAATTTTCATAACATTGGAATCCTTTTGAGGATAAAGGACAATAAAACCTTTGTTGTACTTATGAACAACATGAGTCCTCACTAGTGAAAGTAAGAGTTGACTATTAATATTTTGGTATATGAAATATTACTCATACATTTAATAAACATAATTAAAGCTACCATGCACTACTCGAAAAATATGAATACGTATAGTGATGGTGTGTGAAACTAATGCATGAAGGAAAAAGATAGGGAATGTCCTTGAAGAGGATGAGAGTGTTTTAAAACGAAATTGAATGAATCCTTTCAGATGTTAAAAATACACAATGGGTCAAGTAATGACACTTGACTATAATGACCAGTTGTTAAATGACAAGTTTTTGAATGAGTCGTGTCATGGATACAGTTAGATTATTAGTGGCATTGATTAGTTAGTGTTGTATGACTAACTAATAAAACCTATATGCATGAATGGGTTTTTATTAAATATTATTGCAAGTGGTGAACAAGTAGTTACTTCATGTGTCAGAATGTTGGTAACTATACACTATTGGAATTGGAAATGTTGGACTGTTACCTATGGGACTGTTACCCCAATCATTATTAACACATACGCATTAACAAATATTTATATATACTTATATGCATGAAAAAATTGTATGCATGACGCTAAAATTAATTTGAAAGTGAATATTTTTTTTTTTAACAATACATATTTATGATTAGTGTCGTTGATGAGATTAAGCATGGTTAGCTTAATGGCAATATAAAACCTATGAGATTAAAACATTGCAAACATTGCAATGCGAATTGCAACGATAATTGATAAAGTATCATGTTATAATGTGCATTATTTTGTTATTCAGGAAATAATAATGTATAACACATGGTATCATGTTATAATGTGCATGATTGTGTTATTTTGGAAATGATAATGTATAGCACATGTATGTTATTTATGTTCCCTGTTAATCTAGATATCATTAGACCCATGTGGAGGGCCAAGTATGATGTATGATGTACATAAAGTTTCTTTTTATTTATGTATAATGGGCACATAGTTTTTTATTTAATTTACTATGGGAAACAATGCTAAAAGACAAATTTAACATGACAGACAATTGTGAACAATTGTGAAGGCTAGAAGGCCTTGGGTTGACAGTGGTTGCCTTCCTGAAGAATTTGATGGTGCTTACCTGCCCGAATTTCCTCTCCCTAGAGATTGATGATCTCAGTAAGGGAAAATAGTTGGCCAAGATGGTGAAGAGGGGAAAACTTGAGGCAACTCTATTGATTTTGGAGCCTATTGGAGGAGGTCCAAAATTCATCATAGAAAAGATGTTTCCAGAGGAAGAGGCATGATGTTTCCAAGAGGAATCCTATATTGGACCTTGAGTGGTCATTCAAATTCTCGATCTGGTTTGCCAGTGGAATTCCATATTGAACCTGGAATGGCTTTTTGTCAAATAACTGTCTAGATGTGAAAATGACTCGATTTGGATATGGAAACCAACTCCAATGGGTTTGGAGGATAAATTTGTTTACCATTGTGGTTCTCATAGTAGGACATGTTAAATAATAAGTTATGTGTTATATTAAAATCAATTGTTATATGGTTGTGTAAATATATTATGTAGATATTAAGAGGAAAGGAGATTAGTGCTCAGAAAATGAATTACTAAATGTATAATCTCATTTATTTTATTACTAATCTGTTTGAAAGTCTTAGAAGAGGCTACGATATGCCCACGGTGAATTGGTCGACCATTGGTACAATTAGAGAGCTAGGTGCTCTCTGAGTAATTTTTGAATTAAAGTGTGGATCTCTTTAGCAGGAGCTAAGATAGTGTGCACGTGAGGCATTGATTAGAGGGTTGGTGCTCCCTGAGTACTTGTGGAAGTACTCTGATTAAAACATCTCTTGATATCGCATGAATTTTTGATAATTGCAAGTATTTCATTTGATTGAAACTATGTGACTAATGTGATTGAATTTTTTTGTCATACAATATAGGCTCTTTTGATGGAGTGTTAATGGGTGGTTCAACCATTTTCATAGAGATTGTGTAAAATTCATCATTACTTCCAATAGTAATTGGTAAGTAATGGTAAGTTGGTATAGATATTTGTATATATTTTTATGAATTTGAGTAATGGATAAGTGGTTAAAAATGGAAATGGAATATTTTTTGAGATATACATGATTATTACTATGGATAAAAAAATTATTGTTTCAATTAATGACATTTAAGGAAAATAAATTTTTTCATTGTGAAGGGGAAGGATCTCCTTTGGGTTGTTTATATTATTATATCATGAGTATAATTTTAAGTTTCTATGGGAGAAGCACACTGACGACGGTGTTCTCTTCAAGGGGGGGAGTAAGTAATAGACCTACTAAACCTTAGGTAATTACACATAGTAAATCTATCTACTTTAACTTTTTAATCAAGAAAATCAAGAATCGGTTTGATGTAAAAAGAATTCCTGATAACGACCTAGGTATTCGTTATTTACTTTAGATGTTTGGAGGAGTTGGAGGAGGGAGCATTATTTCCCGCAGGGGTTTTAGACTTCAAATCCAACATTGGATGGAATGTATGTTTAGTTGTTAGGTCATGTTATGTCTCCAGTTTACATGAGCACTGAGCTTTAATAAAAATTAAAGGCATTGAAACTCATGGTGGAAATGAGGGACGATGATATTTTAGGAGAGCATAGTCTAGATTCTGTGAATTTTTTTATCCTCTTGAACTTTCTACATTCATCCATAATACAAATGGTTAATGATGCCAATTGTGTATGGGGTACTAATTTGAAAGTGACCATCGATTTCATACTTTGATGTGGGAAACATTTTCCCATGAGCCAAGGGAAAGTCGTGTTACTGTCAAGATCCCCGAATCGTTACACTTGCATTTAAAGTAGGAAGGGCTTACCGACTAACGAGATAAGTAACTATGTCTTTAAAGAAACATATGAATGGTTTTTCTCTTTAAAGAAAATCGTATTTTGGTTTTAAATATTTTACCCATTTTCTGGAAAGAAAATAAAATATTTCATATGAATTTTTATACGAAAAATAGCCATGTTTGTTCTTAGAGATATACTATAGTAAAATAAGGTGCTAGTTTTTTGGAAAATAATAAAGATTGCTAATACGTTAATATTTTAGAAAGATATGGTATTTAGTTATATACCATGGTAAAATACATAATCCATGTCACTTCTTGAAAATATTGGTATTATGTTAACCTTTTCGAAAGATATTGTTCTTAGAGATATACCATGGTAAAAGGAAAACTTACTGTGCTAGTTTTTCGGAAAATAATTCATGTAACTTCTTGAGAATATTGCTATTATGTATCTTGAAGGAGGTCTGTAGTAGTAAAATATAATATAAGTAATTTTTCTTGTCTTTATATATAAGCATCTTATGTAATAAAAATGAGAAAAAGGTGATTTCGTACATGTGTATGAAATGATAAGGACATCCAAGTTATTTCTTGATAATGAATATAGATTAAAGAGGGTGATTCCTGAATATATTTTATGGGTTGGGAGATAAGTTAATGAGTTTCTTGGAAGAAAATTCATGAAGAACCCATAATAGTTTTCTCATAATTGTTTCTTTGGGAAAGATCATTTTGAAGCTTGTGAGAAAAGAATAATAAATATTATGTTGTTTTATATATGTTGTTCTTACTTGAAAAGAATAACTTCTTGAAAGGAGTGCATGTCGACTTCTTGATTTGGAAGTATACAAGGTTAAGCTAACCTTCGTATTGTTTTCTAGTTTTATGCATAAAATAAGGTTATCTATGAGAATTTCTTAATAGGGAAGAACAAGAAGCTTTCAAGTATAGAGACAACAAAACTAGGTTATGATAACTTCCTGATGCAAATGAAATATGGATTTGTTACATGAAAGGAATAGTTAATGATGGTAGATTTCTAAGAAGGGAATAATGTGTTTCCTACTTTAAAGAAGGGATATTATGATAAGCTTTTGAATGCATAAATAATAGTGATTATATTGGAGATTTATAATCTTTTCATGGATAGAAGAAATATTGAGTTAAAATTTTTTATTTGTGAGTACTTTATGCTATCATAAATAATATGTTAGCTTCTGCATATGCATGCAATATTGGTATTACCTTCTATTGGAAAGAATATAGACATTTCTATGTGGGAAAAGATAGTATGTTCTATTAGCCTACGTTGGGAAATATTTTTAGTGTAATAATTGAAAAAGAAGACATGTATTTGTATGATTTAGTTGCATTATATTTTATAGAAAATAAAACATGTGTTTACATGCTCTCTTCTGTTAAGAATTCCTTTGTAAAGACTGTTTTGGAAAATATAAGCATTCCATACATAGGAACAACATTCAATGAGTTAGATTTATTATATTTGCATGCTCCAAAAGCAATAGCTGAAGGGTTGGTTCTTTTGTTAAATTTTAAGTAACTTGAATGCACATTGTGTCATTTTCCCATTAATGGAATTCCTAGAAAATTGTAGTAATTTTTCCAGCACGAATGTGAGCATGTGAAAGAAGTGTCATAATAATGTGGGAATTATTTTGACATGAATTGATAATTAATTGCTCACACTAAGGTAATGGAGTTAGAAGAAAGCATGTTGTGATATTGTATTCACATCTCATGTATGAAGATGAATAAGTGGTAAAGGATCACTTAAATATTGATTATTTATTGATTAAGGATTTATCTTATTATGCTATAGAAGCTTGTTGATGACATAAATGATAGGAAATGATGGTGACTTATGAGAAGGAAATATTATGCTTAACATGGTGGCAGGTAAATGATTAATGGTTCATGCAAATGAGTGCGAGCTGTAGGATGGCCCATTGTACGGTGGTATATTGTAGGTACATCCATGCCACATAAATATGAAGATATGAAGATTAGTGGTAAATGCTATCGTAATTATTGTAATGGATTTAAGCTAGATATTTGTATATTTCCTTGTAAGATTTATAATGACGGTTAAGGGATGGTCTCCCTTATAAGCCATTGAGTGAGGGCTAAACACCCTCACGAGCGTTTAATAATAAAATTAAACATTTGCTCATTTTCACCTTACATGTTTCTAGGGTATATTGGTGCTCAATGATGTGATTGATTATTGTGGAGAATTGATGATGTTGATTCCTTTCTTGTGGTGATGTTGATAATGTCAAGTAAGTGATGACTACATAAATAACAAAGTGAATGCAAGGTTACATCATATAGTTATATGTTAATGTACAACAATAAAGGTTGTTAATGGTTAAGAAACTTACTATTCTGATACTAAGGTTACTCTTTGTACTAGTGAACATTCTATCTAATGAGCAGTAAGAAATATTTAATAGTGATTAGGATAAGTTACTCGTGGGTAACTTGTATAAAAAAAT
>JAXQQM020088739.1:0-32230 GCA_034641835.2 Pinus albicaulis
TTTTAAGTGGCAGCAGACAAGCAGGGAAAACAATAAATCATGCTGAAACCAACTATTCGAACTATTAAGGAAATGAACGAGCATGAAGACTAAAGAGAGAGATTAAAGACTCTAAAATACTTCAACAGAAGAAAAAATAACACAGTGAAGGATGAACAGGTCTAAGGTGCTTCCAGGAGTCATTTCTTAGCCTAAAACTTTCAACCTATTGTAGTAAGAATTTATGGAACATAATGAAAACAGGGGAAAAAACATTAAATAGTTCAGAATACTTCACCAACAAGCAAGCTCATGGATTCAATGATAGAGCCTTCCCAATCACAAGCATGCAACAACATCATCAGGGCTTCCAAGACTTCAATTTGTTCTTCAACTTCAACAGATTGTATTATTTCAAAGAGTTCCAATATTACCACTAGTGATCAACCAACCCACTCCTCATCTGCTACATAATTATTTATAGAAGAATGAGGAGGTGAAATGGGATAAAATATCTTCTAAGTTCAATCAATATAGTGCACTATCTCTTGGCCTTTGAGGGGCTCAATAGAGAAGTTTTTTGATATTTCCCCTGTATTAATTGGTTTACATTAACTATTAGGCTTTCTAGAAAGAGTTTGTTGACTTCAAGGCTTCTTGTTATCTTGGAAATAACTTCTGTTGACAGTTTACAATAAGTTCCTTTAGTTGGAATAACTATTCAGCTGTATTGATGCAAAATATCTCCTAGTCTAGTAATAACTTCGGCCTCCTTTTGATTGCTTTGAGGCTGCAGGTGGCTTTGAGGTAGCTGGGGGATTCAATTAGCCCCTGATGTGGCAGCTTATGCTTTCTGTTTGATAAAACACTCACGTCTTTCTTTAAAATTTGTTTCAGTCAGAAGGATTAGGCTTTTGATAATCTATCCTAGCCAAATTTCCCAAAAATCTGTCTTCAAACTTCTGTCCTGGTACCCTTTTTCCTTTGACACTGATATTCTTTGACTGTGCTTGATTCATGTGTTTTTTCTGGTGTGCAGGGTTGCGCAGGGATGATATGGCATCAATGCCTCATGGGTCTTTAATGAAAACATGAATTTGAAACCCTGCAAATGATACTCTTTGATGAATCAGAGGTGGGAGGATCGTCACCTTCTGCTTCTGAATTTTCTTCAGAAATGGCGAGAAAACCATTTAACCCTACAAAATACAAACAAATATTATAAAATCCCGCGTGCATGGGCTAACTGCTTCAGAAGGCATGTGGAGGAAGCATGGTTGTTGGATGGCATCATCCAATGGTCAAGATTGATCGAGAGAGGTCAGAGGAGAGCGGAAGAAGGATTTGAATCGGAGTCGTCGATTGCGCGAAATTAATGGTCGGGAGCGTAGGTGGAGAGTCAAAATGGAGAAAATGGGCGATGATTTTTGGGCTGTCGATCTGCAGAATAAATCGACGGTGGATATTCCGTTATCGATGCGCCAGAGCCTAGTTATCGTGTGGGCATCTTTGGTGAGCGATCGCCGTCCGATGGGTGGCCTCAGATCGGATGATGCACATCAATATCGCGTTGGGTCCATGTCCGATCTTTAACACGTGATGGATGGTAGTTTTGCGAATGGTGCCGAGGACACGTGTCAGCCAACATATGGAATGACTGTCAATCGGGAAAAACCGCCCGCGCTCAAAAAGCAGTGCGATGGATACCGCGTGGTTTTCGCGACGGTGAGTGGTTGGCGGGGACCACCGGGGAGATGGATTGTGCACCGTCCGATCTTCAGAATAGATGGATGGTGTGGAGTGATTTAAATTTTGTACTGGTAGTAATTTATAAATATAATAAAAACGTTAAAATAATATCAAACCGAAGGTTTTACACTCTGGGCGGACATTTTTAATATTCAAAAATGACTTGGTGCCCGATTGCGGGGCCACAGGTTATATGGAGAGCCACATGACCAGGGAATTATGGATGAGGGCTAATAGGCATGGGGAAATGCAATAAGCGCTTTAGAAGACTTAGCGCTCAGTCCTGGAACCAGGGCGTATGGAGGGGAGGGGTTTAAGAACTTAGCCCAAGGGGGCTTGAGTCTGTAATAAGAAAAATGGGTTTTTATGCAATTTTCAATGCCTTTTAAAGGATTTGGAGGATTTCGATAAGGCAGAGAAAAAAGCATTGAAACCTTATCAAGTGGATTCTGATGAAGGGGAAAGGGGAGAATCATGAAAATGAGGGTTTTTAATGGGAGATGAGGGGGTAAAATGAGGTTAGTTTTGGAAGTGGAAAGAGGAGGAAACATGGAGTTTGCAGCAGTTTTTCTTCATGTAATGACAACAGAATTTATGAGTTTCAAAGGGGAAAAGCAATGACAATTGTCCAAAGATAGGATATTATCAAAAAGTCTTTAAGCATCAACAATTTTTAGCAGTGAAATTGTTTCTTGAAGGCTATCCAAAATCATTTAGCCACTAGTTGATATGACAAAATTTATAGGTGGCTAACAGTGGCTCCACTTGGGGATGGTGCCTTTTTGAAGGCATCAAGAATTTCAGACTTGGATTCTCTGGGAGGCTGATCAGTTGCCTCATCCATTGGGTTGCCTTCCTTTTTGTGGATGATCTTCTTTTGCTCTGAGACATATTAGCATTCATGAATCAACAATGGAACTTCATCAACACAACCTGTCTACCTACCCAATCCTACTGATCTAACATTTTCTCTTCTTTAGAGTGCACTTGGATTTGCAAATTCTTTCACAACATTTTATTATTTTGAAAGTAGGATAATTAATCTACTTCTAGTCCTTATTTCTCCATGGACTCAGATTAAACAGTTGAGTCCATATGATTCTTTACCTAATCTACTGTCTGTTGGGATTAAACTGTCCAACAGACTTTATTCTCTAAATTCTACAACAGAAATTTAAAAAGCATTCAAGTCAAGATTAATTTGTTTGACTTGATGCTGATCTATGTCATAAAAAAAACTACACATAGACATTATTTTGCACAAAATTTAAAACAAAAATTAAGGCTTAAGATCTAATTTTTCAAAGCACTTCCTTCCTCTTTTACAGCTCTGTTTTTAAATTCGTTTGAGTTATTTTTTGCTTATCCCCTGGTTCAGATTTTGAGCTAATTAGAACCAGATTTACCTCTTCTTTGACTCAAGATTTGAAACAGACTTGAGTCACTCTCTTTGCTGGGAATATTTAGGTTCGGATTTTGAGCATATTTGAACCTTTGATTTCTATCCTAAACTATCTACTGATAAGCCAAGATTAAATAGTTCCGAAAATCAAATTCACTATCCTATCAGCAGAAAATTTAAATCTAATTAGTCAAGATTAGGCTGTTTGACTGATTAGAAGTGTGTTTTCAGGAGTGGCATTTAAGCTTGCACACTTTCAGATTTGTTTCTATTTTTTGGTATGGGGATATACCTTTCTTGTTTTCACAATTTGCCCCCTTTTCTTTCTTTTCTTTGTTTTTGTATTTTTGATTTTCATAACCTTGAATACAATGTTAAGGCTATGATATTTTACAAAGGTAAAATGAAAGGCTTTAAAACTTATGATTCTTGGCAGAAGTAATGCTTGAGCATTCTGCCATTGACAGAACCTCCATACAGATCCTCTCCATTCAATTCCTTCAGGAAAAATGCATTGTGACCCCTCTCAGCATGAATAATATAGGGGCCCTTCCACAAGTTCTCAAACTTGCCATGTTTTCCCTTCTCTTCTCTTCTTGAATCCCACTTAAGAACAATATTTCCAACTTGGAAATTGTTTTCCTTAGTCCTTTTGTAAAATAGCTTCTTCATATTTTCTTGGACCAACTGTGTTCTCTTATAAACTTATTCTCTGGTCTACTGTAAATGGATTGTTTGGTTGATTCTTCGCTGCATATCATTCTTTTCAATTTTCACTTCTTGAGGGAGTTTCATGACTGGAACTCCTAATGAGGTAGGAAAAACTGCATCCATGCCATAAACTAACTGATAGGGGAACATATTTATTGATTTCTTTGTAGTTAACCTATCAGCCCACAAGGCATGAACTAGCTTACTGTGCCATGATTTTTTATTCTATTCCAACAGTTTCTTAATGATATTGATGAGGCTCTTGTTGGAATATTCAGCTAATCCATTTCCTTGGGGATAGTAAGCAGTTGAATGGCCCAAGGTTATGTGGTATTTGTAACAGAAATCAACCATTTTCTTATATTTAAAAGCAGCAGCATTGTCTGTTATGATTTTTCTGGGATAACCAAATCTGGATAGGATATTTGTTTCAAGGAACTTGATAATGACAGAGTCATTAGCATTTCTGGAGGGTATAGCTTCTATCCACTTGGTAAAGAATTCAGTGGCTATGAGGATCCACTTATGTTGAGCTGAGGAGGATGGGTGAATTTCCCCAGTGAAGTCTAAACCCCATTGTTGAAAAGGTGCCTCAACTCTGATGGGATGTAAGGGTAAGGGAAGAATTTTTCTTTTGCCATCAAAAATTTGACACTTATGGCAAGACATGACCAACTTTTGAGTGTTTGGGAAAAGGGTAGGCCAATAGTGACCAGATCTAAGAATTTTATTCGTTGTGGCCTTCCAGTAGAGGTGTCCTCCACATTCTCCGTCATGCAATTCATGCATGATTTTTCCTGCATCATCTTCAAGTAAAAATTTAAGCAAAATTCCAACAGCATTTTTCCAATATAATACTCCATCTAATATGAAAAAGCTCAAAGCTTTTTGTTTAAAAAATCTAGCTTTAGTTTTAGACAGAGAAGGAGGGGTATTTAAATATAAAAGCACATAAAAAATGTTAGCATACCAAGGAGAATTTAGAAAAGTTTCTTCAATAAAAGGAGCAGTGTATTCTGTTGAAAATGCGGCAAGATGATGGAGCTTAGTGAAATGAAGTCGCCTTCACTAAGTGGGCCCGCAGGCGATTTTTGGCGCAAAGTCTATTTTTAGACATATGGAGCATGGTCCAGGGGTTGCAGTATGTTATTCTTGGAGTATTGATCATGTTGGTAAAAATAGATGGACCTCTATTTTTAGACATTTAGGTCGAAGTCTATTTTTAGACTGCCTTCCTAAAAATAGGGAAGTCAAATATTATTTACCCTTAATAATATTTGGACTCTAAACTTCAGTTTACTCTCTTGGAGCACTTCAGTTTGACCCCCATAGGTGGGGCATGCAGCTGCCAGAAGGAATTACACTTTTCCTATGGGTTAGGTGAGCTCATGCATGGTTGACTTCAGTTAGGACTTCAGTGGCAGAAGTTTGGTGGAGTTAATGAGACAGCTAGTGGAGTTGTGTTCGGTTTAACTTAGTTGAACTAGTTGAGATTAGTTTAACTGGCTAATCAACTAGTAATGAGTGGAGTGAATTAAATATTATTTAATTCATTAATTAGTAACTCATTATTCAACTCAAGAACACATCAGTTCACTACAGTGCATGGACAGTTCAGTGGAGACCAGTGAAAGAGGTAGATGAAAGGGTTGAGATAGCTATCAGTTGTGACATTAGTGTGCATGAGATTTGCACCACACTTGGAGGCAATTGCCAATGATGATTGTGCTGTCAAGCCAAGGAGATTCGAACCTTGGATCTCTCATTAGACCAGCCTTGATTGCGCAATAGAGGCAGGCAATTAGTGGATGTGTTTTGAACCTGTGACTTGTTCAAAACCAAGCTAGTTTGTGTGTAACTTCATGAGATAGTACTGAGTACTTGTGAGGAGTATTGTACTGAGTTTGTTACATTTTTTCTCCATTATAATATACACAATAGCTGAGGGGTTTTCAGCTATAAGCTTTCCCCATACATACTGTGTAATGTGTGTGATGTTTTGATGATCTTTTGATTGCATACCGCTTGTTTTATTTCCGCATGTGTGATGATCTGAGTGGAAGAGATTATGTGTTGCATATGAATTCAAATTGATATGTGATCAGGATAGTCTCGGTGGATAAATCTTCTTTATTCAGCAAATTTATACATGGTATCGGAGCTATCGGAGCAGATATTGATCATCACAGTGATTACAAACTTATTTCGGTAGACAAAGTCTGCATGCGGGCCAGGTAGCCTCTGGATCCATCCTTTCCTTAGAAAGGTGATACATCCAGTAAATGCCCCTGCAGTCGATCTCTGTGCTAGAAATAATTTTTTCTCACAGATCAAGAGCGGTTGAGCTTTGAGCTTGGAATTCTAATTTTGCAGCAGTTTGTTTTCTTTGTGGTGGAGTTGAAAATGTCTTTCAACGGTTTGCGACTCGAATATGCTCTTGAAGGCAGTTCGAATAATTTTGCATGGAAGGATCGCATGGAGGCAGTATTAGAAGATAATGGACTAAAGGAGTTCGTAGATACGGATGTCCAAAAGCCCACTGATCCTGCTGAAGTCGAGGCTTGGCAAAAGAAGATGGCGAAATGTCAAAGAATTCTGTTGGAGGGCGTCAAGGATCATATTGTATCCAGCCTGCATGGAAAAGCTTCTCCATATTTAATGTGGAAAGCGCTGACAGATCTATTCCAGAGTAAGAGTGACCAAAGGAAGCTGGCACTCAAGGATAAGCTCAGAAACATCAAGATGGAGAAAGGCGACAGTATCGCCAAATACCTCACGAAGTTCACTCAATGCAGAGATGAGCTGGGAAGTGTGGGGGTGACTGTCGAGGATGAGGATATGGTGGACCTGGCTCTCCTTGGTCTTCCGAAGGCTTGTCATTCATATCAAGATAGTGTCAATGGTCGAGAGAAGTTGCCGGGATGGGAGCGCCTTTGGGCAGATCTCATGCAGGAGGAGATAAGGAGGACTACCAGAGATGGATCTTCATCTAAGGTATCTGATGAAGAAAATTGCGCTTTGGCTACCAAAGAAAAGAAGGGGAAGAGCAAGAAGGCTTCTCAGTCTGGTGCGAAAGGCAAGAAGCAAGACATGTCCAAGGTGAAGTGTTTTCACAGTCACCAGCACGGACACTATGCCACAAATTGTCCGCAGAAGAAGAAAAATAAGAAGGCTGCCGGATCTGCAGCGGGAGAGGCATTGGCTTCTCAATTCGAACTGGATTTTTCATTGATCACATGCTTGGTTTCAAGTGTGGCGGGATCAGTTTGGTTCTTGGACAGTGGTGCGTCATTTCACATGACCGGAGATCGAGATCTGTTTTCAGATCTGGAGGAAAAAGATCTTGGAGTGCACATCGAGATGGGCGATGATGGTAGATACAATGCGACTGGTATCGGTACCATTTCCTTTCAGAGGGAGTCTGGTAAACCTTTTATATTGAAGGAATTTTTGCATGTTCCAGGATTGATGAAGAACCTGATCTCTGTGGTGATGTTGGAAGACAAGGGGTATGATGTGGTCTTTAGCGAAGGAAAATCTTTCCTGCGCAGTAAGACTACTGGAGAGACCCGGAAGATAGGGGTTCGAGTCAAGAACCTTTATGAGTTGCAAGTAGATCGTTGCGCAGCAATGGCATGCAAGGCGGGAGAAGTGGTGAGCCGGATGATGAGGGAGAACTGTGGCACAGAAGATTGGGCCACCTTCACCATGGAGCTTTGAAGATACTGCAGCAGATTTCTACTGGGCTTCCTAAGGGAACTCTTGCGCAGTCAGATCAGTGCAAGGGGTGTACCTTGGGGAAGTATGTGAAAGCCACCTTTCACGATAAGGATAGTCGCGCCACGACGATCCTTGAGAGAGTTCACACAGACATGTGTGGTCCTTTCTCTGTAGCTTTGACAACAAAGCACAAGTACTACGTGATCTTTGTTGATTATTTCTCTCGGAAGTGCTGGATCTTCTTCATGCAGAAGAAGAGCGAGACATTTTATAAGTTCTTTGAATTCAAGGCGCTGGTTGAGAAGGAATCGGGGAAGCATGTGAAGGCTCTTAGGAGCGAAAATGGTGCTGAATTCATCTCGGCTGAATTCAAAGACTTTTGCAGTGCAGAAGGGATTCGGAGAGAGCTCATCGCACCCCATAACCCACAGCAAAACGGGGTGGCTGAGCGGAAGAACAAAACGATCGTGGGTGCTGCACGGGCGATGTTGCATGATCAGGGCCTACCCCTTCACTTGTGGGCTGAGGCATGCAATACAGCAGTGTATGTGCAGAACCGTTGTCCTCACAAGGTTCTTGGCATGAGTACACAAGAGGAGGCTTATTCTGGCAAGAGGCCTGATATTTCCCATTTGCGGATTTTTGGTTCTCCTGTCTACATGCATGTGACGAAGGATGCGAGAAGGAAGCTGGATCCAACTGCTGAGGTTGGAATATTTGTGGGGTGCACTGATACACCTCACAACTACCGGGTGTATTTGTCAGACAGTCGAAAGACTGTTGTGCGACGGGATATAAAATTTCAGGAGGAGAAAGCCATGCAGTGTTCGCTTGAGAGGGAGCTACACTTGCATGCAGATGAGGAGCTGTTAGTTCCTAAGGAGGAGCTTCCGGATGTGGATCAGCCACAAGAGGAAGTTCATGCAGTGGAAGAAACCACACATGCAGCGCCAACCATCAGAGGGCGCAAGCACACTACAGAAGCTGAGCGACTGGCTCAAGATGCAGAGCGTGTTGTAGGACCACCTACAGCACAGCGCAGACAGAGGCAGTCACCGGAGCGGTACACTGGATACATGGCTCTTGTGAGTCAATGTGTCATGACGGAGCCATCCTCTTTTGAGAAAGTTGTGGAGGAACCCACATGGGTAGATGCCATGATCGAAGAATATGATTCGATCGTCAGAAACAGTGCATGGGAGATTGTCCCAAGACCGGAGGGGAAATCAGTGGTGGGTTCGCGATGGATCTACAAAGTGAAGTAGGCGGCTGACGGGAGTGTGGAGAAGTACAAGGCGAGATTTGTCGCCCGTGGCTTCTCATAGATCGAGGGGATCGATTATGAGGAGACCTTTGCACCTGTCGCAAGGTACTCTTCCATACGGACGATCCTAGCTCTCTCAGCGCAGATGGGATGGCACATCCATCAGATGGATGTGAAGACTGCGTTCCTCAACGAAGTCATTGAGGAGGAGGTGTACATAGAGCAGCCTGAAGGTTTCGAGATCTTCAGCAGTGAGTCGCATGTGTGCCGACTCAAGAGAGCACTGTACGGGCTGAAGCAAGAACCTCGTGCTTGGTACACTCGGATAGACAGCTACTTCACCGGGCTTGGATTCTCCAAGAGTGAGGCGGATCCAAACCTGTACCAGATTGTGGTGGAGGGGGAAGCTGTTGATCATCGTACTGTATGTAGATGATCTGATTTTGACTGGCGACGAGCAGTTGATACTTTCATGCAAGGAGGATCTTGCACGAGAGTTTGAGATGAAGGACCTGGGCATCCTTCATTATTTCCTAGGATTGGAGATTTGGCAGCGCAGTGGAGGACTGTTTGTTTCTCAGGGCAAGTATGCCCGGGAGATTCTGGAGAGGTTCAACATGCATGGTTGCAAGCCTGTTGACACTCCTCTTCTTGGTGGTTGGAGGAAGGAGGATGCTACTTCAGCAGAGGTAGTGGATGCCACTGTCTATCGACAGTTGGTGGGGTCGCTTATGTATCTGGTCAATACACGACCCGATATATGCTATGCAGTTAACCAGCTTTCGCAAGCTATGGTTAAGCCTACCAAGCTCTTTTGGAAGGCAGGAAAGTATGTATTGTGTTATCTTAGTGGCACATCGGGATATGGTCTATGGTACCAACAGGAGGATGGAGTGAAGCTTTCCGGCTTCACTGATGCAAATTGGGCAGGGAGCCCAATGGACCGAAAGAGCACATCTAGAGGAGTTTTCAGCATTGGGTCGACAGCAGTTTCCTGGTACAGCAGGAAGCAGAGATCCGTGGCACTCAGTTCAGCAGAGGCCGAGTACATGGCAGCAAGCTTGGCTGCATGCAAGGCTATTTGGATGAGGAAGATCCTCGTTGGATTGTTCGGGTTGCACTTGGAGCCTACTGTGATTTATTGTGATAACCAGAGTTGCATTAAACTCTCGGCTAATCCAATATTTCATGATAGATCCAAACACATCGACATCAGGTACCATCATATCAGAGATTGTGTTCAGCGGAGAATCATGATGCTTTCATATGTTCCCACGGAGGATCAGGATGCCGACATCCTGACGAAGGCGCTCACCAGGAGCAAGTTCTAATTCCACAGAGGCAGGATAGGGGTTGCAGATAATCCATATCTTGCTGAGAGGGAGTGTTGAAAATGCAGCAAGATGATGGAGCTTAGTGAAATGAAGTCGCCTTCACTAAGTGGGCCCGCAGGCGATTTTGGCGCAAAGTCTATTTTTAGACATATGGAGCATGGTCCAGGGGTTGCAGTATGTTATTCTTGGAGTATTGGTCATGTTGGTAAAAATAGATGGACCTCTATTTTTAGACATATAGGTCGAAGTCTATTTTTAGATTGCCTATCCTAAAAATAGAAAAGTCAAATATTATTTACCCTTAATAATATTTGGACTCTAAACTTCAGTTTACTCTCTTGGAGCACTTCAGTTTGAGCTACAGAAGTGGCTCATGCATCTGACAAAGGAATTATGCTGTTCCTAGGGGTTAGGTGAGCTCATGCATGGTTGACTTCAGTTAGGACTTTAGTGGCAGAATTTTGGTGGAGTTAATGAGACGGTTGGTGGAGTTGTGTTCGGTTTAACTTAGTTGAACTAGTTGAGATTAGTTTAACTAGCTAATCAACTAGTAATGAGTGGAGTGAATTAAATATTATTTAATTCACTAATTAGTAACTCATGAATCAACTCAAGAACACATCAGCTCACTACAGTGCATGGACAGTTCAGTGGAGACCAGTGGAAGAAGTAGATGAAAGGGTTGAGATAGCTATCAGTTGTGACATTAGTGTGCATGAGATTTGCACCACACTTGGAGGAAATTGCCAATGATGATTGCACTGTCAAGCCAAGGAGATTCGAACCTTGGATCTCTCATTAGACTAGCCTTGATTGTGCAATAGAAGCAGGCAATTAGTGGATGTGTTTTGAACCTGTGACTTGTTCAAAACCAAGCTAGTATGTGTATAACTTATCTGAGATAGTACTGAGTACTTGTGAGGAGTATTGTACTAAGTTTGTTACATGTTATCTCCATTATAATATACACAATAGCTGAGGGGTTTTCAGCTATAAGCTTTCCCCATACATACTGTGTAATGTGTGTGATGTTTTGATGATCTTTTGATTGCATACCGCTTGTTTTATTTCCGCATGTGTGATGATCTGAGTGGAAGAGATTATGTGTTGCATATGAATTCGAATTGATATGTGATCAGGATAGTCTCGGTGGATAAATCTTCTTTATTCAGAAAATTTCTACATATTCTTCTATTTCTTCCAACACATCTACCATATTTATGTCAAGTGCTTGGAAGTTAGACTCAGCCATAAGTTTTGCTAATCCTTGCCCTTTAAGTAGTTTGGTGGGCCTAATTTATAAGTCATATTCAAGAATAGTTGCAATCCATTTTCCCCTTTTACCATTAGGGTCTTGACTTAGAATGTCCTTGACAACAGTATGTGGAACAAAAGAAATTATGTGAGAGTGTAAAATATAGACCCTAAAGTCCTTTAATGCTTTCACTAATGCTAAGGCTTGCTTCTCCATGATGTTATATTTGAGAGGAGCATCTCTCAAGGCCCTACTAAAGAAAGATATTGGTTGTTCTTGCCCCAAATCATTCTTTTGAAGTAAAACTGTAGCTATTGTATGTTCAGATGCAATGGAAAAGATGTAAAAATCTTTGGTAAAATCTGGACTACTCAAGACTGGTGTTTGAGTAAGAGCTTGTTTAACTAGCTCAAATGATTGTTTAGCTGGTAAAGTCCATTTTACACCGACATTTTTCTTAAGCATGTTTGTAATGTTTTTTAATAGCTCAGCAAGATTAGGAATAAACCTTCTCATAAAATTAATCTTTCCGATGAAAGATTGCAACTCCTTTAGGCTCCTTGGATGGTTGATCTGCAATATGCTATCTATGCTTGTAGGGTCTATTTTGATTCCCTCTTCTGAAATTATATGGCCAAGAAGTTTACCTTCTTGGAGACCAAAGAGTGTCTTCTTGGATTCAATGATAAGCCAAATTTCCTACACTTCTCAAAAACTTTTCTTAGGTGAATCAGATGTTCTTCATCGGTTTTTGAGAAAACAGTTATGTCATCAAGGTAAATGATTATGAAATAGCCAATATCTTCAGAGAAGGCTATGTCCATGGCCCTTTGGAAAGTGGCCCCTGCATTCATTAATCCGAAAGGAATTTTGACATACATAAAGGTGCCCCAAGGTGTGGTAAAAGCAGTTTTGATTTGATCACTTGGGAGCACTAACACCTGGTTGTAACCTAAGAACCCATCTAAGAGGGAAATACTTCTTGACCCAACTACCCTTTGAAGTATATGGTCCATTTTGGGTAAGGGGTAGTTGTCTTTTAAAGAGGCTCTATTTAAATTTCTGAGGTCAATACAGAGCCTAATTTCCCCTGTTTTCTTTCTAACAGAAACTAAGTTTGATATCCACTCTGAAAATCTAATGGGTACAATGATTCTAGCATCATGCATTTTTTTAATTTCTGCCTTAACTAAAGGTAGTAAGAGAGGATTTATTCTCCTTAGTTTTTGTTTAAAAGGCTTTTGATTTTCTTTCAAGGGAATCTTGTGTTGAATGATGTTGGTATCATACGAATTTAGATCTGTGTATGCCCAAGCAAACACATCTTTAAACTATTTGAACAACTCTATGTATTGTGATTTTATGTGAGCTGGGAGAGTGCTGGATAACTTGATCATCTTGGGTTCTTCCAGAATGCCTATGTTATGCTCTTCTACATTTGTTTCCACAGGCTCCATTCTTGGTTCTTTGGCTACATCGTTAAAATCAAAAAGGTGTTCTAAATGTGCTAGACCTCTTGGAATTTCATAATTTTTAAATTGTAAAACTTCCAAGTCTTATTGGTCTGTGTTGTCAGTTATTTCTACTTCAAAAAGATTCTCATAATGATTTATATTAGCAAAATATGTCATTTCGACTTCTGGGATCTGTTCAATATACAAACATTTTTCTTTATGGTTGGTTTCTAATAACGGTATGCTGAAATCGCTTTCTGACTTCAAGAAATCATCTATGTGTTTGTCAGAATCAAACACTTGCCAGTGATCTTCGTTATCGAGCATGGAAGGCCTTTGTTTTACCTTCACACTGAGTTGTTCATTTATCTGAGGTATTTGGCAATTTCTGGCATTGAAAGCAAGTTCATTTGCTAGATGATTTAGTGCTCTTGGTATGAAAATAATTTCATACCTTTCAAAGGTTTTCAATAGATCAAGGGAAGCGTTTCGATATTCCCTAAGTCTTGGATTTCTAGCTAAGTATTCTCCTTTGATTTGTTTTATGATAAGTTCAGAATCTCCTAAGATTGATATCCTCTGGGCTTCTAACTGTTTAAGTAGTTGTAAGCCCAGGAGAAGTGCTTCATACTCAGCAATATTGTTAGTGCATGGGAAATCTAATTTATATGAAAAAATCTGTTTTGTATTTTGAATCCACACACCTACTCCTGCACTTGTTTTATTACAAGATCCATCAAATTTTATTTTCCAAAGTATGTCATCCTTGTTTTCATTCTCTCGTTGCTGTTGATTTGCAATGTCTTGCATTTGATTGGGGGGAAGATTGGATTGTTCTGGTGAACTAATTGGGTCTATTTTTTCCTTATCTTGTTGAGTAATTTCATCTTCGTTACATAAGATAAAGGAATCTAAACTTGATTGAATAGAATATATTGGAGAGTTGTTTGGTTTTTCTATGTTGCTCACCATGTACTTCATGTGAGATTCCCTATATAGTCTTTTGTTTTGGTTAAAAACGGGAATCATGGCATAAGACATATCCATTTGAAGGCTTCCATAAAGTTTGGCTCCCCAATATCTTGATAAGAGCATGCCATACTTAGGGGGAATGTCAGCTACAACTATATCCATTACTAGAATCTTAGCACGGATTTGGGATAAGTTAACACACAAGTCTTTTATTAAACCCAAACATTTGACTCTGCTTGAGTCAAAAGAATACAAGTATTTGTATGGTTTAGTAATTTCTAAGCCTAAGCTTTCCATCACTACCTTGGGCACTAGATTATGTGAAGCTCCTGAGTCTAACATGGCATTGTGTAAAATTTTATCATGTATGTTCAAGCTAACATAGAAGGGAGGGACAATCCCTTCTTGGCATTTTCCTTCAACTTCTGGACCAAACAACAACTCAGGTTTCTCATCTGTCAAGTTTAAGGTTTCAGTATCACTTCCTAAGTTCAAAGCTTTCAAAACTTGGTTTTTATACACCTCTTGGGTTACTAGTTCAGATAGGGGGATGGTAATTTTTATCTTGGAAATCTCTCCCTCAAGGCTGAAAGGAATAATTGACTCGTTGATATTTACATCTGTTTTTTCAATTGAATTCTTTTCAGCAACTTTGATTTTCTAAACCTTGTTTGGACTGGTAATTGGGACAATTTTATTAGGACCACTAGTTGAAGTGCTAGGGGTGCTCTGTTCAACATTTGGCTGGACACTTTTGTCTTTGCTTAAGTCTGGTTTCTTGGCCAAAATGTTGGTTTTCTCTGCTGTCTTTTTGGGCTGGTTTTCTGCATTTTTCTTGACAGTAGTGCTAGTGTTTTTGTCCTTGGAATTATCTACGTTCCCCTTGCTCCTAAGATCATATTGTTTGTGTACCCCCATGATTGCATTTTCAAACCCCAATCTATAGTCATCAGAATCTTCATAGGTGTTTTTACTTCGGTCATAAAAGAAAACTTGTTCTTCCTCAGTGAGAAAAACATCATCCCCACTGTCTGATCCAATCAAGTTTACATGAGACTCTTCCAACCTTTCCAACTCCCTATCTTCCTCATATTGATCTACATAGTTCTGTTGAAAGGGAGGTCTAATCCGTTGGTCACTTTCTTTTTTCTGATCTTTATTGTTGTCTCTTCTATAATTCTGATTTCTATTTTTGTTTTGGTTATTTTGAGGTTCTCTTGGTGGCACTCTATCATTTAAGTTTATCTTTTCAAGCATCCTCTCCATCACCTTCACTAGGTTATCAATTTTTGCATCAGAGGTTGAGGGTGCGATATCATCTTTATAAGTTACCCTCTTCTCTGCTCTTAACCTATTTCTCTTCTCAATAATGTTTGCTTCAACACTAATAGCTCCTTTCTGCATGTCTTCTAAGGTTAAGTAATCTCTCCCTCTTAATTCATAAGTCATTTCAGCATCAAGTTCTTCGAGATACCTCACCAAGGCCATGCCTTGAGGAGGTTTCATGTGAGGTGGAAGAACATTGTAAATACTATTAAACCTAGTGGAGTAATCATGAACACTCTCCCCTTGATTTCTCTTAAGGCTGCTATATTCTGCTAGTATTTCGAGAGGATTCTTTTTGAGTTCCCATTTGTTGATGAATGTCTGATGCAAAGTAGGGAGATCATTTATGTTGTTAGGAGGTAGGTTTTTAAACCATTTCTTTACATATCCTCCTAAACTTTGGGCGAAGATCCTCATCTTCATAGATTCTTCTTCTATCTCCATGTAATGAAATGCATCTTCCATCCTATCTACATGATGTTGAGCTGTTGTAGACTCTTTTCTAGTAATGTGAGGGATTTTTGATTGATAATCATTTGGTAAGGGAAGTAGAGGTTGTGGTAACACTAATGGGGCATACCATGTTTCCATGGTTGGGAATAAGGGTGGATTTATAAGAGGTGGATTTACAAAAGGGAAAATTGGTTGTAATGAAATAGTTTGGACAGTGGATGTTGGATGGATAGATGTGGATGTACCGAGGATAGATTGTTGAGCTGATCTTGGATGAGAGACACCTAAATTGAGAAGGAAATGTAAATCGGGTGGTGTGGTTTCTCTACTACCAGGATGTTCGCTTTGTTCTGGGGATGAAAGTGAAGACTCAAATTCTATCAAAATTATATCATCAAGAAACCTAGTTCTACAAGGATCTCTTAAGTCGACTTGTGATTGGTGTAGAGCTGCAAGATTTTTAGGGACTGAATTAGCTCTCAAGGGTGATCTGAAAACAGTTGAAAATTATTCTTAGGAGACTCCCTAAGTATACTTTCAGGGTTTTCAACTACTCCCGGTGGGTTTGGTTCAGGGTAGGCTCTAGTATGAATCTTTCTAGGAGCCACTATGCTATGTTTTTTAGACCCAGCTAAAAGAAAAGTTTAACCAAATATGACAATCTTTAAGAGGCTAAATGATCTTCTCAAAAGAAGGAAAATTTAATAATAAAGCCTTCTAACTGAGTTTGTATGATGCTACAAAGACTTGGGGTCTTCCCAGTGAAGTCTTAAGGTCTATTTTTAGGAGTGTGGAGTCACCAGGTGGAAATTTTTAGCTTTTTTGGAGGTAAAAGGTTTTGTGGTCCACCACCATGTTTATTATGAAGCCAAACTAAAAAAAAATTTGGGGCTTTTCTGAGTTATTTCGGTCTTATAGGTCAAGAGAGTGTTCTAAGTCTGATTTCGCACTTAGCTAAGGTGTTCAAACAAACAGAGATTACTCTTATGGCTTGGTAACTGGTTCCTTCAAGGTTTGATAAGGGCTAATGGGAATCCTAAGGGTTACTTAGTTTGTCACTGATTCAATTAAGTCCTATCATGATTACCATTTGTTAAGTAGTGCTTGAAGAAAGTTACTTATGTTATACTAGACCGTGAGTGTTTAATTTTCAAGGTTTTACTCAGGGTCCCACCGTGATCACCATTATGTTGGTGTCCTGTGTTTTGATAGTTTGGAAAATCAAAAGACAAGGCAACATCAAAACCAATCTTTAGAGTCCCAGGATCTAGTCCTCCTGTTCTCGGAGAGGGATCTCTCGAATGTTTTTTTGCAAAGGTTTATCTTGTGTGCTTAGAATATGGATTTTAGACTAGTTATTAAGTGTAGGTGTTTGTTTATTTGTTTTGTTGGATTGATACCGCAGAACATAAAATATCTAGGAAAGATATATAGAACGGAGAAACATCTGGTTCATTGGGAAATGGAGTCAAGAAGAGATCATAACATACTCATCAATGGATATGGGATATCAGAGGGAAAATCTAACTTGGCCACAGGATCCTTTAGTTTTGGAATGAGATGGACATCAATTATTTGGAAAGAGAAGTTTAATTCTCAACGAAGGGAACTTGAAAACATAACTTGAACAATAAAGAAATATTTGATAGATAGGGCTAACCATAAATTCTACAAGCACTCTTTAAGCAAATAATGACTTCAAGACAACTTTTAAAATGAAATCTAAGATTCGGGGAACACCCTATTTCCTCAAATATTTTATTCCAAATGATTTAGAAAACATAAAAGATTCACTCATAACTGTAGTCATAGAAGAGAGAACACCTAACACATCTATGATTACAAATATAAAGACCTTCAAGGCAACTGTTTAAGCAAGGACAAAGGGCAATATCGGAACAGACCTCATTGATTCACTGTAAACAAGAAACTTCAAAGGGAGACAAAAATAACAGTTTTTAAGTGGCAGCAGAAAAGCAGGGAAAACCATAAATCATGCTGAAACCAACTATTCGAACTATTAAGGAAATAAACGAACATGAATACTAAAGAGAGAGATTAAAGACTCTAAAATAATTCAGCAGAGGAAAACATAAAACAGTGAAGGATGAATAGGTTTAAGGTGCTTCGAGGAGTCATTTCTTAGCTTAAAACTTTCAACCTACTGTAGTAACAAATTATGGAACATAATGAAAACAAGGGAAAACATTAAACAGTTCAGAATACTTCACCAAAAGCCAAGCTCATGGATCCAATGATAGAGCCTTCTCTGTAACAAGCATGCAACAACATCATCAAGGATTCGAAGACTTCAATTTGTTCTTCAACTTCAACAGACTATGTTTTATTTCAAAGAGTTCCAATATTACAACTAGTGATCAACCAACAACCAACCAACCACTTTCTCATCTTATCCATTAATATTTATATAAGAATGAGGAGGTGAAGATGGGTTAAAATATCTTCTAAGTTCAATTAATACAGTGCACTGTCTCTCGGCCTTTGAGGGGCTCAATAGAGAATATTTTTGATATTTCTCCTGTATTAATTGGTTTACATTAACTATTAGGCTTGCTAGAAAGAGTTTGTTGACTTCAAGGCTTCTTGTTATCTTGCCAATAACTTCTGCTGACAGTTTACAATAATTTCCTTTAGTTGGAATAAATGTTCAGCTGTATTGATGCAAAATATCTCCTAGTCTGGTAGTAAATTTGGCCTCCTTTTGATTGCTTTGAGGCAGCAGGTGGCTCTGAGGTAGCTGGGGGATTCAATTAGCCCCTGATGTGGCATCTTATGCTTTCTATTTGATAAAACACTCACGTTTTTCTTTAAAATTTGTTTCAGTCGGAAAGATTAGTCTTTTGATAATCTGTCCTAGCCAAAATCCCCGCAAATCCGTCTTCAAACTTCTGTCTTGGTACCATTTTTCCTTTGAAATTGATATTCTCTA
Organism: Pinus albicaulis; assembly: GCA_034641835.2. Taxonomy (NCBI): domain Eukaryota; kingdom Viridiplantae; phylum Streptophyta; class Pinopsida; order Pinales; family Pinaceae; genus Pinus; species Pinus albicaulis. Next base: position 18,570 of record JAXQQM020088739.1, read on the forward strand.
ACTGTGCTTGATTCATGTGTTTTTTACCGATGTACAGGGTTGCACAGGGATGATATGTCATCAGTGCCTCATGGGTCTTTGATGAAAAAATGAATTTGAAACCCTGTGAAGGATCCTCTTTGATGAATTAGAGGCGGGAGAATCGTCACCCTCTGCTTCTGAATTTTCTTCAGAAATGGCGAGAAAACCATTTAACCCTACAAAATACAAACAAATATTATAAAATCATGCGTGCATGGGCTAACTGCTTCAGAAGGCATGTGGAGGAAGCATGACCGTTGGATGGCATCATCCAACGGTCGATATTGATTGAGGGAGGTCAGAGGAGAGGATAAGAAGGATTTGAATCGAAGCCGTTGATCGCGTGAGATCGACGGTCGGGAGGGTAGGTGGAAAGTCAAAATGGAGAAAATGGGCGATGAATTTTGGGCCGTCTATCTGCAGATCAGATCGGTGGCGAAGATGCTATTATCGATGCACCAGATCCTGGTTATCGTGTGGGCATCTTTGGTGAGCGATCGTCATCCGATGGGTGGCCTCAGATCGGACGGCATGCATCAATATCGCGTCGAGTCCACGTCTGAACTTTAACACGCGATGGACAATGGTTTTGCGAACGGTGCCCAGGACACGCGTCGGCCAGCGTATGGAATCGCTTTCCATTGGGAAAAACCACCCGTGCTCAAAAAGTAGTGCGATGGATACCGCGTGGTTTTCGCAACGGTGAGTGGTTGGCGGGGACCACCGGGGAGATGGATTGCATGCCGTCGATCTACAGATCAGATCGATGGTGGGGATTCAACTGAAACTTTGAACCGGCGGAAAGTTATAATATAATGAAACCGACAAGTTTAATATAATCAAAGGTTTTAAGCTTTGGGTGGACATATATATAATATGGTTAGGTGCCCATCTGCGGGGCCGTTGGGAGCATGTAGAAACATATGACCAATGGTTAGAAAGGAGGGGCTAATCACAATTTGGCAACGCGATAAGCGCTCGAAAGGCTTGCACTTAGTTCCAGCACCAGGGCGTATGGAAGGGAGGGTTAAAAACTTAGCCCAAGGGGGCTTAAGTCCATCATATGAAAATGTGTTTTTTAGGCATTTTTCAATGATTTTCAAAGGAGTTGGTGGGTTTCGACAAGGTTAAGAAAGGGTCTTAGAACCTTGTCAAAGGAATTTTGATGAAGGGAAAAGGGGAAAATCATGAAAATGAGGTTTTTTCATGGGAGATGAGGGGATAAAATGAGGTTAGTTTTGGAAGTGGAAAGAGGAGGAAATATGGAGTTTGCAGCAGTTTTTCTAAGTTGAAAAGGGGAAAAGCAGTGACGATTATCCAAAGGATAGGATATTATCAGAAGACTTTAAGTATCAGCAATTTTTAGCAATGAAATTGTTTCTTGAAGGATATCCAACATCATTTAGCCACCATTTGATATGACATAATTTATGGGTGGCTAAAAAGTCACATTAAATAATTCTTGATTGCTCTTTAATAACTTAAGCATATTGTTGCTTGTTTAATTCATGGTTTTATGCATGCTAAGTATGATTTACGGTATGCCCTGCTTACTCATGGCTAGCCATAGCTCCATCCATGAAATTTCTCTTTGAATTATTAGATTTTCATTTGTTGAACCAAGGAGGTCTTGTTCTGATCTTACCCTTTGCCTAAGACTATGCAATCTTGTTTTCAAAGTGCTCAATAGCTTAAAGTACTATGTTTAGGCGTTCCGGCATAGTGTTTTGAATTGTTTGTCTGTCTCAAGTGTATTTCCCCAAAGTCTGATAGCCATTTCCCAAAGTTAGAGAGTTATATATCTCTATGCATGGCTTGAATGTTTATTTCTATGTATTGATTAGCTTATAGTTACATTTCTCATGATTAATGGTTTGCCCTACCATGTTCATGTTAGCTATTAAACTAGTTATGCTTGAAATCCTTTGCTATTCACAAACTTGATGTCCATTTTATTCCATTTTGCCCAAAGATCCATTTTACCTCGAATCAAATCGGCCCTTCAACAGCCTTGTATCACCATCTGATAGCTTTCTTGACGTCTTCGACCCCATAGCCCAGTTGATCTGACATCTTTTTACCTATCTTATATCTTTAATCAGTTTCATCCCTCACAACCTAAAAACCAAAACCAAAAAACCTACTTCATAACTAGCCTAAAATCAGAACACAATAAGCAAACACACAGATATCCCTTATACATATAGAGAGAGCCCTCTCTGAGTCCAGGAAGGCTAGGTGCTTGGGCTCCAAAGATTGGTTTGATGTTACACTGTCATTTGGCTTGCCAATCAGCCAAATCACAGGACCCTAACAAAGCTAAGTGGGCTTGATTGTGGGGAAAAACTCCACAGTTAAGCGCGCATGAGCCATAGAAGTTCTAGGATGGGTGACCTCCTGGGAAGTCCTGGTTACCGGGTGCAAGCCCCGTAAGTGATGATTGACGCTATGTGATTCATTTCACTAGTTTCAATCCCACTTCTTCACCCCAGTGAGCATCACCCGATGCAATGAGTGCTAAGTGGACTATTCAAAAATCATGAGAAATTAGTCAGTTACGACTATCTCTTATGGAAATGGTCATACATTAATGACTTACTTAATGCAGTTGAATCCCAAAAATGATATCTAACTTACAATTTGTTCAAAATAAACAATGGAATTTATTTTCACTCTTCATTTATAATTCACTCACAATACATGATGTACAAAATATGATTTATTTTAAGGTCATAATTATTTCTGTTGCACTACGTATACAAAATATGATTTACTTTAAATTCATAATTAATTATTTTATAGATATTTTAATTTTTCATTTCATTAAAATAATTATTGCTTTATTTTAAATGTTTTTATTTAAAATTAAATATATATTTTTTTAAATCTAAACTTCTTACTACTATTAATTATTAATTGTATTTATGATCTATATGGGGATGAGAGTACAATAAGTCTAGTAGAAAATGGTTCTTTATTTGTCTTCGATTAAAAAAAATAGGGGATGAGAAATTGTCAGTATGTTATATATGTGTGTGTGTATGTGTATGTGTTTTAAAATAAAAAAGAAATACAAATTGAATTGGAAGTGAGTATTTATTTATTATATATGTATTAGAATGATAAATTGAAAATACACTAAGTTTCAAATGAATCTAGATTAATAAAATTATAAAATTATAAAATTATTAATGAATAAATCAATTTCTATAATATCATAATTTTTTTCAATAATTAAATCACACTTTCTACCATTATAATTTTCATAGAAATTGAACTTTCTCTAAATATGAAAAAAAAAACTTCTTAATTTCCAGCATTAAATCTAGCCCTACATATTATCATAAAATTTAAACAAATTTTAAACTATTATTTAATTATTACATTCTCATATTAAATTATATATTTATTTTAAGAGTCATCTTTAAGTGAGATTTTGATTTTCTGAAATTTGGGTGGATTTTATTATTTATTTTATTCATAAATTATTATATATTTATTTTTTATTTCTAATGGGAATGTGTATTAATTTCTACACTTCTTTCCAGGCATAATGTTTTAATCATGGTGTGTGAAAATTCTAAATGTTTTAGCACTTAACAACAGATCATACTGTCATATGAAAAAATTAATCATAATATTATGTGAAAATTCTAACTATTTTACTACTTAACAGAAAAACGTAGTAATGTTGGAGACATTTAAAAAAAAATGACAATTTGAAAAAACAATCTGAGATATGCATACAATAAAACTAACATCCAAATCCAATTACAGCCAACTTCAGAAGAATGCCTATAACCCAAAACCAAACCAAAAGATTAAGCATGCTAACAAATCACTAAAAGAAGAAAAAGGAAAGTAATTAAACAAATAAAAACAAAACCCTTATCGAAGGCTAAAACAATAAGTTTGACTTACAAACAACGCGGACTTAAAAAAAAAATTGCCTTGATTTCCCATTAAAAGAAAACCCAACAGCGATGAATAACCCATACGGGAAAATCCCCATGGAGGATTAAAATAGTCAAATTCATTGACAAAACCCTCGGAATACAAAACCACAGTGTTAATTAATGCCAAAATAACTTCAAAACCTACTGCAAATTCTCCATAAAACCTCCAAACCCTTCTCAAAAGCCAATACACATATAAAAATCGAACAAAGAAATCAAAATTTGCGGAGTTACAAAAATTCAGAACACATACATATACAGGGTTTGAATAGCGTTAGCTGATAACACCCTCTGCCAATTATAGGCTCGACACTCGCCAAATCTAGGTAGGAATTTCGTAGGTCATGCAAGGACTGGGAATAATAGAATTGAAAAGTGTATATTGTACATAAATATATTATTACATGATCCTTGAAGAGGTGCTTTCATTGCAAGGCATAGGCATCCACCAAGTATAATTTTTCCATAAACCATTGATCTGCGACTTGGGGAGGCCATCCTTTCACCTTGGGACAACATGAAAGATCCAACAATTCCAGCGTCGTAACATTTCCAAGTGTCTCGTTGGAAATGGTCACATTCTTGCATCCGGTCAAGGTGGAAAGACATTTGAGTCAAGTCGAATTCCCAAAAGAATTGGGAAGCATTGCCAAGGAGTAACAATAAGACAAATCGATGGAATGGAGGTTTTCTAGCCTTCCGATGGAATCAGGTAGCATAGCCAAGCAGGAACAATAAGTCTGTGCCTTCGACTACCATATCCAATCGAAGGATTGCAAAGATGAGTGCGCTTACTACCATCAGACAAGACAAGGCAAGAGTCAGGTCCAACAAATCAATCAAGGAGAAGTGTTGACAAAAACCAATCGAGGAGTGTTTGCTTTGATGGAAAGCGAGGAGGAGTTTTCAGTTTGACGGAAAGCGAGGATTATGTCTTGTACTATCTGACACTATTGAGATTTCGTGACACATGTTGAGGATGACGAATCTCAACAGTGTCACAAACAAGAACCCCATAATAGAATGCCTATCGGCATAATTAATATAAATGGGATAAAGTTCCAGCATTATGGGTCGCGTTCCATCAATTAACACATTGGAAATACATGAAATGTTATGAGGGTGTCAAATAAACCAAGGTAAACCTCTTATAAACTAAAATAAAAGGAAAAACCAGTTAACCCAGTCATTATCATGTCCCTTTAACCTAATTCCTTGCATCCTCCTTGACTGCACATACAACTTAACCCCTCTCCACTCCTTCAACCGGGATGAAAAGGATTCAATTTCAGTAGGAATAATTGACAGGATGAAGAAACTCGAGTAAGCTGCAGTCCCTGCATCCTCCTTGACTATTCCTGTGACTCAACCCACTAAGCGCCCCTTCATCTCCCTCAACTGGGATAAAAAGGCTTCAATTTCAATAGGAATAACAGGCAGGATCATGAACCTCAAGCAAGTTGTATTCCATGCATCCTCCTTGGCTTCGTCTACAACTAAAACCCCTTAGCTTCAAATAAGGTGTAGTCAATACCAATACTATCATATTATGAAACTATTACAATATGATTTGCAAATTACATTTCCATACATGTGTGAAAGAAACAATCTGCATCCTCAACTTCCTTATCTTTGTCACTAGAAATATGTACTGCAAACAACACACACTTGTTCCTGCAACTACACTTCATCTACATAGTTTCTTCCATTCTAATTGATGTTTCCTTCTTCTTACCTTACAATAATATATGTTCTCCATTGTCATCCATGCACTCAATAGCTTTGTCATAGTAGTCCACTTTGGTCCTATGGAGATACAACCAGTCCATACCTAAAAGCATGGTATATGAACCTAATGACAATACATTCAAATGTGTTGATGTAGACATACCATTCAAATCAAATGAATAAGATCTTACCCAATGATGAACTCGCTTCTTTGTACCTGTATCCAACTGCACTAACCAACACTTTGCATGTGCTTCTTTATTCAAACCACACTTATCCACCAGGTCAAGATTAACATAACTATAATTAAATCCAGGGCCAATCAAAATAGAAAAAACTTGATCACAAAGCTTACCATCTGTTGGAAAAGGGTCTCCTATGAGCTGCGAAACTGGTCCATTTTGAATAATTTTGATTATATTTAGTATAGTGTAGGGTATTGGGGTGGGTCAAAGCCCCGAAAGCATTATAATGGGTAAAAGGGTAAACCAGGGGTCCGAAAACCACGGTTTGCAGACCATAGGAAAGTATAGGCTAGATTATTATAAATAGAGGAACATTTTATATTGTAAGGTAGAGAAATAAGGAGATATTGATGCGAATTGTGGTTTAAGTTATCTATTTGGGTTTTTGGGGAAAGGACTCCTGCTGGTTGTGTGCGCGAAGATCCAAGTCTAGCTGTGTGCTAACCCTGCTATTGTGTGCATAGGCTGGGAAGGGAACTGTAAGAAGGAATTGAGGAATTTCTGAATAAGAAAGGTTGATTAAGAACTGAATCTGTGAGTACTCTTTGTGTGAATCATTGATAATTACTGCATTGTGAGTTTTCTATATTTAAGCTGCGAAGATCTGTGTAAGCGTGTTTTCTGTATCTAGATCTATTCTATTCTGTTCATGCAATGTTGTGCCACTATCATAAAAGCATATAATTATAGATCTAGCGCACATGGATATGAATAGAGACCTACTTGGCACTGCGCAGAACAAGGTGATCTGAGTATCACAGGGCCAAACGTAGCTCTGCTTGCCTTACCTATCCTTTCTCAGGGTGCGGAAACCTAGTTCCAGCACCCACCCATACTACTTCGGGTGAAACTTTGACCTGCGCAAGTAGGTCATTGCCGAAAGGGCTAGTAGTATAGGGGTTTGTTGGCAAAACTTGCACTCTGAACCTGGGTCAGGACCCCTCGAGCCAACAAATGGTTCCATTGCCGGGACCCTGGAGCATGTTGAGGAAGTGATCTGGTATTGACAAGAGAATATTGGAGATATAACGTGGAAGTGAATGAGCGTTACTCTGGATGAAAGCAAAATACGGAGCAGTAAGTACTATCGAACCAATCAAGAAGAGGATCACTTTGCTCATAGCCCACTGAGAAGAGCACCTACGCAAGGTCCGCCAGTCACCCCAACGTCAGACTCACGGGAGAACAAGCCCTCAACCGAAAACTCACTAGAAGGAGACATGGCAATACACTTGAAATTACCTACCTTTAAAGGCGTGGCCAATGAGGACATGGATTTTTTTTGGTTCGTGGCCGACTCGATATGGACTGCGCAGGGGGTGGTAAGCGATAATGTGAAGAGAGCACAGTTGTCCCTGGCCTTCGAAAAAAGGGCTCTGGACTGGTATATGCGGTACATATCTCAAAACAAGAGCGCATCTCTTCAAGATATTAAAGATTACCTAAAACAATAGTTCTGAAAGCCAAAATATTACTCTTAGTTGGTAGCAGAAGTAAAATACTTCAATCAAGGTGTGTCTGAGTTAGTGTGGGAGGCCGATCAGCGATTAAAGAAAGAAATCAGGGAAGGAGGGTTCAATTACGACGACAGACAACACACGGAATGGTTCATCGCTATGTTGCTACCTCACTTACGTATACCAATGGGGCACCAGACCTTCAAGTCGCAGGAAAAATCCTTGGAAGCTGCCATGAAACTCGAAGCCGCGCCTAAGGACGACACATCGAGGGGAGTACAGTAAATTCAAGAGCAGCTCGGAGCCATGCACATGGAAATTTAGAGCTTACGGGCAGAACAGGGAAAAGGGGCTAGCGCAAACCTCTTGTGCATACGATGTCACATGTCTGGCCATAAAAAGGACCAGTGCCCTCTATTGACGGATTACTTGCAGGCAAGGGGACCTAGTCCGCTATGCCCCAGCTCCAGCGTATCTATGCTATGGTGCGATGAATACCAGGTAGCAGGACTACATGATATGTCCCAGTGTTGTCGGCTAAGTATGGACAAACTGAAGCAAGAATGGTGCAATTTTTGCCAATCAGTAGAGCACGATGAGCAGAACTATCACACGTATGACTTGATGGTAGATCGAGGAAACCTCTATAGGGTACAATAAGATCCTGTGTTGCCAAGATCCCCTGCGAACTTTAGTGGCTCCCCTGCAAGGGGCAGGGGGGGTCGGGGAGGAAGCGCAGGACAGGGGCGAGGGCAGCTGATCTGCTATAACCATGGAGAGGTAGGGCACTTCGCCAAGGACTACCCAAATCCCACCAGGAAATCCTGCAAATATTGCCGGTAGTTGGACCATGAGATTGAAGACTGCCCGATCTTGATAGCAAAAATGCAGGAAAAATAGCCCACCCCTATGCAGAACGTGCAAAGAGTTAAAACCCAGCTAAGGAATGTAGACCCAAGTGTTAAAATCATGACACACAGTGGGATGGTCACCCAAGGAGCCAAGGAAGTGTTTTCCAAGGATCCTACAACCCCTTCGGAAGGATTGAACATCAGAGGGCAAGGAACACTAGTAGCTCCTGCGCAGCCACTAACGCACCTCAAGATAGAGGAAGGGGTTGAGCCCTTTCTACAGTCATGTCTGAAGCTGCTATGTAACCCGCAGGCTGTAGAAAACCTTCAAGTATTACTGCATAGCTACACAACCTAACCCAACACAATCGCTGAGACTAGGGATGTACACAAGCTATACATCTATAAGAAACGCACCAGAAGATAAATGCAGTTGACTGCGCAGATTGGCGACTACGAGATGGATCAAGTTATTCTCAATCTTGGGTCAGATGCGAACATATTACCAAAACAAACATGGCAATGAATGGGAGAGCCTAAATTGGAATGGTCCACCATCTAGCTGCACATGGCGAATCAACAGAAGATTATCCCTCTGGGAAGGTTGCCAAAAGTCATGGTAGATATCGTAAGAGTAAAAGTCCTAGCTGACTTTGAAGTCATAGAAATTGTGGAGGATGCGGATCCTTACCTTGCACTCCTAGGACTGGAGTGGGCTATAGACGTGGGGGGTGTCATCAATCTCAAAAAGTGCATCATGGTGTTTGAGAATAACGGTACGCGCATAATAGTACCACTAGATCCCGTCGAAGGTGTGCGGTATACAGAACCAGCATATGAGGAGGAGGAAATAGATCACATTTACAAATTGACTGTGCAGGATGAAGACTGGGTTAACCCCACAACAGATGGAATAATCTGTTGAGAGAAGGACAGTGAATGATTTTCTGACCCCGATGGGGAAATGGAGATTTGGAAAAACTGGTTACACGATGTTTCGGTGCTGCGATACCCTCGGGCCACGAGGACCCTCTACTGCATTTCTTCGGAGGTAAGAGATCTTCCCCACTTTGATGGGTCTGGTAGCATCTAGGAATTCCTAAGAACACTGGAAGCTAGGGTGCCAAGAGAAAGATAGCTCTAGGCCCTTAGACTGGCTTTGCGTGGGACACCTGCACGATGGTGGATACCCACAAGAAAACATTCCCAGACTGGGAAATGTGTCGGGATAGGATGATTCTGCAGTTCGCCCCTCTAGCTGACATACGCACCAAGATATTCCTTGGACCCGGGGATCCCCACGCACATCTGCGTGCCTGGATGACCAAATGGTCTGACCGGACTACAAAATAATGGGTCCATATATTTTTTCATGCCTTGGGCCCTATCCCTGCCACTTGGTACTTAGATGCAGAGTTACACCAATGTACCCGCCACTGGGAAATACTAAAAGAGAACTTTATAGGGCCGTTCGGACTAATTGGGGGGACGGAGACGCTCGGAGAAGCTCTGTAGGACATTGATGCGTTTATATTTAAGAATTCTCACCACCATGCTGCACCAGTGGTCCTGACATGGGAAGCACAGATGCAAGACATAGTCAACTGTCGTAGCTTGGCAATTGACGAAGAAGAAGATAATCCGCGAAACATCTCTGTTCCGAAATCTGAAGGGGAACACACTGTTATTGGACCCTCGCTGCAGAGTGTTGATGTATTTCAACCTCTCAAGTTGCGCGACGTTAATATTGGGATAGAAGAACGCCCTAAGCTAGCTAAAATTGGGGACTATTGGGATGAAGAAACCGTAGGCAAAATTGCAGAGTTACTTACGGAGTATCAGGACTTATTTCTGACAAAGTTTTCCGAGCTCAAAGGAATCACCAGGGACCTAGACATTATGCAAATCACTCTGAAACCTGAGGTGCGTCCCATCAAGTAGCAGCCTTACCAACTGAATCCTAAATATAAGCAAAAGGTCAAAGAAGAACTGGACAAAATGCTTGCCGTAGGTATCATTGACCTAGTTGAACAATCAGATTGGGTAAGTCCAATGGTCATCCAGGAGAAGAAGACAAAGGGGGAAATACGCATCTGTGTGGATCTACGCAAGTTAAATGACACCTGTGTCCATGACACCTTCCCTACGCCCTTCTCTGATGAAATCCTTGATATCGTGGGCGAACAGGAGGCCTATTCCTTCACCGATGTGTTCTTAGGGTAACACCAGATCCGAATTACACCTGAACATCGCAGTAAGACTACATTCGCAACCGAATGGGGGTCCTTTCAGTATATGTTCATGCCCTTTGGTCTCAAGAACACACTTGCTATTTTCTCAAGGGTCGTAGTTGCTATATTCAAGGAGTTTATTCATAAGTTCCTGGAGGTTTATTTCGATGATTGGACGATTTTTGGCCTGGTAAAGGAGAATGTCTCTAACCTATGCTTAATTTTGGATGCATGCCAGAAGCACCAGATTTCCTTTAATATCAAGAAGTGCATCTTCTGTGTACCATTCGTAATCTTGTTCGGACACATAGTTTGTCGGCAAGGATTGATGGTTGATCCTGCGAAGGTAGCTGTAATTATAAACCTTGCAGTCCCAATGATGGAAAAACAGTTGTGTTCTATTCTCGGACACACGGGCTATTACAAATTCATTCAAGGATATGCTCTGATCACAACACCCATGGAAAAACTACTAAAAAAATATGTCCTTTTTTTGGAATGATGAATGCCAGAAGAGCTTTGAATTGCTCAAGGAGAATATGATCTCTGCACCCATACTAATATTTCCTGACTGGTCGAAGGAATTTCATGTACATGTGGATGCATCAGGCATTGCCTTGGGCACTGTCCTCACTCAACCTAAAGAAGGAGATATTGATCACCTGGTTGCCTTCGGGAGTCAAAAACTCTCGGGCGCAGAACAGAACTAATCTACCACTGAGCGTGAAGGACTGGCTATGGTATACACATTACAGAAATATTGGCAATATCTGCTAGGTGGACACTTTAAAATTTTCACCTATCATTCGGCTTTGAAATACCTAGTCAACAAGCCTTTGTTGGGGGGAAGATTTGTCGCTGGCTGTTGCTATTCCAGGAATAATATTTTGAGATCATCGTCAAGTCGGGAAGGTTGAATGCAGGCCTGAATCATCTATCTCGCATCAAAATAGGGGAAGAACCTACTAACTTGGAGGAGGGCTTACCAGATGCACAGCTGTTCACCATTAGGGTGGTTGACGCACACTTTTCTGATATCATCGAGTTCCTCACTACAGGCGTGGCTCCTGTAGAATATTCAGTGCAGCAGAAGAAGGAGTTGGTTACTCGGGTAGCAGACTTTACTATCATCGATGGTTAGTTATACAAGCTAGGCGCGGATGAATTACTATGGAGATATTTCCTGGAACATAAACGGCCTACCGTTCTAGTAGAAGCACATGAAGGTGTCATAGGAGCCCACTATGCAAGACGAGCTACGGCACAAAATATTTTGAGGGTTGGGTTATGGTGGCCTACCTTGCATCAGGATTCTTACACCTATTGTGGATCGTGCGATACATGCCAGCGAACAGGACAACCCTCACGCCGAGATGAGATGCCATTACAACCTCAAGTGGCTCTATAGGCTTTTGACAAATGGGCCATTGACTTTATAGGACCCATCAATCTGCTAGGCAAGAAAACAGGTGTGCGCTACATTATTACCGCCACTGACTATGTCACTCGATGGGTCGAGGCACAAGCGGTGAAGGATTGTACTGCGGATACTATTGCGCACTTCATCTTTGAGCAGATTCTGACTAGGTTTGGCTACCCAAAGATCCTAATGAGTGACAGAGGTACGCACTTTTTTAACCAAACGATTCAAGCCCTAAATGAGGAATTTCGGATCCACCATGCAAAAAGTACACCATACCATCCCCAGTAAAATGGGACGGTTGAAGCTTTTAACAAAATTTTGGAATAGGAATTAACTAAGGTTTACAATGCCGATCATAGTGACTGGGATGTTTGCATTCCCTCTGTTCTGTGGGCCTACCGAACGACCTACAAGAAGCTGACAGTCAGGACCCCCTTCCGAATGGTCTATGGTAAGGAGGCCATTGTGCCCATTGAATACATTGTTCCTAGCCTACGCATCGCAGCATTTACAAATATGGCGGACGCAGATATCATAGAGGAGCGTCTTGTGCAGCTTGTGGCTTTGGAGGAAGATTGGTTTATTGCTAATTTTCATCAACAAGTTCAGAAGGCCTATGCTAAAGCCTGGCATGATCAAAATATTCACCAATAAAAATTCGTCGCAGGCGATCTCATCCTCTTATACGATAGCCAATTTGCGAAACACCCAGGAAAATTCCAGCAGCACTGGCTTGGTCCCTACACAGTTGAGGAGATCATGGACGGCGGAGCAGTCCAGTTAGCTACCTTGCACGGTGACATTTTACCTGGCTTTGTCAATGGTAGTTGACTCAAGCCATACCAAGCTAAATGACTATATGGCGGCCACAGTGACTCGGGACAAGTCAAAAAATTGTGTTGAGGGACTGTTGGAATAGGGTCTCCTATGAGCTACAAAACTGGTCCATTTTGAATACTTTTGATTATATTTAGTCTAGCGCAGGGTTTTTGGGGTGGGTCAAAGCCCCGAAAGCATTGTAATGGGTAAAAGGGTAAACCAGGGGTCCGAAAACCACGGTTTGCACACCATAGGAAAGTCTAGGCTATATTATTATAAATAGAGGAACTATTTGTATTGTAAGGCAGAGAAATAAGGAGCGATTGATGTGAATTGTGGTTTAAGTTATCTGTTTGGGTTTTTGGGGAAAGGACTCCGGCTGGCTGTGTGCACGGAGATCCAAGTCCAACTTTGTGTGGATCTTGCTACTGTTTGCGCAGGCTGGGAAGGGAATTGTAAGAAGGAATTGAGGAATTGATGAATAAGAAAGGTTGATTAAGAACTGAATCTATGAGTACTCTTTGTGTGAATCATTGATAATTACTGCATTGTGTGTTTTCTGTATTTAAGTTGCGAAGATCTGTGTAAGCGTGTTTTCCGTATCTAGATCTGTTCTGTTCTATTCATGCAATGTTGTGCTATTGTCATAAAAACATATAATTATAGATCTATTGCACGTGGATACGAATATAGACCTACTTGGCCCTGCGCAGAACAAGGTGATCCGGGTATCACAAGGCCAAACGTAGCTTTTCTTGCCTTACCTATCCTTTCTTAGGGTGCAGAAACCTGGTTCTAGCACCCACCCATACTACTTCGGTAAGACTTTTACCTGCGCAATTAGGTCATTGCCGAAAGGGCCAGTAGTATAGGGGTTTGTTGGCAAACCTTGCACTCTGAACCTGGGTCAGGACCCCTCGAGCCAACACC
>JAXQQM020087286.1:0-31516 GCA_034641835.2 Pinus albicaulis
AAAAGAAATAATGAGAATTCATCTCATTCATCACACCTACTCTAACTGATACATAAATCACCTGATGAAGTGAAATGGAACAACAAATGAAACCATGTAAGAATTTTTTGTGCTACTTGAATTATCCACAAGTTCTTTCACATGAGAAAGAAAGGAAAACTACTGAAAGGCAATTCCCATGAAAACTTGTCAACAAATTGAACCTTAATAAAATTTCAAAGCATGATCCCACCGGCTGGCCTTAAGAATGTTTCAAAAGGATCTTCATAGGAATACATATCAATTTCCAACCCATCTAATACATTACTGCTCTTCTCTAGGTAGTCTTCGTATCTTGATTTTAAAAAATTTCCAAGATCCGTGCTTTCCTCCCTTGATGAATGCAACAAGTTGAAAAAAGGATCTTGAAACTCGTGAATGAATACTTTTTCCTGATGATCAACAAAAAAACAAGAATATTCTTCATTACTCTCATGATATGTCTAAAAATATTTGTATGAGATTTGTAATGAGACTCCTTCTAAACAAGACAATGAATCAGGGTGATGGATTGATGTTTTATCATCTCTACTTTGAAGCTCATAACCAACTCATGGAGAAGGACTTTTATTACATATATCATCCAAAACATCAGCTATTGGATAATGTATAACTTGATATGATTGTTGCAACCTATCATACATTGGTTCCAATTAGATTACATGATTTTCTATAGGCTTATACATTAGGGGAATTTTAAGGCCTAAAATGGGCCTCTTAAGAAAAATGTACAACAAGAATAAACTTTATAAGAACTAGTAGGATTAAAGATGATGATGTCAGCCATGGGGGATGATTCAGCATTTTTTTATTAAAAGGGTAAAAAGATAATAATAATAATAATAATAATAAAACTACTTTTTCATCTCGTATTTTCAACTTATCTCCCAAAATTTTTACTCAAATTTCAAGCGGGGGTACTCGTTGGATGCAAAATTTAATTCCTCATCCAAGGAGTACCTATGTTGCATACTTTTGATGGACCCTGCTACATGAAAAATTGGAAATACATAAAAACACGTGATTGCAATCACGTTGTTCATATATTTCTCATTTTTCGTGTACCAGGACCCATCGAAAGTATGTAACATGGGTACTCCTTGGATGAGGAATTAAATTTTGCATCCAATGAGTACTCCCGCTTGAAATTTGAGTAAAATATTTGGGAGATAAGTTGAAAATAGGAGTTGAAAAAGTAGTTTTTTCTTTTTTCCCTCTAAAATTTAATGATGTAATCAAATCTTATTTTATTATTTCCACTATTATTTTATAATTTTCTTAGGAGGCCCATTTTAGACCTAAAAATTCCCCTAATGGATTCCTTATTTCAGAGATATTATGAAAAATTCTCTTCAAAAACTGAAATGAGTCAAAACTTAATGGTAAAGAATCATTATGCATCAATTCATAATATGTTTCAGGTTCTAAGCTTTCATGTGTGATTTGAAACTCAATGTAACTTAGTGGTTGGGATTCTGGAGCGAAAGAATCTTACATATCACAAGTGACCTCTTGAACCAATTTATGAGAATGATGCCCATTTATATTGTTGATAACTCACTTATCTGCTTGCTTATAGTTTTCTCTTATTTTCGCAAATAAGTCGCAACCCAAGGGTAAGGTGTCCTTATCAAGAAGTTGATTGTGTTCTTCATGCTCAATATCAACACATAAATACCCTTGATTTCCGATCTTAGAACAAGTTTCTCTAATGAATTGAAATGAAGCAAAACTTAAGGGAAAATATCCTTCACTTACTTCAAAATTTTCTTCATTTTCCTCATTGTTTTCATCATAGATATACATCAGCCGATCACTAAATTTTAGTTTCTAAAACTGAGCTTCCTCCTCCCACAAACCAATTGTTGATTGCTATGCAAAGTTAGCTTCAATTTAGAGAATGTAATCATTATAATACTAATCAAAATTGGGTAAATAATCAATATAAGTAATATCATCAAACATACACATTAGATCAATAGATTTCTTCTCCTCAATTTGATCTACAAATCGATTTTCATGGTTTTCCATAAATGAATACAAACAACAATCATTTTCTGATCTATGGTAACTAGGATTAGTAAGAAAATGTTTCGGTCCAATAACCTCTTCTTCTGCAATAAGTGAGACATGGTTTTTTTTATCAACAAATTCACCTCTCATGGTGATATTTTGCATTACTTTTCCCATGGTACTTACGAAAATGTTGAGCTTTACTTCTGGTGGTGTGAGGTATTCCTTTTCTATGTTGTCCCTTTCTTGTGCCTTCAACTTTAACCCTTTGACTAGCAAATTAGCTTCCACATCTATTGCATTATCTTATATTTCTTCGAGCATTGTAGTGACCAGTAGGTGGTCTTATATTAGCAGGGATTTAATGGTATACTTGATTAAACCTAGATGAAAATTTTTTCATTGTTTCTCATGGACGTCTTTTCAAATGATTATATTCTTATAAAATCAGAAAAGGATTCCTCTTGATCACCCATTTATTAAGGAAGACTTTCAAAAAATGATGGAAATAAAAAATTATTGTAACTGGAAAGTCTTTGAACCATTCCTTGGCTTCACCCTTCAAAGATAGAGGAAAGATTCTAATACTAACATCATATTCATCAACCTCAAAAATATTGAGAATTTTTCAAAACCTTGAATGTGTTTCTGAGACGTCATGTTACCATATTCTACGTCAAACATTGAAATATATTTTAATAGTTTCTAGTGAAATCATGGAGTATAGGAGGTAAGAGGAGTGGCTTGTATCTATTTAGAATTTTACAAGGTATAGAAGTATGTACATAAGCTATAAGAATAGTCTTAATCGCTGGAGGATTTTCAGGAAGAAGATGATCATCATAAGATTCAAAAGAAGGCTCTTGATCAAGATCAAATTCATAAGGAGAATTTGAATCCATAATTTTCATAGGGAACGAATTAAATATAGATATGGGATATTTTCTCAAATACAATATACTTTGAAACACTTCTTAACATTCTCGAGAAAAGAGAAAAAATAATTCAGGACAAAGAACATGATGTCTTGGATGAAAACCCAAGTTGAATACTTGATCTTCCCCTGTTGCCTTTTCATTTTTCTATTGGCAAGGTTCATTCTCTAGTGGAGTCTTAGATTTTATTTTGAAATGAATTTGGAGTCACTAGGTGAATGATTTTAGCCTTTGTGTGTCTGATCATTGTTCACCATCATCAATCAGATCTGGTCCTTTTCATTCATTTCTGGGGAAGATTTTTCACTTCGTTCCCCAGTATGGTTGCCAACATGTTATCACTCCACTGAATCTCTGAAGGCTGAGAAGGAGACTAGAAAAGGTAACCACGGACTAATATTTTTCCAAGTAGACTACGCTACTAGGCAGGAGAGGGCTCTCTCCATGATATCAAAACTAATATGACTTGATAATGAGGATTTTCGTCTAGGAATAGTAGCAGTAGGGTTTGGTTGATTAAATTTGAGTGATGGATGGTGAATAGGTCAAGGAAGAGCTAGGTCAGGGAAAAAAAGGATCATAATTGTAGATATCTGATGGGGCAAGGTAGACATATGGTTTAACACATTCAAGTATCAATATGAGTATGAGAGGTTGCTATGGTTTCAGAAAAGAGCATGGAAATCATGAATTCTTTTCAATTAGAAGAAAATGAAACACAAATGTAATAGTTCCTCCAAAACAGAGCATCAAGTAATGAATTATGTCTATCTAACTTGGGAATCATTCACATTAAGATATGGCATGAATATGGAAAGCATAATATATTAAAACATATGAAAATATAAGAGGAAACACTGCTAAAACACATCACCACAAGAATCCCACCAAAATAGCTTAAACTCTCTCTATTATTTCCTTCCAAAATGATTGATTAAATTAGTGTTCAAATATAACAATGTGCAGATGAGTAGGTAGCGCCTTTGACCCTTTTTTTTGGTAGCATAAAAAATCACTGATTTTGAAATGGTGTCTGAGAATCACCTTTTTTTTTGTTTATTTTTTACACTCTAATATTTTTATTTATGAAGTATGAATATTTGTTTTAAAATGTTAGTGATTTTCATGCTAATTTTGAAATGTATTGATGCAGCATCAACTTTTTTTTTTTAAGAGCGGTGATTTTCATGCTAATTTCGAAACGTATTGATGCTGCATCAACCTTTTTTTTTTAGAGTGGTGATTTTCATGTTGGTAATAAAACACAAAACTTAGATAAAAAAATATATATAAAAACAATAAAAAAAACCAATAAAAATGTAAAAAAAAACAAAATTAACTCGTAAAAATAAAAAATTTAAACCAAAAAAAAACAAAACAAAAATATTCGAAAATTATATCAAAATAAATGACAAAATTTGAAAAAAAAACACATAATTTAAAGAAAAAAACAAAAATTAACCAAAAAAATAAAAAATAAAAACATCAGAAACATTTTTTTCTAAGCTATTAAAAAAAACCATATAATTAAAAAAAAAAAATTAAAATAGAAAATTTAAAAATAATTTAAATTACAAAATTAAAATTTAGATAAAAAAAATAAAACACAAAAACAAAAAATTAAATTTAAAAATTAAAATTAAAATAATAATAATAAGAAGAAAAAAAAATACAAATTTTAAAATTAACAAAAAAAAACAAATAAAAAAAAAAAAAAAAAATTTAAAATTGAAAAAGAAAATTAAAATAAAAAAAACTGTCATTAAAAAATAAAAAAAAATGAAAAAAAACACGTGCAATAATTAAAAAACAAATATCCATAAATTTACTATTTTTTTATAAATGAAACAATTTATAAATTTTAAAAATGAAAAACTAAATAAACTAAAAGATTAGAAAAAAAAAATTTAATTAAATTAAAATTTAATAAATTTAATAAATAAATTTTTTTAAAAAAAAATAATTGATCTAAAATATTAAATTTAAAAACAAAATTAAAAAAAAAAAAAAAAATTAAAACAATTTAAATTTAAAATAAAAAATTTGAATTAAAAAACAAATAATTTTAAATTTTTTGAATTTAAAAAAAAAAAAAAATATTAAAAACTAAAAAAGAATAAAGAATTTTTGAGCCACATGGCCATGTAATCGGCCTCCGCCCAAGTGGCGGCACGGCGGTGGCTGGCGGGAGGCCGGTCCAGGGAATCGCCCTGTCGTTGTATGGGAGAGGCGGTCGGGGAGTCCGCTCCCCTCTCACACAGCGGGAGAGACGGTCGGAAAGCCTTCTGCGACGGGAGGGAAATTTGGGGAATCGACCTCCCCGCGCTGGGAGGCGGTTCTCGGGGCCCGGCCTCCCACCCAGTGGCTAGCCTCCGCCGCCACCTGGGCGGGAGGCCAATTGGCGGCACCACCACGATCAAAAAGTTTTCCTTTTTTTTTTTTTAATTTTTTTATTTATTTTTTTTTTTTTTAATTCAAAAAATTTAAATTTTTTTTTAATTTAATTTTTATATTTGAAATTTAATTTTTTTTTAATTTTTTTAATTTTATTCATTTTTTTTTAATTTTTCTTTTTCTAAATTTTGTTAAAAATTTTTATTAAATTTTGTATTTTTTTTATTTAATTGATATTTTTTTTATTATTATTAAGTTTTATGTTTAGTTTTCTCATTTAATTTTTTAAAATTTAGTGAATTTTGTATTTTATTTATTTATTTGAATTTAATATTTTTTTTAATTTTTTAATTTTTTATTAATATTTTTTTAATTACATAAAATTTTTATGTTTTTTTTTTCAATTAAAATTATATATATATATATATATATATATATATATATATATATATATATATATATATATATATATATATATATATATATAATCACACTTAATATTTTCAAATTATTTTGTTTTTTATTTTATTTTTTATTTAATATATTTTATTTAATTTATTTTTTTTCAATTTTCAATTTTAATTGATTTTTAAAGTTTTTTAACTTTTTATTTTTGGAATGTTTTTTTCTTTATATTTAACAATTTTTATTTATTTATTTATTTGTTTGTTTATTCATTTATTTATTAAAATTTAATATTTTTTTTTTAATTTAATTTGTTATTTTAATATTAACATTTTTTTTTAAATTTAATAATATCAAATATATATATACTTTTAATTTAAGTTCATATATATATTTTTTATTTTTTATAATTTAAATTTAATATATTTTTTAAAATCTATTTTTTTTTTTAATATATATTTCTTTAAATTTAATATTTTTATTGTATTTTTTTTTTCATTTTTTTTAATTAATTTTACATTTTTTTGGTTTTAATTTGAATAATGTTTTTTTTTTTAATTTTTAAATTTATTAAAATTTAATATATTTCTTTAAATTTAATTTTTTATTTTAAAATTTAATTTTTTATTTTTTAATTTAATAAACATTTTCTTTTTCTTTTTTAAATTTAATTTCTATATTTAATTTTTTATAATTTCTTTCTTTTTTTAACTTGTTTTTCTTTTTAATTTAATATTTTTATTTTGTTTTTATTTTTATTTTTTTATTTCTATATATTTTGAAATTTTAATCTTTAAATTTTTTTTATTTTTTATTTTTTATTTTTTTCTTAAATTTTAGGTTTTTTTTAATGTTTGAATTAAAATTTTTATTTTGTTTTTATTTTTATTTTTTTATTCCTATATATTTTTAAATTTTAAGCTTTAAAATGTTTTTTATTTTTTAAATTTATTTTTTTTCTTAAATTTTAGGTTTTTTTTAATGTTTGAATTTTAAAAATTAAAAAATGTTATTTCTATTTTTAAAAATGTCAAAAATATGACACAAATTTTATTTTTTTGTTGTTCCAGCATCAACTGGTTTTGTTTTGAGGGTGTTTTTTCAATCCTTTTTTCAAGAAACAATTTTGTTTTTAGCATAATTTTATAAAATGTTGAAATTTGACCTTAAAAAAAAACCAAGTGTGTTCTGGAATACACTTTTTTTGTTTTGGGGGTGTTTTTTCATGTTTTTTGAGTCTTTTTGGGTTAGAGTTCCCGTTTTGAGGTCAGGTTACCTATTTCATCGGTAAGATTGTTATATCAATTACACAACATCCAACCATTAGAATGTCAAAGAGAATGAAAGATATAGACCAAAACAAACTTCTCCCACTCTCAGGGGTCAAATCCATGACTTGTGGAGCTGTTCCCAAAATTCCTCAACTGGAATCCTAATGACTAGGGAGGACAACAAACTCATCCCTATCTTTGATGAAACTGATTCACTTGACCCAAAAGTATAGTTTTACTTGATTTATCTACCTCTAGTGACTATAATAAAAATAATTACATTTTATTTTCAAATTTACATCAGTAAAACTCCATGGAATTCATCAACCAACTGAGAAAAATTCAAAATTCTAAAGAAAACAGACAATGTGGAAAAAGTGCAGCGTGCCCCTGAGAAAGCGCAACGTGACCTTCAAGCTAAGTTTTGAGTTCCTTGCTAAAGTAAAAATTGAGCTCAAGATATATCATTGGAAAGATTTTCCTGTCTAGTTATCCAAAATATTCTTAAGCAATGAAAATGATGGAGTTAAGCCCCTGAAAAACCACCTTTTCCAAAATTGGTCAAAAAGCGCAGCGTGGCCTAAAAAAACAAGGCAGAAAGGTGTTTTTTACGATGTTTTTGGGCTTTTCCACCTGTCAAAACCTCATATTTTTTTATTTCCAGGAGTCAAAATGTGATGTATAGGCCATTATATTTCCAACCCACGTGATTTTTCATCATTTAGAGGCCTCCCAAGGAAAAGCTATGAGCGTGGCTTCCATGCTAAGCTTTTTTTAGGCTCACTATGAAATATTTCTAAGTTTTAAATTGAAAATAGGCCTCATAGATGCGACGATATCCCCTTAACCATGATTTTTTTTTCAAAATTAAGAGGTTTTCGTTTTACGCAATGGTAGAACAAAGAATCATCAAGTTTTCTTAATATGCTTTGAGGCGAGAAACATGAAGCTGGGTTACACTTTTGTGAGAATCGGGGGCTGAAATTTTTTTTCGGCAATAGTTCGGCCGAACATTTTCTAAAGTTCGGCCGAACTCTGTAATAGTTCGGCCGAACTTTCTTAGAAAGTTCAGCCGAACTCGTGATTCATTTTAGATTGATGGCACATTGACGACGCGGGAAAACAAAATTTTTGCCGGAGATGGAAAACCGGCAACAAAAGTTCGGCCGAACTTTGAACAAAAGTTTGGCCGAACTATGAGTTCGGCCGAACTAATTCCTATAAAATAATCGCCCGCGAAGCTATTCTGTTTACCGCTTTCATTATTCCTCGCTGCTGTTCGTGCATTTTCGCTGTTGCTGCCTGCTTTCATCGGGTATGAGTACTTGTCTTAGTTTTCGCTGTTGCTGCCTGATTTCATCGGGTATGAGTACTTGTCTTATGAGTACAAATAATCGTTATCTAGTGCAAAACGATTTAATTTTTTTAGCCTAAGAAATTGCCAGAGTACACTTCACCAGTCATTCTTGTAATTCATGTTCATAAAATTATTAACATACTCGTTATTCCCTTTTTACTTAGAAGTCAAATGTATTTTTTTTTAAAATAACATAAAGAAAATAAGTTGCGTGTTACATCATCCCTTTCAACCCACTATTATAGAAAAAATACAAACAATATTTCCCACGGATATTGGTCAGCTTATTCAATGGAGTTACATCTTAGTTATAGAGATAGTGTAATTAGTAATCAATCACATCTCAGCTTTCATAAGGTGTAACCATAACAATAGAATAGCATTAGTTTGTACAATGGGATCAGTAGTACTGTTTAAACGCATGATCTTGCTATAAACTAGCCTATTAGCTTACCAAGTTAAACACGTCATAGATATGGTACGTAATATCCCTAATCTATCACATGAAACAAGTGTAAACCCTGTTCAAGACGTATTACTAGTAATGTAGTATACCTAGGGGGGATAATATGGTCTGATAATAACAATAAGGGGCTACACTAACATAATAAGGGCTACACTATTAATATAGGGACTTAATACATTCTTAATTGAGTAGTCTTTACTCTGTAGAAAGTCATCATTCCTTTTTTTTTTCCAATATGTATAAAATTATTTTAACAAAATTTCTATATCTGAAATTATAATCCCAGTTAAAATGTAACTCTTTATTTCAGGCAGTTACTTCACTATTATCTTGATAATCTTAGTTTGGTGGTTTTGATAGTTAACTCTATTCCTTATTCCAGAGATTGTCCACCATACATTCTGTTTTAGATTGTAGAGGTCTGCTGGTATATAGATAATTTTATTACACTATTAACATTTCATTACTATTTCAAAAGTAGGAAATTGTCGAATTGACTTAGGTTTCCTGTTTATAACTTGTCTACATGCAGTTCATCTAACTAATATTTTATCTAATAATTAGAAAGATACTACCCATATAGAATGAAGTGATTTCTTATTTTACTCTTTCTATCATTACTGTGTTATTAATTTCTTGTATACTATACAACTTTTCTGCTTGAGTATATCTAGTTCTAATGAATGAAATTGGTTCCTTTTCAGCTCAGATTTTTTCTTTGCAGTAAGTTACACGATATATAAACATGCACATCAGAAATTGATCTCTAAAATGTTTATACAACACCTAATGTATACAGTTTCTTCAAGTTCATAAATAATCTTCTAAGTATGGTTTCCTCGCTCATACATAATTAAGTTATTAATTTCGCAGAAGTAGATTAAAGTTATAATCTTAATGAATCATGGCAGTAGTACAAATCTCCATATATAAACCAATAACAATTTTAGAGCTTCTAGATGATTTTCCCCATAATTCCTATTCCTACCACTATACATAATTGAGAGGATTAATTTCTTCTAAACAATTCTGTTAAATGTATGGAATACCAATTTCAGATTTGAAGTAAAATAACATCTACAGTCATTAATCACACTACAAAATAACAAATTCAACCATACATAAACATTTTAGGCATACCACCTCTACAATTGACTAGTCCTCCCAACCTTAGAGTTCCTCTATCTCTAGAACTCACCCCTGAGCTGAGATCATCTCCTAGAACAGACCAACCCCAATCTATTCTAGAGTAGCTTATTTAAGCTTATGCTCCCCAAAGCCTGTTTCTAATTCTGCGTCCAGAATTACAGGATGCTTTTATTCCTGTTTGCCTAGGCTTCCCTTATTTAGGGACTTTTAAAGTTGCTTTCTATTTTTCCATCTTTTTACCTCTTCCCAACTAATCTCCACCTCATTGGGGAAAATCTAGATTTTTCCTCAAAAATCTAAATTAGAAATAAATTCTTTCAAGGATTTTTTGAAATATTTCTGGGGAAAGTATTAGCCTCTTTCCATACCTCATGGATTTGGAAAGTGATCTCAAAATTATCATTTGGTTAATATGCACAGAAATTTTTTAGTTATTTCTCAAAATTAAATAATTAATTACATCCACACCATACTTATCCAATGGGGTCCACTCCCCTTTGCACTGCAGTTCAAATGTAAAATTTGAAAACATAAAACTAGGGGTGTTACATAATCTAACCCCATGTTCACCAATACCTGATGTTTATATACCTCATGTTACCACACAGACAAAATACAAGTGTATACTATCTGAGGCTGCTAAAGAAACCAAATTTATTGAATGCATCAAGCACATCTGCTAGTAGGTCCATCACATCTTCCACAAATACAAAACCAAGTTCAACATAATTTGTCTCATCTCATGGAGGATCTCAACGTGATGGGGAATATTGTTTCCTAAGGGGGCAGGAATGATCAAGGTGGATGTTGGTGCAAAATCACCTATTCCATTTGGACCCCCACCATCGTTTCTATCAATTTTTTATTTTGAGCACAATTTACTATTTTTAGCATTTTTTTTGGGTCCTGAATTTCCTGAGCCATTTTGAGGCACTAAACAATTTTTTTTAGGAAAATCAAGAGCAACATGGAAGTTCCTTTGAATTTTCTCACATCAAAAGTTGTAGTCCTCCGATAGATATTTCTAACAAGGTATTGAGCGCGTCAAATAGAAATCGTATGCCAAAGATACGTCCCTAGGAAGATTGATGTACCAATTTACCTAAATGGCACCCACAACCTTGGCGCTTCATCTCATAGGTTTATGTTTTTGGATGTTTAGGGTTTTCCATTGTTTCTCAACAATAAATAGGCCTTTAAGCCTCATTTTAACACAATTAAGAGGCTTGTAGCTACCACATCTCTTCTTAGAGATAAGCTACTAGTGCCCTAGCTAGTTTATTTCCATTATGTTTGTAAACAAATTTTAGTTCTTTGATATTAATGAAATGAAGTATTATTTCTGCTGCATATTTGTATCTATGGTTTTATGTGAATTCTGTTGTGTTCCTACACAAATTTGGATCATAATCAATACTTAAATATGTCGAAACTAATACGGGTGACAATAATAATGGTAGAAGAAAATAGTTTGAGGTTGACCACATTGATTTTAGTGTAGATGTTGATTTTTGATTTGATGTAATTGGATTTATGATGGTACATTAATGTCAAAGTGTTTGGATTAACAATGTGCATTAATTTTAGTGCAAGCACAAACAAATATTGACAATGTATATTGATTTTTGTTTTATAGCAATTCAACATATTAATATTCGAGCACAAACAAATATTGACAATTTACATTGATTTTTTTGTTATAGTAATTCAACCTATTAATATTCAAGATCAAGAGAGATAATGTATGATGTTTACTACAACCTCTCCTCTCGAGATAAATATTTAAATGGTTTACGATTCCAACTTTTCTTTTCATATAATCAATATTAAAAGATGACGAAACTAACACATGTGACAATAAGAATGGTAGAAGAAAATAGTTTGAGATTGACCACAATGCTTTTAGTGTAGATTTTGATCTATGATTTGATGTAATTGGATGCATTATGGTACATTAATTTAAAATTAATTGGATTAAAAATGCGCATTAATTTCAGTGCAAGCACAAACAAATATTGACAATGTACATTGATTTTTTTGTTATAGTAATTCAACCTATTAATATTTGAGTAGAAAAAAATATTGAAAGTGTACACTAATTTTTGTCTTATAGTAGTTAAACCTGTTAATATTCGAGATAAAGAGAGACAATGTCTGATGTTTACTACAACCACTCATCTCAAGGTAAATATTTAAATGGTTTTTAATGCCGAATTTCCTTTTCATATAATCAATATTAAAAGATGACAAAACTAACACAGATGACAATAAGAATGCTAGAAGAAAATAGTTTGGGATTGATCACAAAAAAAAATGTTTATAATAGACTACATTGATATTATTCATATTTTCTATCAATCAACACAATTATTGTCACTATTATTGATACGATTTAAGTGGAAAGAAAGAATTGGCGAACTTTGGAAAAAATGGCGCAGTTAAATTTATTTAATTCATGGTAAAGAAAAATACATTAAGACATTAAAAATATAATATACAGCGGCACAACCGCTAACCCAGTTGTAGTTGTCATCATTATTATTCTTCAATAGGTACTTTCTTGACGAGAAATTTGAATATCTGGTCTTTCACTTCCTTATCAGAAATGTATATTCCATATCTGTATTTGTAGAGGAATTGAAGGCCTCGTGTTATATTGAAAGTGAAATTCTTACAACAAAATGGTACATTGTCCTGCTTAAAAAACTTCTGATTCATTTCCTCATGGGAGAGATGAAGGATGTCCTTGATTTGATTCAAATATTTTTCCACAGTAGAATGAGGATTGTCTTTTATATAACACTCTATGATTGAAGCCATCTCTCCGCGTTCCTTCTCATCCTAGTTCATTGCATTGCGAGAGAGATTGTGAAAGAAAATCGTGTCAAAGGATTAATTTGCGTAGAATTTAATTATACATATTCTGATATTGTTAATTAAATGCTCCCAAAATAAATTAATAAATGTAATTTTAGATGCCAAATACCTCGAAATCCCTTACCTCGTCAATGAGTCCAATGGTCAATTCTGAGAGCTCCTGGATCTTATATGGGACATGTATTTGCTCTAGAATATTTTTTGGGATAAGTTGACCCATCAAGAGAAGCAGAATCAAATTTACAATGCACATCCCTGAGCTAGTGTGGGAATTCTTTATTTACTCATTAAACGTGGGCACATAACCAGTTTCTATCCATTTCGCTTCATGAAGATAAAAGATATATATATATATATATATTAAAAAGAATACTTTGGCCATTTAGATATTATTTATTTAATTATAATATTGTTAATACATTTAATCTAATATTCACTCAAGGAGCAAGTACAGTGTAACCTAACATTTTGAAAAAAAATGAATACTTACAGTATATTTTAATATGGTTTCCCTTGCTTGGTTACGACTTCAACAGCAAGTTCATTCGCTGTATTGAAGAAAAACTAGACTGCAATTTTAATTTTTTCTCCAACGAAATATCCCATCTGACAAAAAGCCACAAACAGTTATAGAAATTAAAACCTTTCATATCATATATATATATAAAGCGGAAGGAAGAAGCTTTCAGAAAATCAAATGGTGAGTTTCGTATAATATGAAATTACCATCTCACTCCCTCTCTGATAGTTTTGAGTTCGTCTAGCTTTGAGTTTGTCTAGAATTCTGTAAGTATCATAGAGATCATTAGAACAGTTCTTACAGTAGTAACTTTTGGCGCAGGCGATTCTGCTTTGAGAAATCTGGGGATCGAAAATGCATATAGCCCACCAAAAGGAAAGTTCCAAGTGATGCCTCCTATAGAAATTCAGTTGTGCAACTTCTGAGTCTCTCCACTACGTATTATATTTTATTTTATTAATAATATATATCAAAAAGTGAGAATTATTTAAAAAAGTTTCATTAAAAAAAAATTAGTTATAATTATATATTTTGAATATATTTAATTATTATTTGAAAATATTATTTGGTAAAATAATAAAAAATTAAAAATATTATTACATTAAAAATAATAATAATAATAATAAATAGAAAAACAATTTGTATTTTAATTAAATTTCAAAATACAAAATAAGTTAGGAAAATTAGAAATAAGATATATTGTTTAATAACTTTCAAAACAAATAAATTAAATAATATCACTTAATAAAAAAATTGTTTTTGTAAACTGGCAATTGGTAGTAAAACTATGAAAATATAATATAAAAAAGTTTATGATGATGATGATGATGATGATGGTTAACTTCCACTTAGACCAATCTTTGGTCTATCGCACCTAAAAAAAAGAGTTATTTAGTTTGATTTAATATTTTATTTCTATGCTCAAAAAGCTTGGAAAAAAGCCTCTCAAGCTCACTATAATTTTGACATCTTAAAAGGCTAGGAAGGTTGGTATTGCAACAAAGATTATGAAATTGAGCTCTAATGTGGTTGTACTCGGGGCACTCTAAAAGGAAGTGATTTTCATCCTCGATGTTCATATTCTCACAGAGATGGCAGATCCTTTGCATCCATGGTGTTTTAAGAACTGTCCAACGACTTGTTTCACTATGGAGCTCACAAGTGTTCGTTCTAATCTTGGCTATATTAATTTTCTTCTTTGAGCTAGTTAAAACAGAGAGATACTTTTGGTCTTCTAGGGTGGAGTTGATGACCTCCTTATAATATCTTAATTTTCTTTTAACTATGGAGCTCACAAGAGTTAAGTTCTAATTTTGGCTATATTAATTTTCTTCTTTAATTAACTAAAGCAGAAGATACTTTTGGTCTTCTAGGGTGGAGTTGATGACCTCCTTATAATATCTTAATTTTCTTTTTAGCTATGGAGCTCACAAGTGTTCGTTCTAATCTTGGCTATATTAATTTTCTTCTTTGAGCTAGTTAAAACAGAGAGATACTTTTGGTCTTCTAGGGTGGAGTTGATGACCTCCTTATAATATCTTAATTTTCTTTTAGCTGCTAGATATTTCTCACACCACATTTTTTCTTTGAACTTAGAAGTAACAATTTTTTTAATGTTATTAATGTTTTGCAATACAACATTCTCATCGATCTCTCAATAGTTTAACCAATGTTTTTATACATACTTTCTCTAACTTTATAATTAAAACAAATATAGAAAGACCGTTTTTCTTAAAACTTTTTAGTGAAAATCATATTGAATCACCATGTTCTTATTCACTTGAAAACTTAATCTTTTTAATTAAAATCATATTAAATTTCCATGCTCTTCATCTCTCGTAAATTTGAATCTTTTTAAATAAAATAAAGTATTTTTGACTCAATAGTATTAGATTTAAAGTTTTTATTTTTATTTTTTAAACTAATAAAATTCATTATAGTTTTTTTTTTAAATTAATAAAATCTAATAAAATACATTTTACCAAAAAAAATTGAAAAATATTTATCACAACATTATTAACTATACTTGTAAAATAAAAAGTGAAAAATAATCAATGGCCCTCTACGTTGCCATTTACTATATCCCTAAACTAAAAATTAAAGAGAAGGATAAGTAAAGCATCACCATACCATCTACGATGAAAATGGAAATCGTAAAAATGAACAATCGCGGCACGCTTCTATAGACAAATGCAAAAATTGTAATGATAAGTATATCAAATAAATATTCACTTTAACGTTTAGTTACCAAGTTCGCCTGAAGCGGGCTAACAAAAAGACAAATATTCCCCGGTTCCATACGAATGCGTATTACTGAGCGAAATTCGATTTGTTTTTCAACTATTGATGAAATATTACTTAAAAATCTGGGCAGGGTACCAGACGAAGTGATTATTCATTCAAATAATATTCTATATATATATTTTGAAGTATGATTGACCTTGTAAATCATAAATTAAATTAAATTTTTTAATGTCTATTTTTATATATATAACTTTATTAATTATTATTTTTTTTTGGCAAGTTTGTAATTCATTCATTTCTTAATATAATATAAAGTTAACCTGTAATATTTTAAAAATTAATAATGTTAGCAAATAAAAACATAATATTAAAAAAAAAATTATAACAAAAATAATTTTATATAAAAGGTTCTACGGGTATATGATATATTTCAAATTCAATTATAGGGAATTTGAATTTTATACATAACTTTTTTTAGAGAAATTTATAATTGATTTACTTTTTAACACATAATTGAGATATAATATTTTAAAAATTAATAACAAAAATACTTTACATAGAGAGATAAAACAACATGTAATATTCTAATAAATATTTGTAAAAAGACTACATATATAGAAAGAGTTATTTGGACATATATTTTCTACATGCAAATATAATTGTCTCATGTATTAATATTTTAATGTGGAAGGAAATCAAACATAAATGATTTCAATGCCAATTTTATATATATACACCAAATAAAACAAAAGTACTTAAAAATGTTTAATATGAATTGCATTTATATAAAGAGACAAAATTCTTATTTTATTAATCCCTATTTTTTTTGGGGAGATTTCTAATTCATTTTGACATTTAACTTTGTGTGTGTATAATATTAAAAAAAAAAATGCCAAAAATAATTATGTTTAAAAATTGTTTATATTAACTTATAATATTTTCAAAAAATATTAAACTTGTAATTTTCGACTTGTAATTATATTAAAATATTTAAAAACATTTACTTTTTACTAGAATACACTAAACTAATATTAACTTAAAATACTAGTACTCTTACTAAACTAAAGCTCTTGTATTTATAATATAATAATTCAGATTATTAGTACTAAGACTCTTTGTATTTAAACTAATACTAGCTTAAAGTAACTAGTACTCTTAGTAAATTAATACTCTCGTATTTGACAATATAATAATTCTAACCACACAAAATTTATATTCATTATCGAGTTGATACTCAATCATAGATAAATACTAATTTATTTTCCTCTTTGTAATTCTGATTATTGCAAGCACACAAAATTTCTATTCGTTATCGAATTGATACTCGATGATAAATAAATGCTAATTAATAAATAAATAATCCCGTCCATAAACCAACCTGCACCATCATTTAATCGATGTTGTTTGACGTCAATCATTGACAACGTGAAATCTCAAAGCAGTAATCAAATATTGAATCAACTTAAACCTCCGTCATCAAATATTGATATTGACACAACTTTTATAACAAGAACAATGTTGAGATTTATTGGGACACCGTTTCTATACCAGTTTACCCTAATCTATTTAAGGAATATCTCTCATTTCAAAGATTTACATGGTGCTGATGGGTCCACTCCTTCCTTGCCCACTATATTCGGTACTTTGATATTCGATACCTGCCCACTCGTTTCCCGTCATATTCCGTACATTGATACTAGAAAGTGCATTAACACTCACTTAGTATGGAATTTAATGATATTGTAGAGATTATTACTATTATCTGGTGAATGATTTTTTAACATTTTAAATATTAATAAAAATTATATATATATTTATTTCACAAATTTTAAAGTAATTAAAAAAACATATTTACTTTACAATGAGTGATGATTTCCACAATCTCACAAGTTTTGTTCTTATGAATCTTCAAATATAGTTTCCATGGTCTCCTCCCTTATTACATATTTCTAATCACCATTTCTAAGCACACTTCATTTGGCAACTTCTTCTTTGATGATGTGTTCTCTATCATTAATCGTACATTCCCTTCTTCACTAATCTTCAAGTTTTGAACTCGATCTTCATCAACAATCAACTTCTTCAATTTTTGCATGATAATAGAGTAACCACCTTCTACATTACATAGAAAATCTTCTCCATAGGATACTCCCAACATCAAAATTATAGTGTTGATCTAACCTCTATAGCATGCATCTCAACACTTCGTTTCATCCTTCGTTTGATGAAAAAATCTAAAACTCCCCCATCTATTGTAGAAAATTTTCTGTCATTTTCTCAGCTAAAAATGTCATACAGTATTGGAACCTACCCTCGGATATGTACTTCAACAAGGTCATTATTACTTTAGAAATATGAGAATAACAAACTTTCCCTTTGTTCGTTGTGTTACAAATGGAGATACAATTGTTCTCATTACAACATACAACCAAGGTACTTGTGTAAGTAACTTCCTAGAAACCTGTTGTAGCCTCTCTATAAAGAAATGATGGGACACCATGTATTAAACATTAAACAATGTATAGTCTTGCTGTGAATCCAAATTAGTGTCTCATTTGGTTTTGAGGGTATCTGTGATAAAGGAAATGATTAATGATTTGTACTAATGTTGGTGGAGGGGAATGATTTTCACTTCAACTCGAGTAATTAATGTCTTGCCTCAATCACTGAGATATCCCAAAATTCACTACTAACACAACATTTATGACAAGAACAATGCTGAGATTTATTGGGACACCATCTATATACCGATTTACCCTAATCTATTTAAGGAATATCTGTCATGTCAAAGGTTTACATGGTGTTGATGGGTCCACTCCTTACTTGCCCACCTTTAACATAGAACCACCCTTCAAATCCCTCCAACATCACAAGTGTTTGAAAACATTAATTCCGACTGACCTTCTGCAATAAATGTGTTAGATAAGAATTATTATGGCTTCTGGAGAGTTGAACTAGCTTCTTTAAGAAGCCTGCCACCAACAATCCACATGGTATAGAAGCTTCATAAACATGTATAAAAATCCCTCTTTTTCAATGCAAATATCTACTTTTTGAGTTCACATTCTCCGATTTGGTATCAGAGGGAGGTTGAGTGTTGAGAGTGTGAGGGTTTTTTTTTATCAGATCAATATATCATTGTGTGAGTTTGACAGATTATTGTGTTGTGGAGAATTGTCAGAGGGACCATTGTGTGAGTTTGAGAAATCGTTGTGTTGAGCAAAGGGTGTGTTAGAGAGAAATTGGTGTGAAGTCAGTGAGAGAAATCGATCAATGTTAATATTGATGCGTCGCCACATATGAGACCTCGCATAGGATGCCTACGTTGAATGAATATTCATTGTTGTTGAGAGTGCTACTCGAAGGGGCCTATAACCAAGAGTTTGTAGTTGCAGCTCCTCTTTCCTATAGAATCTGCAAATGTTGAAACAAAAAGGAGGGGATTTATTTCCAATGAATTTGAATGCATATATTGCGAATGATTCCTTCTTCTAGTGGTTCTCATACATATTTTTTATTAAATGTTTTAAGGGTTAAATAAGCAGGTGTTTCATATCTATTAATCCCAAGCTTCGAGTTTCAAATTTGTTAAAAGTAGTTGTGATGGTTGTTTTTTATTGGATAAAATAGTTTGTGGTGATTTTTTGTGATTTCAGAAGAAAATTTTGTGGTCTTTAATTTTATGGAAATCGATAATTTTTTACTTTATGAATTCTTTAAAGAATTAATCAAGTCAAGGAGCCACGATGGCAGTGAATGTTATACCTTAAAATTTTCTTTAATGAGCTGGAAGGTATACTTATGCAAGAAGAAAAGTGGAGAAGAAGTCTGAATTAGAAATATCCCAATTGAGATTTAACATTGACGGCAAAAGGGAAGCAAACCTTCAACCGGGAAAACAATGGGAGAAAAATAAAAGAAAAATGCCACAAGTAAAATCATTTCAAAATACACCATCACCAAAATCACATGATGTGTGTTATTACTGTGAAAACCTAGTAATTTAGTTAAGAATTGCATGAAAATAAGGTTTGGTCTATTTAAACAAAGAATCCATACATGAAATTATGTTGATGGAGATGAGACAATCAGTTAAGATTTTAGCGGTCTTAAATTATTTTTGTCAAGTGCCACTTTATCAACAAAAAATGATGATGATAATGCTTGGTTCATAGATTTTGGTCCATTAATCCACATGTCATGCAAAAGAGATTGGTTTGATACATATCATGAAGTCAATAATGGTGCACATATCTATTTAGGAGATAACAGATCACATGAAATTAAAGGATATGATGATATAACTATTACTATGAGTAATGGGCAAGAAAAAATAATTCAAAATGTGGTTTATGTTCTAGGATTATAGAAAAACTAAATTTCATACTCTACTATTACATATTAACATTTAAAATTTCCATTTGCGAAATCATATTTTTTGGTAAAGGATATGCATGACAACTACAAGGTTGTTGCAAAAGGAATGGGAGTTGGAGGATTATACAAGTTGATGTTACAAAGAATGGACATCAAGCTTTGACTATAGAACTTTGGCATCAATGGTATGAACACTTAAATCATAATGATCTAATGTTAATACAAAATAAATTGAGGTAGAAGGCCTTTTCAATGTTAAGGGTGAGCACTTTGAATGTGAAGTTTGTGCACTAAGAAATAAACATAGGGAAAAATTTCTTGTGCGTGAAGATGGAAGAATACTTGAAATGCTTGAAATAGTGCGCACAGATCTATGTGATCCTATGAAAACTAGGTCACTTGGAGGAGCATATTAATTTCTTATATTTATTGATGATAGAAGTAGATACACTTGGGTGTACTTTATAAGAAATAAAATGATGTGTTTCAAGTGTTTGAATAATTTAAAGAATTAAAAAATATGGCGTAAAAGAAAACATGATAGAGCATTAAAATTATTCTATCAAATAGCAATAGTGAGTACACTTTAGGAAATTTTATCAAATACTGGAAAATAAATGCAATTGTGCAAAAATTAAAATACCAGATATATCTCATTAAAATGGAGTAGTTGAGAGAAATAATAGAACATTGGTCTAATGTAATCGTAGTATGTTAAAAACTAAAGGAATTTCAAATAATTTTTGGGCTAAAGCAATTAATACAACTGTATACCTCAATAATAGAGGTCCTACAAAATATATTGAACACAAAACACCATTTGAAGAATTTTATGGTTTTAAACTAAAAGTAGTCATTTAAGGATATTTTAATGTAAGGCCTTTGCTCATATTCCTAAAAATGATAGGAGAAAATTAGGTGTTAAAGCTATCAAATCTGTTTTTATTGGACATTGTACCTATAAAAAAACATATAATATGTATGATCCATGTACTCACAAGTTCTTTCCAAGAAGATATGTTATATTTCATGAGAAAGCATATACAAAATTAAAACAAGATGAACATAATGTATGGCATCCTCCTTATGACAATTTTAAAGAAGAAGAAGCAGTTGTGGAATCATCTCAAGATCAAGAAAGCATGTGTTTGAAAGTGTAACTATTTTCGGTCTTCATATTGACTATGTAATTATATATTTATGTATTGAAGAAGAAAAATATAATAAAATGTATTTTTTTTAATCTTGTTTCATGGTTTTCATGAGCAAGGATTTTATTATAGGTCAAATACTTCTCCTTGATGTCTTTTAGAGATTTTTCATTTTGTCATAAATGTATTAATTACAATCATGTATATGAATTATCACACATGTAAAGTCAGTGATGTATGCCTCAAGGAATTTTTAAACCACCTTGTCAACATGATTCAAGAATGTTGCTAACACCCTTGATCAAACAAGTATTATACTCAGTTGCAATACCTCTCCAAGTTGGCCTATAAAAAACAATCAAAGTCGTCTTAAAAGAAATGCACATGTCGGCTCATAAAACGTCTCACCTATTCATGGCCACGTCTGTTTATACAGGGCTTGAACACTATAAATAGCCCACTGTACTGCACATAAAACACATAGAAAAAATCGAATCAATTTGAGTTTTTTCAGACATATTTGAGGTTATATTATAGTGACATGGTAACCGATTTGGGACAGAATAGACAATGAAGGAAAGGAGTTACAGTTGGAGTATAAAAAATGACGAGAAGGAAAAATATTATATTACTTTGTTGGGTCTATAAGCTTTGGATATCTATGCTAGGTGGCATATCATAGTTCAGAGGTACAATGAGGAGGTAAGGGTTAACGTAGGTGCAATAAGAAGGAACTAGATTATAGATAGACCAAGCGCTAGAAGAATGAAGTAGGTGCTACAGGATAGAGCAAAGAAGGCACTGGCTTCTAGATATACCAAGGGCTAAAAGAATGAAGTATATTCTACAACAAGGAGATTGAGATTAGTTCATCTAGGAACCAAGATTTCCTAAGGTCAAGGAGTACCGAAAGAAGGAAGAATATAGTTAGAGACCCAACTCTCTTGTCCTCGTGCAAAAAGGTGTAGGATAGTGCATGATGACACCGAAAAGAGTATTAGCTTAAGGACGCAAGGAAAAAGTAGTGAAAAGGTCTTGGACACATACAAAGGTGAATGGTTTCTCTCATGGTCATGCTACTTTTCAACTAAAAGTATATAAGAATAATTTATTGTGGGTTTTCATGTCTAAGAGGGAGACGTTTTGACCCTAGCTCGAAGAGCCTAAATTTTTGTCTCTTGTGTTTTTGTAATTGACTTGATGAAAGAAATAATAATCTAAGAAGAAAAGACATAAGTAACATAAGTAAGTTCACACGTAATTATCATGTAGAGAATTTGAATTAAACCTAGCCCTACCAAATTCTCAACATGTTATCAGAGCTAAGGTGTTGAAGAAAAGGGCTACTTGACAAGGAGACACTCAAGGATTAAAGAAGAAGAATCCATTTCTCTAGAAAGCATCAAAGTCAAGGTCAAAGTTTTCATTGGAAAGTCAAATATTTTTGGAACAAAAATCTCAAGATATCTCAAGAAGACCTTCAATCTCATTCAAAGGATCCACTCATCAAGAAGGTAATATTTCCATAAAATATTTATGACGTTGAAGACATTGTTGAAAGACACATCATCAAGTACCATCCAACATTATCCAAGACCTTTGAAGACATCATCATTCATAAGACATTCTTTATCATCAAGGATTCAAGGTCACCTACGTTGGAGAATTCAATCTAAGGACTTTCTGGCATCATATTCATCATCATCATTAAGTAATATGATAGAAGAAGCAAGTAACTCTACTTAGTTAAGTATTTCTATGACCTCTTTTAAATCCGACAAGATGACTTATTGCA
This sequence comes from Pinus albicaulis, assembly GCA_034641835.2. Classification (NCBI taxonomy): domain Eukaryota; kingdom Viridiplantae; phylum Streptophyta; class Pinopsida; order Pinales; family Pinaceae; genus Pinus; species Pinus albicaulis. Next base: position 22,994 of record JAXQQM020087286.1, read on the forward strand.
AGGAGAGCAACAAATTTCTCGAGTCATCAAACTTTACTGCATGGAAGAATATGACATATTTGAATCTAAATGAAGATGAAGTTATGGGGTACATGAAAGGATCTAAAAATGAGCCCTAAAAAATAATATGCTCTAGATCATTCCAAGTACATGAAAGGAGAAATATGATCCTAGATGATTCTCATAGAATCCATTAGGTCTCAGTCATACCATATGTATGAAAACAAGAAAATCCAAAGGAAATACATGAGAAATTTGTGGAGATATTCTCTGTGAGTAGTGCAGGACATGTAATATCTCTAAGAAAATAAATATACAAGATGAAATTTTCAAGAGAGGAAGGAATCACTTCATATTTTATTAGGATTTCTGAAATACAAGGCCAACTCAGGGAATTGGGAGAAGTAATGTATGATAGTGAGATGACTACAGTTATGTTGAATGCTCTACTTGAAGAATGGAAATTAAATTCAAGCTTGTAATGGAAGAAATAAGAAACATTATTCTAAGATCTATGGTCTCTATGTAAAATAGAGGAAACAATATTGAAAGGCAAAGCTAAAACATGATCAAATTAAAGGAATCAAACCTTTACAGTCATGACCATGAATAAAGGAAGATTCGGTAATTTTGTTCCTCAGAATAAAGGAAGAAATATGGAAAGAGTACAGTGCTTTGGATGTAAGGAAATTGGGAATTATAAAAGGGATTGTGCTAAATCTGGAAAGCACAAAAGGATAAAGGAAGAAGCCCATGTCATAGATGAAAGGTAAGAACCTGATGCAAATAAATCTAAGAAAGAAGAAGTGAAAGATCACTATTATGATTGATATCATATTCCTCTTTAAGTGATTTATTTTGGTTGTAAAATAGTACGATATGAAGCATTGTATATTAATAGCATCATGATAGAAGCATGGGAGGATCACTTGTCTTAGAATAAGTGGCTCCCGAGAACCTCACTGATAACAACAATGATGGAAGATAATCATCTATATTAATGGTCATCTATGAAATAGATCCTAATGCTTTCTAATGGAGTCCTCCTTGGATTCACCGATTAGAAAGAAAGCATAATGGTTTCATCGAGAATTCTATCTTGCAAAATTTTTTGATTAGATGACATCTCAATGAAGAAGGTCAAGGGAATTAAGTTCTTCATTATAAGTAAATTTCTCTAGGATGACTCAAATGGATAAGATAAGATACATATATACTAATACTGTATGTTGTGAAGTCATATCATATGGTTGCAGGTGATGGAATTCTATCTTTAGAGGTATAATCAAAGAAAGGAGGATCTCTTTTGGTACATAGGTTGTCATTAACTAGATGAAATCAAATATATTGTCATATGGAATATGAGGTGGTTGTATACAAACAAAAAATTTTATGGTGGAAGTTCTAGGTAATAAATGAAACTGTAATGAAAGGAAGAGATTATAAAGTGAAACCATGTCAAGAGGTGGTTATCATTCGGAAGCCAAGATGTGACTAAGCGATATCGTTGGAAGATATGTAGAATGTGATAGAAGTATGGTAAAGAAGAAGACCCTTGATAATACATATCTTGAGGAGAGTTGTCAATCTAGATAAAGGATGTCGATGTCTTATGTATATGTTTATCTGGATAATTTTTTGCAGGGTTGCCAACCATGTGGCAGGATGTAAGATCCTTGGGAGATGGTTCTAAGGAAAGCAACCTGGAATAAAAGTTGACCACATTAGAAGGAATGATGAATCACTTTATGGTTGATGAAATGACTCCTGGATGAAAGTGATGGATTATTTGTGCCCTATCAAGCTAAAGTTGAAAACTCCGCAAGATGGAAATCCACGAAATTGAGGGGAGGAATTTTTCATGAGAATTCGGGTGTCTCACCATTGCTGCTATAGGTCCCTCATTAAGAGGGATCCTGGTGGTCATTTTCTTACTTGGAAGAAACTAGCTAATTCCTAAGAATGAGCATAGGTACATTCCTTGTATAGGACTGAGTACATTCCCTTTTGGAATAGGTCCTTACTGGGAAGACAAGATGGAGGATTGGGTAATCATCTTGCATTCGATACTCTTTCAGAATGAGATAGGGCATTCAAGATACGAGTGTTGAGATTCAAAAATATGATGAAGCTTAGTGAAAATCAGTCACCTTCAATAAGTGGGCACGCAAGCTATTTTTAGGTGTAAGTATATTTTTAGACATGGTGATCATAATTCAGAAGTTGTAGGATGCTATTGGTGGATGGTTCGTCAAGTTGGAAAAATAGATGAAATTCTGTTTTTAGAATATTGGGCTAAGTCTATTTATATATCGTCACTCTAAAAATATATGCATGTCGATTATTATTAGCTCTTAATAATAATCCGACAATAAACATCAACTTATTCTATTGAAGCACTTTATTTCAGTATACAGATTTGAAAAATCAGTGGGCTGAAGGAATTACACAATTCCTAGGGTTTATGGTAGTTCAGGCATGGAGGACTCAGCTAGAACTGAAGTGGAAAAGTTATGACAGAGTTGGAAGAGTACTTACAATAGCTGTTATTCAGTTTAACTCGGTTATTGGAGTTAAACTCAGTTGAGCTAGTTGTATCTAGTCTAACTGAATGATACACTAGTGAGATTTAAGTGAATTAATTATTTAATTAATTCACAAATATTAACTCACTAACAACTAAAAAGGAACAACAGTTATCTACAGTGCATGTAAGTTCCAGTGGAGACCCAATGCAGAGATAGTTGAAAGGGTAAGATGGACTAACCGTTCTGACTATAGTGATGCATTGATTGCATCACACACACATTGGAGTTGCCAATGAGGATTGCATATTCAAGGAAAAATATATTCGAATTCATTTATGGGTCTTCTTCAGCATGGATTTCACAGTGGAGGTAGGCTATCAGGTGGCAAGAAATCAGTGCATGGATTTGCCGATTTCTTCATGTTAGTGTGTGATGATTGTATTGTACTGAGAGCTTGATGTACTAAGATTTGTATGAGATTGTTACATGATCTCCATGACACATAATATGCAATAGCTGGGGTTTTTATCTTCAGGATTTCCCATTAAAAATTGTGTTATGTGCGATTGTTTTTATTGCTTGATGTGTTTGCAATTGAGTTTTAAATTTCCACAGAAGATTAACTGTGGAAGGATTCTTTATTTAGCAAGAAGATAAATATTGTTAGATCGGGAGAATATGGATATATACATGCATATGTTATATAATTTATACATGGTATTAGAGAAGTGTTAATTCTTGAAGATTGCAATTGTGAAGAATATCTGAGTTTGTGCTGGTGGACAATTTGAATTTGTTTCAGAAATTTCTTGGCGCAACATTTGAGTATATATTGAAATTTCTTTCAATGGGTTGTGGTTGGAGTATGCCCTTGAGGGTAGATCGAATTACATAGCCTGGAAGGATAGGATTAAGGCAGTGCTGGAAGATAATGGACTGAAGAAGTTCATTGATAGCAATGTTCCTAAGCCTGGTTCTAGCAATGTTGCATTACTTGACGCATGGAGAAAGAAGGTAGCAAAGACAAGAAGAATTCTGTTGGAAGGTGTGAAGGACCATATTGTGTCCAATCTTCATGGGAAATTGACTCCATTCACAATGTGGAAGGCTTTGAAAGATTTTTTTCAAAGCAACAGTGACCAGAGGAAGTTGGCACTGAAAGATAAGCTCAAAAAAATAAAAATGGAGAAGGGCGACAATATTCCAAAATATCTCACGAATTTTGTCCACTGTAGGGATGAATTGGGAAGTGTGGGGATTACTGTTGATGATGATGACTTGGTGAGCTTGGATCTCCTTGCAATTCTAAATAGTTGGCATAGCTATGAAGACTTTGTTAATGGACGGGAGAAACTGCCGGGTTGGGAGTGACCTTGGTTGGATCTTTTACGGGAGGAGATAAGGCGAAGTACCAGGGATGGCTCTTCATTGAAGAATGATGATGAAGAGAATTTCACTTTTACTACCAAAGAAAGGAAAGGGAAGGGGAATAAATTACCTTCAAAATACGAGGTTAAAGGCAAGAAGCAGGATTTTTCCGAGGTGAAGTGTTTTCATTGTCACGAACATGGGAATTTCGCCACTAACTACCCACAGAATAAGAAGAACAAGAAGTTTGTTGGAGCTGCAGTGGGTGAGAAATTAGCCTTGCAATTTGAACTTGATTTCTCTTTGATCACATGCTTGGTTTCAAGCGCTATGGGATCAATGTGGTATCTGGATACTGGTGCGTCTTTCCATATGATGGGAGACAAGGAGTTGTTTAGTGACATGGAGGATTAGGATCTCCAAATGCATATAGAGATGGGTGACGATCATCGATACAGTGCGACTAGCATTGGGACCATTACCTTTGAGAGATAGTTAGGTAATCCATTTCTGTTGAAATATTTTATGCATGTTCTAGGTCTGAAGAAGAACTTGGTCTCGGTCTTGGAAGACAGAGGTTATGACGTTGTTTTCAGTGAGGGAAAAGATTTCCTGTGACATAAAACAACGGGTGAAACCAAGAGGATAGGGATTCGAGTTGAGAATATCTACAAGCTAGAGGTAGATGGCTACGCTGCAGTGATGGGAAAAGCAAAAGAAGTGGTGAGTTGAGATGAAGGCGAATTATGGCATAGGAGATTGGGCCATCTTCACCATGGCACTTTGAAGATTTTGCAACAGATTTTTAATGGACTTCCAAAGGGTACTCTTGCACATTCAAATCAGTGCAAGGGATGTAATATGGGTAAGTTTGTGAAGACCAAATTTCATGAGAAGGAGAACCATGCTTCAGTGATCCTAGAGATAATTCACACAAATGTGTGTGGTGTGGACCTTTCTCGGTTGCTTCAGAAAAAAAACACACATATTATGTTAGATTTGTTGATGACTGTTCTCATATATGTTGGATATTCTTCATGTAGAAGAAAAGTGAAACATTCTCAAAGTTCTGTGAGTTTAAAGCATTGGCAGAGAAGGATTCGGGGAAGCAAGTGAAGGCTCTGCAGAGCGATGACACTGGTAAATACATCTCAGGCGAATTCAAAGAATTCTGTAGCAAAGAAGGAATTTGAAGAGAACTCATAGTGCCTCATAACCCGCAGTAGAATTGGGTCGCAGAGAGGAAGAAAAAAACAATCATGGGTGTTGCACGAGCTATGTTGCATGACCAGGGCCTACCGATGCACTTGTGGGTGGAAGCATGCAACACTTCAGTATATGTGTAAAATTGTTGTCTTCATAGGGTACTTGGCATGAGTACACCTAGAGAATCTTTTACTAATAAGAAGCCTGATATTTCTCATTTGAAGATTTTTGGCTCATCTATTTACATTCATGTGACAAAGGACACCAGGAAGAAGTTGGAGCTGACTGAAGAAGATGGGATATTTGTGGGATACACAGAAACACCCCATAATTATCGTGTGTATTTTCCAAATAGTCGAATGACTATGGTACGACAGGATATAAAATTCAATGAAGTGAAATCCATGAAGTTGTCGCTTGAGAGGGAGCTACGCTTGCATGCAGAGGAGGAACTTCTTGTTTCCAAAGATGAGCCTCTAGATGTGGAATAGCCACAAGAGGAGATTCATCAAGTGGAGGAGTCTAGTCATGCAGAACCAAACATCAGAATAGACAGAAAGAATACCACAAAAGCTGAGATACTAAAGCTTGATGCAGCATAGAATGTAGAAGTCCCTACATCACAGCGCAGATAGAGATAGTCACCTGACCGATTTACTGGATACATGTTTTGCATGAGCAAGTGTATAATGATAGAGCCATCTTCTTTTGAAGAAGAAGTGCAGGAGCCCACATGGGTAGATTCCATAGCAGAGGAGTATGACTCCATTGTTAGAAATAGTGCTTGGAGGATTGTTCCAAGGCCAGTGGGTAAATCAGTTGTAGAATCAAGATGGATCTACAAGGTAAAGCAAGCTGCTGATGGGAGCATTGAGAAGTATAAGGCAATATTTGGTGCCCGGGGCTTCTCACAGATCGAGGGGATTGATTATGAATAAATATTTGCACATGTCGCATGGTATTCTTCCATAAGGAACATCCTTGCACTCTCAGTGCCGATGGGTTGGAAAATTCATCAGATGGATGTGAAGAGTGTGTTTCTTAATGGGGTCATTGAGTAAGAGGTCTACATTGAGAAGCCTGAAGGATTCGAAATCTTCAGCAGCAAGTTGCATGTGTGTAGGCTCAAAAGAGTGCTATATGGGCTTAAACAAGCACCTTGTGCTTAGTACACATGGATCGACAGCTATTTCACTGGACTTGGCTTCACCAAGAGTGATGGCATATGGATCGACAGCTATTTCACTGGACTTGGCTTCACCAAGAGTGAGGCAGATGCAAACCTATACAAAATTGTGGTGGAGGGTAAGATTTTAATCATTGTTCTTTATGTTGATGATTTAATACTAACGGGTGATGAGAAGTTGATACACTCATGCAAGGGAGATCTTGTAAAGGAGTTTGAGATGAAGTATTTGGGCCTCCTTCATTATTTCCTTGGATTGGAAATATGCCAGTGGGAAGGTGAAATATTTGTGTCTCAAGGAAAGTATGCTCGGGAAATACTTGAGAAGTTTCACATGCAAGGCTACAAGCCTATTGATATTCCTCTTCTAGGAAATTGGATAAAAGAGGATGCTACATCGGCAGGGGTAGTGGATGCCACTATTTATTGATAGTTGGTGGGTTTGCTCATGTATTTAGTTAATACAAGACTGAACATATGCTATGCGGTGAACCAACTTTCACAAGCAATGGTTAAGCCTACCAAGATCTTTTGGAAGGTAGGCAAGCATGTATTGAGTTATCTCAAGGGCACAACTGAGTATGGCTTATGGTACATATAGACAGATGAGGTGAAGTTGCATGTCTTCATGGATGCAAATTGGGCAGGCAGCCCAACAGACAGAAAGAGAACATTAGGAGGGGTTTTTAGTATCGGATATACAACAGTTTATTGGTATAGCAGGAAAAAAAGATCCGTGGCACTCAGTTCAGTGGAAGCAGAATACATGGCACCAAGTCAAGATGCATGTGAGGCTATCTAGATGAGGAAGATCTTGGCTGGTTTGCTCAGTTCACATTTAGATCCTATAGTGATACGTTGTGATAATCAGAGTTGCATTAAAATCTTGATTAATCGTATGTTTCATGATAGATCTAAACATATTGATATATGGTATCATCATATCAGATATTGTGTCCAGCAAAAAATCATGTTTCTTTAGTACATTCCTACAGAAGATCATGATGCACACATTCTGACAAAGGCGCTCACCAGGAGCAAATTCGAATACCATAGAGGTAGGATCAGGGTCCAGGATAATCCCTATCTTGTTGAGAGGGAGTGTTGAGATTCAAGAAGACGATGAAGATTATTGAAAATTAGTCATTTTCACTAAGTGGGCCAGTAGGGTATTTTTAGGTGTAAGTCTATTTTTAGGCTATGTCTATTTTTAGACATGGTGATCATATTTCAGAAGTTGCAGGATGTTATTTGTGGATGGTTGTTCAAGTTGGAAAATAGATGAAATTCTATTTTTAGAATATAGGGAGAGGTCTATTTATAGATCGTTGATCTAAAAATATATGCACATCGATTATTATTAGCTGTTAATAATAATCTGAAAATAAACATCAACTTATTCTCTTGGAGCACTTTATTTCAGTATACATATTTGACAAATCAGTGGGATGAAGGAACTACGTAATTCCTATGGTTTATGGTGGTTCATGCATGGAGGACTCAGTTAGAACTGAAGTGGAAAAGTTATGATAGAGTTGGAAGAGTAGTTACAGGAGTTGTTATTTAGTTTAACTCAATTATGGGAGTTAAACACAGTTGAGCTAGTTGTATCTAGTCTAACTGAATGATACACTAGTGAGAGTTAAGTGAATTAATTAGTTAATTAATTCACAAATATTAACTCACTAACAGCTCAACATAAACAACAGTTAACTACAATGCATGTTATTTCTAGTGGAGACCCAGTGGAGAGATAGGTGAAAGGGTAAGATGGACTATCCGTTGTGGCTATAGTGATGCATTGATTGTATCACACACACATTGGAGTTGCCAATGGAGATTGTGTATTCAAGGCAAGGTATATTCAAATTCATTCAGGGGTCTTCTTCAGCAGGGATTGGACAGTGGAGGTAGGCTATTGTGTGGCAATAAATCCGTGCATGGATTTGCAGATTTCTTCACGTTAGTGTGTGACGATTATAATGTACTGAGAGCTTGATGTACTAATATTTGTATGATATTGTTACATGATCTCGAATGATACATAATATATGATATTTTGGTTTTTTAGCTTTAGGCTTTCCTGTTAAACAACAGCGTTATGTGCGATTGTTTTTATTGCTTCATGTGTTTGCAGTTGAGTTTTAAATTTTGGCAAAAGACTAACAGTGGAAGGATTCTATATTTAGGAAGAATATAAATATTGTTAGATCGGGAGAATCTGGATATATACAT
>JAXQQM020080438.1:0-17276 GCA_034641835.2 Pinus albicaulis
CATGTTGAACCCTTAGTTAAACTGAGAGGGGGGGGGGGGGGTGAATCAGTTTAACACATTCATGGACTTTTAAAACTTTTCATTAAAACTTATTTACACCTTCATTTCATGTCCAACTTAATATGTGAGTAATCTCAGAATATGAGCAACAAGTATTAATATAATATTCCAGTAGACTTAATATGAGAGCAGCAGGTATTAATTAGAAGATATAAATCAGATCAACACATAAATATCATGCACAGAGACACCAGATATAAGTGGAAAACCATAAAGGGAGAAAACCACATCTTATTATTGTTGTGATGCAAAGGCAAGCTCCAACTCCCTCTCACCACTATTTTTCTGCAGGCACCAACCTACAGGAGGCTCCAACCTCAATTCTGCAAGCTACTACTTGCAAGGAAGCACCAAGTCCCTTCAGTTTTCTGCAGGCACCAACCTACAGGAGGCTCCTACGTCAGTCAGCTATAACTGACAGCTATCAAGCTGCAACTTGATAGGGAAGCTCCAACTTCCTCCATTTATCAAACTGAATGTTTGCTGATTTACCTCAGATATCAGCTCTGTTCTGTAGCATCTCTTTCTGCTCTTCTTTTCTTAATCTTCTCTTCCTCACTCTTCTATACTCTGCATTCTCTATTTTTTCTCTCTCTAACCTCTTTTTTCATATCAAGATGATATTATTTATAAGGATTTTCTTGTGACTGTTAGCATTCCTCAATGAATTTGGAATGGACAACCATGCCTCTTCACTTTCTGCCTTTTCATTTCTTTCACTCGCTCATTCAGAAAATATAACAACATGCATTAATTTCAATATTACAGTGGGAGCTTTTTTTTTCCTCCGGAGACTTGCCAATGCATCACAAACAATAAAAATCAATTAAAACATTTACAATCAAATTACAATGAGAACTCCAGCTCAACTCATTTAGTCTTTTGGCTCGCTGCGCATTTGTCTTTTCTTTGACTGTGTCTGTCTTTTCTGTGACTGTGTTTTATCTCTTTTCAGCTCTGTTTGCTTTTCTGTCCTCTGCTGTGGTGTAACTGCTACAAACATGTAACTGTGCTTTTTATATCAGTGCATTTTTTATATATATGTAACTGCTGACTTTAAATCTGGGCAAATTCCAGCGCTTTTTATACAGCAAGTGTCTTGTTGATGTGGTGAGTTCCGCAAGCGGAACATACATTTATCGCAATTATCAATAATCGCCCTCCAACTTAAGCTGAGGCTCGTGGGTCCACAGTCCACGCGGCACATTTCAATATAATCGAAACAACTATATATATATATAAAACAGCGCCTTCACGAATTTCCGATTGCGATTGATATGTGGACCCGATCGTGTTCTATATAGCGGAGTTTATATGACTATCACGTCTGGCATTGCCAATCACAATTGCAAGCTGCCTTGCTCCGATGCGATTGATACGCTCCACAAATTTCCGATTGCGATTGATATGCAGACCCGACCGTGTTCTATAAGGCAGAGTTTATATGACTATCTCGTCCGGCATTGCCAATCGCAATCGCAAGCTACCTTGCTCCAATGTGATTGATACGCTCCACAAATTACCGATTGCGATTGATATGCAGACCCGACCATGTTTTATAAGGCGGAGTTTATATGACTATCGCATCCAACTTTCATCCCAATCGCAAATATTTGTTAACATGTTCCGCTTTAACTCCGATGCGATTGGTACCTTTGCGAGTGTTCCGATGCGATTGATCGCAATCGCAACTTTCTGTTGTGACGTTCCGATGCCTTTATATTCTCTGATGTGATTAGACTGTTCTGATGCGATTATGTCGGACTTCAAATACGTTTGAATCATAATTCATACACCCATCGGGTCCGGAACTCAATCGGAACTCTTGTCAATATGTTCCGTTGCCAATCCTTTCTTCGATGCAATTGAAAAGGGTCCCACCTTATGGTACTTTGGTTCTTTCGCTTATTAAGTGCTTCATATTAATATATGCTTTGAACCTTTGTGTATTAGGCACAATATACGTAATGTGCTACATATATATATATAAGCTTCCGGAATTCAATCATATATCAATAATGGTTCATTAATCCATCGGGTCCGGACTTATATCGCAATTGCAACTTTCTGTTGTTTACATATTCCGCTTCACAGTTTTTCTCCGATGCGATTGGGAAAGGGTCCCACCATATAAGGTACTTTGGTTTTGATAATAAAGCGCTCCATATCATTTAATATTATGCTTTGAACCTTTGTGCATAAGGCACAATATATGTAATGTGTTTCATATATACTTCTGCGTGGGTAATGATTCTCGGAATGAGATTTATATATATATATACTTTGCTGATTTGGGTTATACGATTCCGGAATTTGTTTGAGTATCCTTCCGCCTGGGGTAATGAGATTCTTGGAATAAGGTTTGTATATATATATATATATATACTTGCCACTTGGGGAAAGCGATTCCCGGAATTGGGTTTATGTATCATCCAGCTGGGGTAGCGATTCTCAGAATTTTCTGCTCTGGCTCTGCTTTTGATAATGGCTTTGCCTCTGCCTCTGCCTCTGATAACCTGCTGTGATAACGGCTCTACCTCTGCCTTCGTTGTACATATTACTTGCTGCTGTTATTTTCCTATCTTTGCATCTGCTGCCTTCTTTCTCTGTCTTTGTTGCCTCCATTGCCATCAATGACAATATTTCCAACAGTCTCCCCCTTTGGCATTGATGGCAATACACTTCCTCTGTTTTCCTGTTAGGATCCTTTCTTCTGTTGCTTGCTCTTCCTCCCCCTTTGACATCAATGGCAAGGGGTTTGAATTCTTAGTGTAGATCTTATTCTTTGATTTTGTGATTTTATTCTTTTTCAATATTTCATGCATTTTCTTTCTCTGGAATTTTCTGACTTTGGACGTTGTCGCTTCAACCTTTGGATTAGATTTCGTCAGGTTCACCACTCTTCTGTGTTCGGTTCATGTTGGGTTCACCATTCTTTCGTTGCGCCACTGATCCTTTTGCCTTTTTATTGATTCTTTTAAGTTGAATTTATTCTTGCCATAATCCTTTTAATCCTGAGGATATATTTTCATGCTTCCCTTACTGGTTGATCTCCTCCTGGGAATGATATTTTCGTTTATGTTCTCCTCCTGAAGCTGTGCTTTCTCTTCATATTAGAGAATAGCATCTACAGATACTACCCCTAATCTGTCTCCTCTGTTATAGCATCATTTCTCACCTTGACATGATTCATGATTGCTACATGGCTTTATGGGCACCCATTCCTACAGACTTGGACAAATTCACTTAAAAACAGTGGAAAATCCTTCATACGCGACTATGCCCGTGTTTTTCCGCGTGTATACGCGAGTACAGCTAGACTTTTCTGCGTATGCCATTTTAATGATTAAAAATATATATAAAAATCCCTAATTTCGCGCTGGGTTGATGGTTACTCAGGTAGTTCAACCACCCCAGCCCGTGGCCAACTGTTTCCAACTGCTGAAACTACTTGGAGGGACTATAAAAAGACCTCATATGTATGGCCTAAGGGGAGAGAGAATTATTATTATTATACTCTGTTGGTATTTCCCCCATCCAAGTCTGATTCCCCGTGCCTCCTGCACTTTCCCAGTTCATTTCAGGAAACCCTTGTTTCCTTGAGATACATCCCTTTATATGTTATCTCGTATGCACCTGTTTGGAAGGAGTCTTCGTGAGGCAAGGGCTGGACGGATCCGGACGACGGTCTGCGAAGGCCTTGGAAGGATCAGGTGATCTCTCCACTTACTTTTGTACGTACTATTTTTATAATACAGAAGTATCATGCTGTTCCCGAAGTAAACGTGTTGGTGTATGCTTTAATGTATGAAGAATATTTGTTATACAAGCATTCATGATGATTTATTTAATGTTTTATATGAATCTCACTACATATAGAGTAGAAATATACTGTACAACTTGTCCTTTGTGCTGGTTTCTTCTTGTATTTCAGGTGAAAGAGGAAGGACGGTTGCAGGGAGTTTGAACTCCACGTGGATCTACTTCAAACGTAGGACCAACTAAAAACTCTCCATTCTACTCGGGAGCCTCGTTTATGACTCGTGCATGATCGTGTGAGTCTCGTTTAAATAGTACGCCCCTTCCGTGGAGGTTGAATCCCAACTAACTCTCTAGGGTGTTAAATCCCGAAATGAGAATCTGCGATCACTGGGATCACATTTAAGTGATTCTCCGTTGGGTTGTTTCGGCCTGCTTTGTAGGATACTGTCGCTTTTTCTGCCTCTTTTGCGTCCAAACTTATTTTTATAAACATCTAATTTTATACCTTTCCCAGACTTGTACTTTTTATTTTTCACTATCTTTCTTTGTATACGCAGTTTTTCTTGCACACAGTCGCGTATACCCGCGAGTTTGTGTAGAAGGAACTGCGTATACGCGGGTTTCCCTCAACACAGACGCGTATACACGCCTGTTGCATAACTGCAAGGTCGCGTATACCTAGGCTGAATTTGAAATTTCAAGATTCTGGTGTTTGTGGTCTTTTCTGGCTGTGGAGGCCTGTGTTTGCAGTGTCTTTGTACTTACTGGAGTGTGACAGAAGTGGTTTTAAGTCTTGGTTCTCTTTCGTTTGTCCGAAAACTGATATTTTTGGCGAAGTGTTCTTGTTGGTGCTAGCACTCCTGGATTGAGTTCCAAGATCGCTTTCTGAGCGTTCTTGGCTGTTCTGCTTTACCAGAACAGAGAGCTTTTGCTCACTGACTCGCTCCTATCTTTGTGTTGTGCTTCGCATTGCGTTCTTTGCTTTGTTTTCGATTGGTTTTCTTGAGTTTCATAGGCTAGGGTTTTGTTGCAATTTTCAAAGATCTTTTCTTGTTTCTTTGGAGTTTTGTGTTGCAACGAATTTGCACTATTTCTCTTGGCTGTTTGATTGAGTTTTTGGTCTTCCGTTGCTCTCATTGATCTTGCTATCATTAGCCTTATAAGGTTTGGGGGCATAGCTGAAGTTTATGCTTGAAATTCGGTCTCGTTTTGGCTTGGATTGGGATAGTTGTTCTTGGTTTTCTTGAAACTCTTGTTTTATAAAACTGAAAAGCCCAAAAAACATTTGTTTTGCTTTTTGTTTTTGCATATCAAAAACTCAAAAAACATTGTTTCTTGTTTTTCGTTTTTGTTGTTGCCTTTTTCATTTTCGTTTGGCTTCATCTTTTGGGACTTTAGTGAAATTTCTTGCTTCTAGTTTTTAGCTTGATTTTGAGGAGAGGGTGTCTTTTGAGTTCTTCTTCTTCTTGTGGAGTATTTTGGTGTCTTATATTGAGAGTTCTTGTTTGCAAGAATTAGCTTTCTGGATATCAAAAGATGAGTTAAAACTGAAGGAGCCCTTTTGGGAAATTTCACCTTGTTTCAAGGGAATTTTTTGCATCTTAGAATTTACATGCTAGTGGTCATTTGCATTAGGTGCATTGAATCATTTAGTTAGCTTCTTAATTTTTGTGCGTGTGAGTTTGTAATTCGAAAAGAAAAATATATTTTTAGCCTCGTAGAACTTACATAGAAATTGCTCTTCATCGAAAGACTAAGAACTGCATGTGCATGTAGTCAGGTTTTTATTAATTTCTTTTGCGTCCGAACATCATTGGTTTCAACTCCATATCCTTGTGACTTAATACAACAGCCCTTAAAATAAGCGATTTAATCTAAAATCAACTAGCAAGTTTTATTAAGTGTCAATCACCAACTAGCTAGGTTGTAGGGCCTTGGAATAGGTGAGAGGAGAGTTAACTCTCCAAGGCCGCTCAAACAAACATAGAAGTTGATTAATTGAGCGAAATCCAACTCCGTGAAGTGGACTGGGAAAGCTCTCATCCGAGAGTCAAGCGCGAGGGAAAGTGAAGGTTAAGAAGAGGGATACCCCCCCTCCGATTAGCCGAATCTAACCTCAAGACCGTTCCGCCCAGCTTCTGATACGGATTGGTGTCCATAGTTGCTATTCCTAGGTTCCACACAGGTGACTGCGGGGGGGAATACCCGTGGTACCTGAGGCAGACGTCGCATCACTTTCAGCAGTACTTCTGGGGGGTGCCCTTGCGAATCTTGGGTGCTTGAGCCGGCAAAGGCTGTCGTTAGGAGGTCGGCGTAACTGTTTCTGATACCTTCGCTAGTTTTTCTGGGCCCTAATCATCCCAGACTGCTTTCGGAAGGCCCTATACTTCGCTTTCCTGTATTTTGGTGTCCGGTCCTCATCACCCGGAGCGGAAATACTTGGAGGTTGTTTGCTTGCTGTTTCTTAGGGTTTTGAATTTAGTGAGTGCTCTTTGCTCCTAGCTTGCCTAGCTTTTCACTTTTCTTGAGTCTAATATAATAAATTTGTAAAAGTGGCTGATCAAGCGCCTCGACGTTCGAGGAGAGTCCGGGGGTTATCTCCCGAGAGTGCAGAGCCTTCTTCGAGAAGGCGTAGGAGCGATCTAGCAGGTGGTTTTCACCCCGTAGAGTCTGACGCTGTGGAGAGAGATCCTCCACTAAGGTCTGAAGGTTTCATTGCTGATTCCGGTGTCGGTTCCGAGAGGAGCGTTTCGCTCACCTCGAGGGTATTGTTTCCTCAGGAGGAAGATTTTCAGATAGAAGATATACCTGAGCTTGCAGCTACAGGTCCATCTCCTCTTCCTCTTGATCATCCGTTTGTTATAGAGTACGTCGGACCGGAGTCTGAGAGACCGCCGGATCTTCCATATCTTTCTTATCTTTCGATGGCCATGACTGGGAACGCGACTTCTACCGTGAGTGCTGCGGGCATTCAGACCCCTGCTTCTGTCGAGGCAGGGGGCACTCTTGCTCTATCTTCGAGTGCTTCTAGCACCGCTATGTTTGGCTCTGGGTTCACCCAAGCATATGCTTCTCAATCTGGTCCCTTTGTTTCAGGGATGTCCATTGCTGGAAATCCCTCTTTTTCCTTTACCGCCGGTGCAGCTGGATCTACGCCCATGTCCAACATGGCTAGTGGATCAGCTTCTTTTCAGGATTTCCCCTTTGGGACTGGGCATATTCCTAGTCCCAATCCTTCTTTAGGGTCGTTTCCTTTTACGTCCCAGACCCAAAGTTTCAATCCTTGGGCTCAGGGGCCAAGTTCGGCTTCTTTTACAGGATGGAATCCTATGTTTGCAACGTCGGGGGCAGGGAATCAGTTCATCGCGAGTCATCCAAGGAATGCTTCTTTCCCTGCATCGAGTGCTTATCAGTCTTTTTCTCCTCTATCTAATGCATGGAACCCCTACCAAGGGCTTACATCTTCAGTCAATACTTCAGCGGGGGGAACTAGTCTGGGTCTTGGTAGCTCGGCGTGGGGAGGAGGTTCTTCTCCGTTTTCTACGGGTCCTTTCTGGCAGCCTGGTGCCTCATCAAATCCAGGCTATTCTTTTCAGAATGTTGGAAATCCATCCCATCAAGGATGGAATTCTCAGGCTCCGCCGCGATTACCATTTCTGGCAACGTTAAACTTGCCAGACTTGGCGAAGTTAACTAATGACCCGATTCGATATAGTCCGGGTTGGCCTCCGGTTCCAACCAAACTTCCTTCAGACATTCCTAAGTTTGAAGGTAAGAATGGTGAAGATCCGGCAGACCACGTCACCACATTCCACTTATGGTGTTATCCCAACTCTCTGATCGACGATTCGATTAGATTGAGATTATTTCAGCGCACCTTAACTGGAAACGCCGCAAAGTGGTATATAGAGCTTACTGGGGGAAGTTTCGCCACATTTGAAGAACTGGCTGTCACTTTTCTTAACCATTTCCAGTTGCCTGTCAGATATGAGGCTGGGACCGAACTCCTGGCTAATTTTAAGCAGGATGAGGC
Organism: Pinus albicaulis; assembly: GCA_034641835.2. NCBI lineage: Eukaryota > Viridiplantae > Streptophyta > Pinopsida > Pinales > Pinaceae > Pinus > Pinus albicaulis. The sequence continues at coordinate 7,856 of JAXQQM020080438.1, forward strand.
AACTCACATTTCTGATCATATTCAGGAATGGAGGAGAAGGAAGAGGCTAATTAAAGCCCATATTCCAGGTGAGTTCCTTCTCGAGTGGTTTTTGAAATCGCTTCAATCAGATATTTCAAAGGATGTATCCATGTCAGGGGTATATTCCGAGGAGCAGGCCATCTTTAGGGCCCAGCAGTTAGAGTTGATCTATTCTCAGTCTGGCATGCTTTACAAGTATTTGCCTAATGCTCCTCACTCCAAATTGGATCTCTCGAAACCCAAACCTGGCCCGCATGGTGACGGACTTGTCGGATCGGTCAGTAGTAGTGCAGCCAGCCTGCTTTCTCAATTGCAGCAGTTGTCCTTACAATCTGCTTCTTCTGGTCAGGCTGTGCCTGCTGATTCTTCACCTTCCCAGTCTTTGTCCATTAATGCTGTCCAATCTTCTGAACCCAAAGGAAATCAACAGTCCGATGGGAAGAAGAAGGGACGTAATAACAAGAAGAAGGGCAACAATGGGAAGGGCAATGCAAATAAGACCAACGAGCGTGTTGGTGAAGGGCAAAAGGAGAAAAAGAAAGTTAAGTTTCCGTGCAAGCTTTGTGCTGGAGACCATCTCACGCATCTTTGCCCGAAAATTCAGGATGCTCAGCGCCTGTTATCTCAGCAAGGTTCTTCTAGTTCCTAGGATGTGCTAACAAACCCTTTTCCCCAAGGGCAGCAATTAATTGCTGGCGCGAATCAAAATCCTGGGGCTTCCTCTGGAGGTCCTCAGGAAGGGGAAATTCCATCGAATATCTTTATGATGAGTGCTCACGTGGATGTCGCTACGAGATCACGTGATTATGGCGGAGAGGAATCTTCGAAAGCTAAGGAAGTTCCTGATGCTACTGAGCCGCTTCATATCACGAAGCCAACTGTCGAGTCTATGCCTCGGATACCGAAGGCATCCTCTAAGCGATCAACAATTAATCCGAACATGAGGGCTGCCCAGAACTACTCGATTGTAGAAGATCTCGCGCAGAGTCCTTGTGCTGCGTCACCAGAGGCACCCGGCCTTGTCCGGCCTGCTTGTGCTGCTTTGCTCACTGCTATTGGGGCTATTGATCCGAAAAATTCTCTTCTGATTACCTTTGATATGAAGAATTTTAAGAAGAGACTTCCTCATCATATGGCCTTCCATATTAAATCATCGTACCGGAAGACTAATATCTTTCGTACGGTCGTTGATGAGGGTGCTTCTACTTGCGTGATGTCTCTCGCATGCTGGAAGACACTAGGATCTCCCAAAGCTGTTCCATCTAGCACTATTCTTACTGCATTCGATGGCCATTCCCATAGGCCCCATGGTATTGTCCCGGCTTTGCCCATCTGTGTTGGGGGCAAAACCGTTAACATAGAGGTTGAGGTAGTAGATGCAGCCTTGGACTACAACCTTCTGTTGGGGAGGAACTGGATATATGATATGGATGCCATTGCATCTTCACTATTTCGGATAGTATGTTTCCCCCGCGAAGGGAGGATAGTTACGGTGGATCAACTGGACTGTCCTCCTGTAGACCTGGATGCGCCTCCTGACTCATCCGTCCCTAAGTTGGACAATACTAAGGCACCTATCGAGAATCTGGGAGTTGGAATGTATTCTTCCCTGATGGGATCTTTTGATCTTCCTCCTCCTAAGGTGTCTATCAATGTTATTTCATCCTCCAAGGCTCCCCTTCGAAGAGAGTTCTTTCGAACTCATTATTTTTCGGACCCTTGGACCTTACCTTCCCCAACTGCCACTTTGGAGGAAGGGCAAGGGGGTGGAATGGCATTCCCGATTTCTGCAGCTGAGATTGCATATCAGTCTGTTGTTGACACTGCAGAGTCTGATCCAGCTCCTCTTTCGCCGGAAGAGTTGGATGGTGATGTGGCTCCGGCTTGGACGCTTACTTCTTCTTCTGCCCATGATTGTCTAGATACAACTCTTCCATCTGAAGAGGCCATCCTGGAAGCAATGACAGGTATAGAGAGACCGTGGGATGACTTGCATCATCGGTCTTACTTCCTACCTGACTTGAGCGAAGTCGAAGCTAGTTTTCCAAGTCCTCAGTCTCCTGGACCTGTTCACCCAGTCTTGAGCCCCTTAGCACCAGCACAGGTTTATGCTGAAGGGAACATGGCTGTGATCTCTCCGACTATCCTGATGAACATCTCCAGGAATCCCAACATTACCGAGAACGTTTTCATTGGAGCTGAATGTTCCCGTGAAGAAGTTCAAATCTATACCGAGCTCTTCAAAGAGTATAGGGATGTTTTTGCTTGGTCTTATGAGGAAATGCCTGGCATAGACCCATCTATCGTCCAGCATGAGATCAAGACGTATGAAAACGCTAAGCCGGTCAGGCAAAAACTTCGTCCGGTTAATCCTAGGAAGGCAGCAGCTATCAAAGCTGAAGTTGAAAAGCTGCTTAAGGCGGGATTCTTTTTCCCAGTTCCTCTGACTGAATGGGTTTCAAACCCCGTTCCTGTTGATAAAAAGCAAGGAACAATTCGAGTATGCATCGATTTCAGAGACCTGAATAAGGCGTGTCCTAAAGATAATTACCCCACACCCTTCATTGATCAGATTATTGACGAGTGTGCCGGTAACGAGATTTTCTCCTTCATGGACGGTTTCTCTGGTTATAATCAAATTACTATCCGTCCAGAAGATCAACATAAGACCGCATTTATTTGTCCCCGGGGTACGTTTGCATATAAGAAAATGCCTTTTGGTCTTAAAAATGCTGGAGCTACTTTTCAGCGGGCCATGTCTTACGCCTTCCACGACATCAAGAAAATCATCGAGGCATACTTAGATGATCTAGCTGCTCATTCTCGAAAGAGGATGGATCATCCAGGACACCTCCGGAAAATATTTGAGAGATGTCGTTTTTATAAAATTCGTTTGAATCCGAACAAGTGCGTTTTCGCGGTAACATCCGGTCGGCTGTTGGGATTTATTGTGTCTAGTGAAGGGATAAGGGTAGATCCCTTCAAGGTGGAGGCAATACTTCGGTTGCCTCCCCCGTCTTCAATCCGTCAACTTCAAAGTCTCCAAGGGAAGTCTAACTTTCTTCGGAGGTTTATCGTTAACTATGCTGAGATTACAAAGGGATATATGAGACTGTTGAAGAAAGGAGTCCCTTTTCTTTGGGACGATTATGCTCAACGCTCATTCGATGCCTTGAAAAAGGCATTGACCTCTGCTCCTTTACTGAGTCCACCCGATTATAGCAGAGATTTTCTTTTGTATCTGGCTACAGCAGAATCTACCATTGGTATGGTTCTGGTTCAGGAGGATGATGCTCTGGCCGAGCATGTTATTTACTACCTTAGTCGAGGACTAGTAGGACCTGAACTGCGATACACCCCGATAGAAAAATTAGCCTTAGCAGCAGTCCATGCTGTGCAGCGACTCCGGCATTACATTATTCTTTGCAAAACTTATGTCTTGGCAGCTGCCAATCCATTTCAGTTTGTCCTCAGCAGGCGAGTGATTGGGGGCAAATATAATAGATGGATTGTGATTTTACAAGAATTTGATCTAGAGTTCATGTCTGCCAAATCCAAGAAGTCAATAGTTTTTGCGGAATTGATCTCCGAGTTGCCTTGTGGAGAGGCGATGATCTATGATGAGTCCTTTCCGGACGAACACTTGTTTCTGATCTCTCCACAAGATCCTTGGTATGGGGACATCATTGTATATCTCCAGACTGCGAAGTTTCGCTCTTCTTTTTCGAAAGATGAGCGTCGTAAGCTGCGTCACTTAGCTAAAAGTTATCTGATTATTGGTGATGCTTTGTACCGTCGAGGGGTTGATTCAATCCTAAGACGCTGCTTAACTTTCGAAGAAGCCGAGGCTGTGCTCAATGATTCTCACGGTGGAGCTTGTGGGGGTCATTTATCAGGGCTTGCTACAGCCCAAAAGATTTTGCGTGCTGGCTACTTCTGGCCCTCGATTTTCAAAGACTGTATTGAATCGGCCAAGAAGTGTCATCCTTGTCAAGTGTATACTCGAAAAATGCGCGCTCATCCAGCTCCGCTTTTTCCAGTCGTTACTGTCGGACCCTTTACAAAGTGGGGTATGGATTATACTACTTGTAACCCGCCTTCGGCAAAAGGTCACAAGTACATTATCGTAGCAGTAGACTACTTTACGAAGTGGGTCGAAGCTATGCCTACTTTTGGGAACGATGGTGAGACCGCAGCTCTTTTCTTCTTCAACCAAGTCATTGCTCGTTTCGGTATACCTAGAGAGATTGTCACTGACCATGGCAGTCACTTTCAGAACAGTATGATGGCCGAGTTGGCTCTTAAATTGGGTTTCCGGCAGGAGCATTCATCTCCATATTATCCTCAGGCCAATGGCCAAGTGGAAGCCGTGAATAAGTCCTTGAAGACAATTCTTCAATGGACGATTGATAAACATAGATCCAACTGGCACATTATGCTATATCCTGCACTCTGGGCATACAGGACGTCAGTGAAAACTGCAACTGGCTTTACTCCGTTTCAGTTAGTCCACGGGGTGGAATCCGTATTTCCCATTGAATGCGAGAGTCCTTCCCTTAAACTGGCTGTTGAGCTTCTTCCTGACACTTCTAGTCTGGCAGAGCGGCTTCTTCATCTGGAACATCTTGATGAGCAGCGTCGAGATGCCGCCACGTTGAACGAAGCGCATAAAAACCGAGTCAAAGTCCAGTACGATAAGGCGGTTAAGCCTAGGGTCTTTTCCGAAGGTGACCTTGTTCTGGTCTATGCCCAAGAAAAAGATGCCTTGGGGGCAGGAAATTTTAAGTCGATGTGGTATGGCCCCTATATCGTCAAAAAGGTCCTTAAGAAAGGAGCGTATACCTTGGTTGACTTTGAAGGAAATGAGTTGTCGGAGCCCCGAAATGGGCTCTATATGAAGAAGTATTATGCCTAGGCTTTGCCCCGGCATTTTGCTTTGTATATAGTAGTTTTTGTCTTGTACATATCTGTTTGATTTTCGATTTTTGATGAGATGGTGATGTTTTTTGATCTGCTTTGGCAGGTTGTGTTGATGTCATGAGTCATTATGGTTTCGCCGATGGTGCTAGTAGACACACCCGGAACTTAGCTTCTGCGGCTTGGGTGCTTCATTATCCTTCCGGTCAGCTGTTGGTATCAAGAGGGGTCTGCATTGGTCCTGCTTCCAATAACGTAGCAGAATACACTGCAGTTATTCATCTACTCTCGGAGGCAATATCTTTGGGTGTTGATTCGTTGGTAGTTTTCTTGGACTCCCAGCTGGTGGTGTCGCAGTTGAACAACACTTATCGGGTACGAGATCCAGTTTTATTACGATTGTTCTTGATGGTACGTTTGTTACAAAGGTCATTTCAATTTTTAACATTCATTCATATTCCTCGAGCTGACAATTGGTTTGCTGACTCATTGGCTAATCAAGCTTTAGATTGGCATATTAATCATTCAATACAATAATTTCTAAATCATCAAGAACATCATACATTTGATACATTTATCACATCACATCAAACATCACTGTATATATATCATCGGTATGTCAAAAAACTTTACAAAATTTTGGATCCATCAATGCCGTACAAAACTTGGGCTTATGCCCCATCATGTTCAGTCTCAAAAAATATACAGTCATCTAATATGTAAAAACTATCTACTCCTGAGGACCCTGCCCAGCGTTCCTATAGAACATCACTGTAGTGGCCACACGACGGAACAGTCTAACCCAGTCCCGGGGTACTCCTACAACCCGTCTCTGGACGGCTTCTGGCAAGTCCTCCACAGCAGCCAGAGGGATTTGGCGAGTCAGTCCCTCCAAGTTTCTCTGTACGGCCTGGAGGGTCCTGTCAGAATCCGCTGTCTCTGCTTCACCTCTGCGGCGTTTATGACGTGCTAGGCCCTCAGGACGCACTGGTCCAACATCTGAAACATGATCATTTTTTCATTTGTCAGTCATTATGAATCCAATCCAAAAACATGTTTGTTTTTCATTTTTCATACATATTTGAAAATCCAAAAAAAATCATATAAGTTAAAATTTTTGAAAAAACTTACCGACTGCTCCCCATGCTGCACCGGGTGGAAGTACTAGATCTGGATCTCCTCGGAAATCCATCCCGGCATAGGGGTAGTCATCCACTGCGATGATTTGTTCTCTCCACCATAAGAAGAACTCATCATCCCAGGTGGTGCGGGGTACTTCGCTGCCCCCCAGTCTCTTCATCATGTCTGCGCAACGGGCAATTCTTGGGTCCCGAGGGCTGCTGATAGTTGAGATGACTTTGGGTCTCAAAGCTGGAACTCTCTCGAAGAAGAATGTAGTCAAAATGGTCCCATAGCCAAAGTGTTTTGTATGTGTTTTGTGAATGGAGGTCAGTTGTTGTTTCATGTTCAGTAGCAGGGCAGTGCACCAATCATACACATGAATTAAGCACTCTACAGCTATGCTCATGTGCGTCCTGGATGCCTGATGCAGTGAGGCAGATCCTGCCACTCTGCCGATGGTGAATAGGAGGATCTTCATGTGCAAGTCCTTGATATCTCTGATTGCAATCTGTGTGCCAACTTTCTTGGACTCTTCTATGCAATAGAGTTGGACATAGTCCTCCACGGTTAACCCTCCCAGGGGCCTTCCGTGCAGATCCACTGGGTCTCCCCTTCTGGAGAGTCCAGTGATGAAGTATATATCTTCCACTTCTATGCGTAGTGGCATTTGATCAATGATGAAACAATCCTGATCTGGTTCCCAATAATTTACCAGCATTTCGAGCAATCTCACATTACTTTTCATATTGGGCATTTTGAAAAATTTGAATAATCCACAGTTTCGGAGGACATTTTGTGCTGCGCGATCTTCCATGACCTCTTGGTCTATTGCACTATGCTCGCGTTCCCTCCATGAAATTGTCATCCTGAAAAAAATTCATTAAAATTTGCATTAGAAACTCATTTTTGAAATTCGGACTTGCGCATACGCTAGTTTCGCTGTGCACAGTCGCGTATACACGCGACTTTCCTTCTTTGAACCCGCGTATGCACAGATACGCATTTTTTAATAAGGGTTTCCAGGTAAAAATCCACTTAATTTTAAATTTTAAACGGACAAAATGAATCAACAAGATGAATAAGGAGCCTACCTGAAGTTTCGCTGAATTCCGACGGTCGGTTGTTGCTGATTTGACGAAACAAGTTTTTAGCTCCAGAGCTCTTTTCCAAATCAGCTATGCAATAATGAACCAATTGAGAGGTAATTTGTGTATTTATGGCTAAAAATTGAAAATTTTCGCAAAAATTTCCTTGTGCTTATTTTTTCGATCTGTCTTATGCTGTATAACTCGATTGCTTGGAAGTGCCCAGTTTGGTATACTTCAGGTACATTTTGACATTTTCGAGATTTTTCCCGGTTTTTGGCCCATGTGTTCAGACTCTTCACGGCAGGTATATGATCTTCACTGGCATATAGGTTAGGGAATCACTTTCCGTTGCATCTTGCATTCTAGCCTCCATACTGATCACTTGCCTTAGGGTCGATCCCATCATGTCATGAGTATTATACCCATTTCACTCGCCGATTTTTAAATCATGACTTGATGGTAGAGCCTTCCTTTACATGGGCTTCCTAGTTAGTTCCTCGCTATCACTTGTTGCCCATGCTGCTTTTTATGTAGGCTCGGGAGTCCCCTTTAGTCCCGCCATGTCTTTCGTGTTGAAGCTTCATTCTTCTCCTTCATCACTTATCTTTTTCTGGCTTATACCCTAGAGGCTCCCTGGTGTCGTTAAGTTGTATTACTGCATTGCATATTGGCTACTTGTTTATCCTGGCCTTTAGCCGGCTTCATTTGGACTCGATGTTTAAGCCAACTTTTGACCTTGACTTTCTGTACAAGTTAATCATTGCATGCACTTAGCTATCACGACTTGACACCTTTGTACCCATGGATGGAACGTTCCTCTGAGTATCACTGACCAGTTTTCGCCACCTTGCATTGAGCATAGGATTGTTCCAAACCCCGGAACTAGTGCATCTGCTTTCTTGATACTCGTTCTATCCATTGTACCATATCATTCTTTTATTCTTTTTCCGGCTTATTATGAAAAAGACAAAAAAAAATCAAATATAACAAAAAGAGCGGGAACGGGATGTATCTTCGTTATTTTGATGGCAGTACAGAGTCAGTTTGTCGCCCTTGAACAAAGCACATATACTTATATATCTTTCCTTCATTTGGGATGGTTCTAGTTTGACCTAAGTTCAGCCTTTACCATGTTTCACTTGTCAGTTCTCCCCCGGTTGGTTCTCTCTTCCAATCATATGGAGAGTTTGTTTTGCCTCCTGCAAGACAGACTTATACAGTGTCACTTTTTACTGCCATGGTCATCATAGAGTCGTGCTTTTGTTCAAGGGAAGTCTAGCCTGAGTCGGCCATTCTGCGGTGTCTCTTGACTCATTATTCAGTCGGCAAGCGGTTTGGTAAATATGTCTGATGTCTGTTCTTTTGTTGGCACATACTTCAGTTTTACTATCTTCTGAGCCACTTGTTCTCGAAGAAAATGATACTTGATTGGGATATGTTTAGTTTTAGAGTAAAGCACAGGGTTTTTAGATATACTTATAGCACTTGTATTATCACATTTGATTGAGATAGGTTCATCAATGCTTACCTTCATGTCTTGAAGAGTTTGCTTCATCCACATGACTTGTGTACAACATGTTGTTGCTGCTATATATTATGCTTCTGCTGTAGACAAAGATATAGATGTTTGTTTCTTGCTTAACCATGCCACCAGACTTTCTCCTAGATAGAAATCACCTCCGCTTGTGATTTTTCTGTCATCCACACAGCTGGCCCAATCTGCATATGTGTATGATGTCAAAGTGAAGCTTTTGCCTTTAGGATACCAAATTCCATACTGTGTTGTTCCTTGTAGATATCTAAATATTCTTTTGACTGCCAGAAGATGGTTTTGTTTAGGTGCTGCTTGATATCTAGCCACTAGTCCTACTGCTAGCATGATGTCTGGTCTTGATGTTGTCAGATACAACAGACTTCCTATCATGGATCTGTAGATTTTTTGATCTATATCAGCAGACCCATCATCAGCACACAGCGTGCATCCTGTGATCATGAGAGTTGACACAGTTTTACAGTCCTCCATTTTGAACTTTTTCAACATTTCTTTCAAGTATTTTTCTTGTGAGATGAATGTTCCTGCGTTCTTTTGCTAAATTTGAAGTCCTAAGTAGAAACTGAGCTCTCCAATCATAGACATCTCAAACTCTGTTTTCATCTCATCAGAAAACCCTTTTGCTAGTTCTTCTCTATTGCTTCCAAACATAATGTCATTAACATATACCACAACAATCAGGAGTTCATTTTCATGGGCTTTTATGTATATATTGTTGTCT
>JAXQQM020069637.1:0-11512 GCA_034641835.2 Pinus albicaulis
TTGTATTCCATAGTATCACTAGATGACTATGGATTTTCTATAATCTCCTAAAAATAACATTCCCTCACTATTATTTATTTTCAGAAATCTCACTTCCTTCATTATTTTCCATTTAACCTATTCACTATCTCTCATTTTACATATTCAGATAACTCCCTTACTCTATAATTCCATTTTTTACCCTAAAACCCTCTTTCTCACCTATTTCCCTGCCTAAAACCCCACTCCCATTGCTAAAAACCTCTCCCCTTTTATTCATTTCCTTTCTTCCATTAATACAATGTAAAAATCCATTTTTCACATTGTTTTAAAAGTAAAATTTATTCAATTCAGGACCCACTCTTTTAAATAAAATTATGTTTATTTAAAACTACCCAACCCCGTTATATTAAACCCCTGACACCCCTTTTACATTTAAAATCCCCACTTTAAAAAATTTACCCCCCACTCTCATATAACCCTGGCCCCACCGTTTATTAAGCGCCTCTGCTTAAATCCTTACCTCGGGCCCCGCTTTATTAAAAACCCCGCGTATGATAAACCCTCCACTTCGTTGTACCCCCAAGCCCCACATCATTTAGCCCGTCATTTCATAAGACCCTGACCACCATCGGATCATTGCCTCATGATCTGACGGCCCTAACTACATATCGCGCTTCCAATCGCCCAAGGTTTAAAACCTTTGGGGATTTTGATATGGGCAGTTTTACCACCATCCCATCCTGCCATGTGTCACTCCCTCCGTATTATTGCACTCCCACGAAAAATACCACCTCACCACCCACGCCCCACGCAAAAACCACCAAACCGCTCCCGTGCCATAATACAAAACCATTGACCCGTTTGAATGTGCCAAAACCCTAAATCTCTGCAATAAGCCCTGATCCTCCATATAAAACCTCTGCAACACTTCTAAAGACCCGAAAGTTCATAGCCAATTGCACAAAACCAAAAATTCCTCCAATACCCAGACTCTGTCCACAGTTCTTCCCACTGCCTCCAGGTCATATCCTTTCCCTGCAGTGGTCCCGTGTGTTTTTAATTAACAAATTTGTTTTTAATTGTGCAGGTGAAAGATGTATAAGAAAATGCAGTAAAAAAAATCTTCATTTCTAAGTCCAAGAGTTATTTAAAACAAGTTCTTTGGGTGACTATCTAGTAGCCTTATTTATCAAAGGATTAGGAGCGCAAGATTAATCTGAATCAACAATGTATCATGACCGTTGTCGATGATTCAATAACTACAAAGCCAACAAGTTTTCTTCATTGATAGGGTAAAGGAAAAATGATAAATCCATAATGACTGTGCAGGAAAAGGTGAAGACAAATAATAAATACACAATTAAAGATCAATCTATGATTAAAAGATGAAAGAAAAGGTGAAAACAAAGAGTGAAGACAAAAATCAAATAAGAAAGGTTAAAGAGGAAATTCAAATGACAAACATAAGCAGTAGGAGAAAAACAAATAGAAGATACAGAAGAAGACAAATCATAGCATAAATAAATGAAGAAACAGAGCCAAGTATCAAGGTCACTCAACAATTACTTCTTCAAATCACTTTTTCCACCTACAGCCTCGTTTCACTTAAACAAAATAAGCTATAGTTACTAAAGTAGTCAGAGATATTTTTTAGTAGCTCAGAAGTTATTCTAAAAGTTAATATTAAATTCAAATAGTCAAAATATCTTAAATTTAGCTAAGCAGTTAATTTAAGAGTTATTATTATAGGGAGTTAGTCAGTGATATTTTTCCTTGGGCTTTGCATGGTCTCAAAGGTCAAGATTACAATTACTCTGTAATAAGTGTAGTCTGAAACCCTAGAATAGGATCACGTCCTCATATACAGATAAATACTGCATGCATTGTTCATTTTTATTGTTGGTTGGTTGTTGGGTTGGTTAGTTGATTGCTAGGCTGTATTTTGATGAGACTATGAGTTGCAGAGACTATTGCACTAGAGTATTATAACTATTTTGGACATCAGTAATACAAGCATGTTCACAGGATTCTTGAACTATGTTAATGGTGATGTTATCCCTCTTTTTCATTGTTTCTCCATTTTTTACCATATTTTGCATCATTTCTATGATAATAGAACATAAATTTTAGATTAAGATATGTTTTTTGGGCACCTTAACTCTGTCTGTTACTTTTATCTAAATTTTTTCTTCTGCAAGGTATGATTAAATAATTTAGGGGTGTCCTTCTCTTTAATTTCATTGAACTATTATCTTGAATGTTTTCTTTTCCTGAAAGTAATAGCTAAAGAATTCATGGGTGTCCTGATCTTTAAGACTATTGGATTGTTGTCTTAAATGTTTTCTTAGTAAAGTTTGATTAAAGAATCCAGGGGTGTCCTGCTCTTTAGTTTCTCTTAAATAGTTATCTCAAAGGCTTTTCTTGTTGAAATATAGTTAAAGGATTCTTAGTTGCCCTTTTACTGAATTCACAAACTTGTTTTCATTTCGTATTTCATCTAACCTAAAAAGATCCACTTGATATAGTTAGCTTGCCCTATGAAAACCCTTGCAGAGTTGATGTACAATTAAAACCTTTTATGACTCCATAGCCCAATGGATTAAGCTTCCCATAGTCTATCTATTCAACCTACAATCAATCTATAAATCAATCAATCAATCAAAAAAAACAACCATGAACTTCATAACTAGCCTAAAATTAGAAAACATAAGCATAAAGATAAATCAATTAATTATAAACATAGAGAGAGCCCTCTCTGAGCCCAAGAAGGCCAAGTCCTTGGACTCAAAAGTGGTTTGATGTGGTTCCCGTCTATTTTTTCTTTCCAATCTTGCAAATTACAGGGAGCAAACACAAAGATCGATCTGAGGAATTTTTATGGTAAGTATCTAGTAACATGGATACTACAAATGGAGCAATATTTTGATCTCCATAATGTGAAAAACACACAAAAGGTACACATTGCAACTTTATATTTAGAACAAAATACATTTCTATGGTATCGATGGCTTTTCTCTCGTAAAGGTAAATTTTTATGGAGGAAATGATAGCACATTATGAGGATACAAGGAGCAACACCTTCTTTATCCAATTGATAAATCTCAAACAAAAGGGTTCAATGGTGGAGCACATGGAGGACTTCCAAAAACTTAATATAAGGGTAACTGATATTCCAGAGGAACACATGATTCATGTCTTCATAGGTAATTTAAAGGATAACATAAAACATGAGGTTCACCTTTGGGAACCTGATTCATTGGAGAAGGAATTCAGGTTGGAGAGAAAAATTTAAAGAAAAATTATGGCGACAAGGAAGCCTACCCCTCACAACTATAAAGAGGTAATTTTTTCTACTCCAGACTTCCACAATCTACAAGGTTGACACTATAAAAATTGGAATAAAAAAGAGAAAAATGGCTTTGATATAGTTGTGATAGAAAATACACTAAAGGTCATAAGTGTGCTGAGAAAAATTATTTTACATAGATTGTGAAGAGGAGGAAGAAAATGAAAAAGAAACTTTAAAAGAAGAGGATATACACTAGGAACCAGCCCTAGAGGAAGAAGAAATTAATCTGACTGTATCCTGTAATGCATTCGCAGGAATTACTACTCCTCAAACTCTTAATATAGAATGACATATCAATAATAAAAATGTAATAGTGTTGATTGATTTGGGTAGTACCCATAATGTTATTCACTGTAAGGTAGCCAAGGAATTTAATTGCATCCTATACCCAGCACCAAATTGTCAAGTGATGGTTGCACCAGAGTGTCCAATTAGGATTAGATCTCTTTGAGGCACAACACCATTGTCTTCTATAGTTGAATGAGTTAGATGAATTTTGAAGGGATGTTGTTTAGCATAACATATTGGTTCAACAACAACACAAAATGTGGCATGATAAGTCCATTTCAAAGAAGTAGTTACAACCAGGTAATTAGGTACTCCTTTATGATTCTAGATTTATATATTTTAAATGGAAGTTCCATACACGCTAGATGGGACCTTATGAGGTAGTCAAATTGTTTGAGAATGGAGTGGTGGAAATGAAAACTATTGATGAACGGGATTTCGTGTTCCTGGTAAATGGGCATAGATTAAAGGTGTATTTTCAGCCCCTTACTAAAGGAGATTCTATGCAACAAGTCCAACATCAATCTGGAAAGGAGATGGTAGGTGGAAACACTGTTGGGTATACGACCAAAGTCCCACATTGACTAGAAGTGGGGAGGATCATGGGTATATAAGGATGGACAAATAATCTCCATTGGTTTGAGGCCTTTTGGGGTAAAGCCCATAAGCAAAGCCATGAGGGCTTAGGCCCAAAGTGGACAATATCATACCATTGTGGAGATATGTGGTGTCTAGAATCCTTACAAGTGGTATCATATCCATGCCCCAAAGTTAGCGAAGTGGATGAATCCTCGAATGTCGAACGAAGGTGGTGGGCCCCGGTAATATCACAATGGGATCCACAGAAGAGCTCGGTTAGACAGGCAGTATGCTCCGGATTCTTCATGGACGTGTCCTGGTCCCAACACTGTGAAGAGGAGTTGACCTCAGATAGAGCAAGCTCTCGAGGCAGGTGGTGCTCCATGTAAGGCGTGTGCTTCCAACGCATTGGAGCGGAGAATCCTGGTTGGTGGAGAGTGGACGGATGGATAATCGTTTGAGGGGAGGCTCGATGGTCCTTTGTTCGAGGGGAGGATTGTTGGGTATACGACCAAAGTCCCACATTGACTAGAAGTGGGGAGGATCATGGGTATATAAGGATGGACAAATAATCTCCATTGGTTTGAGGCCTTTTGGGGTAAAGCCCATAAGCAAAGCCATGAGGGCTTAGGCCCAAAGTGGACAATATCATACCATTGTGGAGATATGTGGTGTCCATAATCCTTACAAACACCAACCTATTGAAGATCTGATTCTTTCTTTTCACCATATAATAAAATGAAGAAAAAATAAAAAATATATAAAAGAATTTTTTTTTCCTGTAATTATGAAAATCATTTGACTTACATTATTGCAAAAGGATCAACCTAAAAACCAGCATGCTGGCAATGAGATCAAAATTTCGATTAAAAGGGAATGTTGTTTGATTTTTGGATATGTTGATTGTCACCATGAAGAAGTAGGTTCATATGGTAACCAAACCCTTACCAAATTTTGGGATAACTAGCATGGAAATTTTTATCCAAACAACGCTCAATTCCAGCTGCATTTACTTTTTCCGGCACTAGTGCAGGTAGATCTTGAAGGTAAAATTATTCCTTTATTCTATTTCTCATTTCGTAATTCCCAATTTTTTTTTAATTTTCTTAATCCATAATGATTTACCCTCTTCTTTCTTCTAAGAAACTATCCCTAACTGATTTCGTAAAATCCATATTTCCCCTTGAATTTTTTTCCACATATCGTTTTCGTTTACCCCCCTTGGTATTATTATCCTTGGAATCCATGCTATAATATTACTTCCCATTCTGGAAATTTCCCCTTTTCCCACTTCTTTTTTCCCTCATGGATCGATTGCAGGATCTGATGCAGTCATATCAGAAGGCATGCTCGTGAAACACCAAATAATAGTGAATAAAACTGCTCTTATATAATCAAGCAATTTCTTAAGTCCAGCCAAAGTATTGTGTTCTATCAGAATTTTTTATCCCCTCTTTCTTCAATGCTACATAAATTCTTGGTGCAGTAATGTGCATAATCAGTGCAGGTAGGTTCAGTGCAAGCATGTTGCAGTGCAGGTAGGTTCAGTGCAAGTGTTCAGTGCAAGCACACGCCCGACTATGAAAACACAGTGCAAACATGTTTAACACAGTAAAGGAGCACTTGATGCAAAATTATTATTTGAAATTTAATTTTCATTTTTTTAGTTGAATGACTACCATAGTGATAGATCATAGCATTACATTATTTAAATTTTGGTTAACACTTTGCTTTATCATTTACTGACTTAGGGAGAAATTATTAAAGTGAAAGATATTTTAGGTTCTGAGGTCTAATATTTTTAATTAAAACCAAAGTAAATATGATGTGAATTATGAAGAAAAGTGTGGAATAGTACAAATCTACCTGAAACCCCATATTTACCTCCTTTTGAAAAAGATCCTCCATCACTTGTTCATAGTAACCTTACCTCATAATCTGATCATCCATGACCATTACATCACCGCCGTAACAACCTCCGCCTCCTCCAATTATCATTACCTACCTGTAGAGGACTGATACATGTTTGCATCCACCCAAAGGGACGATTTTAATGATTGAATGTGAATGGGTGGATGGGACCAAAAATATGGTGGATGAACGGATCTTTGTCATAAAATTCTTGTCACCCCTTTGACATTCCTCAGTGTGAAATTTTAATAATGCCGTGATAGAGAATTGAAGTGGATTCAAAAAAATATGGAACCTGTGAGAAATGGACCATTATCCATGAAGGAGATAGAAAAAACCGCGGAATATTGAAACAATCTTGCACTATTGCAAGAATCAAGATTTCTCCCATTTTTTCATAAATTTGATGGGTTCGATATGGCTGTGGCTCTGGAATTTGCAAAGACATTTGAGGGAGGCCGAGTGAAGGTATGCTCATTAGAGTTTGAGGTCACGGAAGAATCTATAGCATGAGCTACATGCTTGTCAACCACAGGGGAACAATGGTTCAAGAAGGAAATGATTGAAAAGAAGAGATGGCATTGATTCATGATCGATCGAAAGCTCAAATTCGACTGGAAGAAAGGAATTTCGCACAACACAATGATTGGAAAATGGCAAGACCTCCTATGTATATTATAGAACTTCCTGACCTATGAAGGACGTTATTCATTAAAGTTCGTATACCATATCCGGTTATTGTTGCATTTTGAATCAGGGAAACACATCAATTTCCCTTATTACCTGCTCCGAAGTTTAGAGAAAATGGTGAAAGGAGTGCAGAAGGGGATGCGAGCCAAGTTGCATACAAACTGTACCATTACGGTCTCATTGTAATCCTGGTTAAGAAATAATTGGAGGCTAAGAAAATTACCTGGGAAGAGTTCTTGAAAGAATTTCGGGGAATAAGTGCAGGGAAGTCGGTCGGGAAGAGTGCAAGCAAGAAAAGGAAAGCAGAGTCCCCAATCCTTGCCAAGACAAAGAGAAAGCACAAACAGGTGCAAGCAAAGGAGAAATATGTTGAAAAAAATCCATCCTCATCAAAAATAAAAGCAACCAAGACCTCAACCAAGGAAATAATTGTCTCTTCGGGGACAAGTCACACTCGGTCGAGCTCCCCAATTTTGATTGATGAGCCACCCCAGGCTTCACCTAGAGATTACAACATATCGGTTCTTGTGGATTAAACAACTCATATAGTGGTGAATTGATCTGAATGGAATGTATTAGTTTTGTTGTGCTAAGTATCCAAACAATAATTAAAATATGTGCATAATGTTCTATGAAGTTTGCAGGTTAAAAAAATGGTTTTAGCTTAGTTAAATAGATTTATGTGTGAGGTTAAAGCATGTATTTTTTCTTGTATAACAATGTACAAAAGTAAATAATAGATAAATAAACATCACATAGCACAATATTCAGCAAATGTGATGAAGCAGTTCACCCCTCCTAGGCTGCATCTGCTCGTCTAGCTCCCAATGGCACGTCCCTCGTATCTTATTGCTAAAAAATGGTAATTACATGTGAAATAAAGCCTTGATAGGTTGTGCTCTCTATAAAAATAGCTTTATAATTCTTGAATTAGTGAGAGATTACTATTCATTTGCAGAAAACAGACAAAGGATGCTCAATACACTGCCCACTCCCAGGTGGCCCTAGTGGCTCCTTGATCTTTGTCAGAGCTAAAATTGCTAAATATGACCCTTGATGGCTATGAAACCTATGCCAATGTGTTCAAAATGTCATGAATACCCAAAAATGACTGTCCATGCATCAAAATTGGTCGAGAATCCAAAGAGTTATGAACAAAACAAGAATTTGCTCAATATCCCTTGAAAACCTCCTCCAAAACTAGAGGAACTCCAGTTAACTCCTCCAAATTAGCGTTCCCACAAAAAATGGTGGCGTGCTTCCAAAACTAGCAGAGTTCTTAACATTTGTATTAAATGCTGGAGTGGTGAGGTCACATAGGCATCCGCCTAAACCGCCTCCAAAACCGCAGCTTATCCATCCGCTAACCTCCGCATTTAATGTTTGGACGAGAGCTGGCACATATCACGGTTTTATTAACCATTTTTAATTCCCGTGGGGTTAGGCCTTTAAGGCTACGATTATAGCACCTTGTCACAAACCGTTGGGGCTAGACCTTAACCCCTTTCCACCCTTTGAAAATTTAAGACATAAATACGTTCACAAAACCATAGAAATTAAGAACTTGGTTATAGGCAAGTCGGTAAGGCCTCTTTGCATGCAAAGCTCATGTCTCAAGCTTGAATCCCACAGAATCACAAAATTTTTGCCACCAATTTAAACTCGGCCTGGGTCCATGTGGAAACCTCTAGGCAGGCCACGTGGTGCCCAATGATTGGTTAATAAAACATATGAAAAATCAAATTTTGAACTATATTTTTTTTATAAAATTTTTCATAAAGTCACACTGAGTCAAAGGTCCATTTTTGGATTTTACTGGCATTTTAAGACCTTAATAATTTTTTTATACGACCTCTATTTTGCGAACTATTTGCGGCACCAGAATCGTAGCGACGAGACCTTTTCGGTCGCTCAGGTTTTTGAGATTCAACAAGATGATGAGCTTAGTGAAAAGAGTTGCCTTCACTAAGTGGGCCCACAAGATATTTTTGGCGCAAAGTCTATTTTTAGACATGTCGATCATATTCTATGAGTTGCAAGATGTTATTTGTGGATGGTTGGTCAAGTTGGAAAAATAGATGGACTTATATTTTTAGACATATTGGGCGGAATCTATTTTTAGATTTCCAATCTAAAAATAGATATGTTGAATATTATTAGCTCTTAATAATATTTGGACTCTAAACATTATCTTATCTTCTAGATACTCAATATGCATTACGTGGCACAACATATTTACAAAGGCAACTTATGCATATCAAAGGGTTTACCTGAGCTAATGCATGGAGACTTTAGTTATAACTCATGTGTGATAGAGTCAGTGGAGTTGTGAAGTAGTTGGGAGTTGTGTTCAATGTTTAACCCGCTGACCTTCTACGAGAGAGTTGTATCTAGTCTAACTACATCTGATACTAGAGATGGTACAACTAATTATTAATTAATTCACTAAATAATAACTCATTAATCAACTCAAGAATATATCAATTAACTACAGCACACAGCCAAAACAGACTATAGAGTAGTAAAGAGCAAGTGTGACTATCAGTTGTGACTATAGTGATGCATTTTTTGCATCCAACACTCAGTGGAGATGCCAATTAGGATTGAAAAGTGAAATCTTGGTGGATTCGAGTTCATTCAAATCCATTCTTCAGTAGGGATTGCACAGTAGAGGCAGGTTAGCAGGTGGCAAAGATCGGTGCATGGATTTGCAAGATTGGGCCTGATTAGTGTGTAGCGATTGTATTGTACTGAGAGCTTGATATGATCAGCTTTGTATGAGGATTGTTACATGATATCTATGACATATACTACATACAGATAGTTTGGGTTTTTAGCTTCAGGCTTTCTTGTTAAACAACTGTGTTAATGTGTGTGAATTTTTATGGTTTCATGTGTGCATTGCAATTGATTTAATTTCCGCATGTGATGATCAATGGTGAAATAGATTTTGTATTGTGCATGAAGTTAAAATAGTGTGTGATACATGGTATCAGAGCATTTTATCATTGGAGAAGATTTCAATTATTGAAGTGGTTGAGTTTTGTGCTAGTGGAATTCGAATTTGCTGCAGTGTTTTCTTGGTGTCGAAGTTGAGCATTCATTGAAATGTCTTTCAATGGATTGTGATTGGAGTATTCCCTTGATGGTAGATCGAATTATATTGCATGGAAGGATAGGATGGAGGTGGTGCTGGATGAAGATGGGTTGAAGGAGTTCATAGATGCTGAAATTCCAAAACCTGCTTCTAGCGATGCAGCTGCACTTGATGCATGGCAAAAGAAGACAACAAAATGTCGAAGGATTCTGTTGGAAGGTGTGAAGGATCACATAGTGTCCAGCCTTCATGGTAAAGCTTCTCCATTTTTGATGTGGAAAGATTTGACAGAATTTTTCCAAAGCAAGAGCGACCGGAGGAAGTTTGCTCTCAAGGATAAGCTCAGGAATATAAAAATGGAGAAAGGCAAAAGTATACCCAAGTACCTCACAAAGTTCGTCCAGTGCAGGGATGAGCTGGGAAGTGTGGGGGTTACCGTAGATGAAGAGGACTAGGTGAGCTTGGCTCTCCTTTGGCTTCCAAGAGTTGGCATAGCTACGAGGACTCTGTCAATGGTCGGGAGAAACTGCGAGGATGGGAGTGACTTTGGTCGGATCTTGTGCAGGAGGAGATAAGGTGGGGTACCAGGGATGGATCTTAATCGAAGAATGAAAATGAATAAAATTGCAGTTTGGCTGCCAAAGCAAGGAAAGGGAAGGGAAATAAAAATCCTTCTCAATCTGGTGCAAAAGGAAAGAAGCAAGACTTGTCCAAGGTGAAGTGCTTTCACTGTCACCAACACGGACATTACGCCACTAATTGTCCATAGAAGAAGAAAAATAAGAAGGCTGCTATATCTGCAGCTGGAGAGGCCTTAGCCTCGCAGTTTGAGCTGGATTTTTTGATGATCACATGCTTGGCTTCAAGTGTGATGGGATCAGTGTGGTTTCTTGACAGTGGTGCGTCTTTCCATATGACTGTAGACATATTTTTTCAGTGATCTGGATGAGAAGGATATTGGAGTGCACATAGAGATGGGCGATGATGGTAGATACAATGCGATTGGTATTGGGACCATTTCCTTTGAGAGGGATTCTGGTAAACCTTTCATATTGAAGGATGTCATGCATGTTCCAGGATTAAAGAATAATCTTATCTCTGTGGTGATGTTGGAATACAAGGGATATGATGTTTTTAGCGAGGGAAAGGCTTTCCTATGCAGTAAAACAACTGGTGAAACCCAGAGGATAGGGGTTCGAGTTAAGAACCTTTATCAACTACAGGTAGATGGTTGTGCAGCAATGGAAAGAAAAGCAGAAGGAGTGGTGAGCCAGGATGAGAGAAAATTGTGGCACAGGAGTGTTATAGCATCATTTCTCACCTTGACATGATTCATGATTGCTACATGGCTTTATGGGCACCCATTCCTACAGACTTGGACAAATTCACTTAAAAACAGTGGAAAATCCTTCATACGCGACTATGCCCGTGTTTTTCCGCGTGTATACGCAAGTACAGCTAGACTTTTTCGCGTATGCCATTTTAATGATTAAAAAATATATAAAAATCCCTAATTTCGCGCTGGGTTGATGGTTACTCAGGTAGTTCAACCACCCCAGCCCGTGGCCAACTGTTTCCAACTGCTGAAACTACTTGGAGGGACTATAAAAAGGCCT
>JAXQQM020057971.1:0-103131 GCA_034641835.2 Pinus albicaulis
CCACCAATATCCACTTGTATCATTCCTTGCCCCTTAGGAAGAAATGGTACCCATTGTGTTGAGTTCCTCCATGAGATGAGGAAACTTATGTTGAAGTTGGTCCCTGGTGAGCCACTTGCCTTAGTGCAGGAGTTGGCCAGCTTTTAAAACCCGATACAGTTGGATCTTTTCTTGGCGAGTGTTATTTAATATATGTGTCCATGATCCGATCAGTTGTAGCCTGTTCCATGCAATATGGGTTTAACTATGTTGGTGTGATTAGTTTTGCCATGTCAGATGTGTCCAGTAGAGGTGGAAAGTAGGGTTGAAGGTGGTCCACATTAAACACTAGGTGAAAAATAAGGAATGGTGGAATACTGAGCTTGAAGGAATTTTAACCTACCACGTTGGTGATGGTGTATGGCTCATATCGGAGTTGGAAAACCTTATGGCGGGGCCCAGCAGGGTGCTCATTTTGCAAATGTATCCAAACTTTTTCGCCCACCTGGAACTTGTGTGGAGCAAGATGTTGATTATGTCACTGCTTGTACTTGGCATTGGATTTATCCAAGATGTCGTGAACCTGCTGGATGTGTTTGATAAATCTAGTTACTTTATAAGCCTCAAATATTACATGTGTGGATTATTTCTATGTGGTCACATGAGGTATGACAACATTAGGTAGCGACGTGCTTGGGGTCATATCAATCGAGTGCTTAACCTGACAGTGTAGAGGAACCTCTGTGGGTGAGGATAAAATGTCTTTGTATTCCTCCACGTCTTTGTCCATCTATTGCTACCATGAAGGGGAGCCCTATTTTGAGGTTGAAACCACATTATTCTTCTTGCCATGTGGTTGAATCGTAATGAAAAAGCAATTTCCTGGTTTGGGAAATAATCTTACTGCATTTCTTTGCAGTACTCGAAGAGATGGCGGAAGGTGGTACTAAATCCGGTATCTTGTACAACTTATTTCCCAAAGTAATAATAACATAACGAGGCCTAGAATCATACACAACATGTATCTTCCACAAGCATGGTTGGCCTAATAATAAACCAGACACGTCAAGAGGAGAAAAATCACATAGTGCCTCACTCATGAATGGCTTGATGTTGTACGAAAGGTGGCACTGCTAGCGGATGTGAAGATCTCTTCTTTGGTGAAGCCACTCAATGGTATACGACTACGGGTGTGATGTCATCAGTAGGCCGAGCCACTTCATGGCCTCTATTGAAATGAGTTTCTTTTGGCTTCTGTTATGGAAAAGGAATTGCAGTGGAGAACCCTTCACCCACATCTGGGAATGGAAGAGGTGCTCCCCCTCCTTTGGATCCTCGGGCTCCTCCCTCTAGAACTTAGTGGTGGCAATAGTGGCATTACGTTCCGCATCAATGATTTTCTTCCCTTTTTCATTTCCATTTTCTGATTCTGACTTAGAATCAGAACATGAATCTAATTTAGATGCCTTCAGTTCAGGCACCAACAACTGTTTGGCTTGACACTCGCTTGTGTTGTGAGTGGAGTTGTTATGAAATTCAGAGAAATTCCCCATTTCCTTATTTGGCTTTTTGGTGTTGTTCTAAGTCACCCAAAATTTTATTTTCCCCTTGTTTTTTTGTTCAAGGGTGCCTTTCCCTAGCTTTAGATTTGTGGATCCAAAATCTCGCTTCTTCTGCTTAAATTTATGCTTGATATTGGCGGCATATCGATATGTCATGCTGAGCAAAGTAATGTCAAGGAAATCCATTTCTTCCTAAATGTATTTGTGAAAAAAACTGTGGTACTTGAGCACCAAATTTTTCTCTGAATATTAAATACCTAACTTTGTGTGCAGGGTATGGTACAAATTCGTCAGCTCGTGCAAATCTTGATCCATTTGCTGTTGTACGTGGTCCATTGGATGTACTTGTCCTCATAGCTCCCCACGGGGTAATATTGTTCCTTGATTCCATCTCAGCACGAATTCAAAGTGGTTATGACCGAGAACAAAGAGGGTTCCCTCTCATCCTTTTTCTCACAATAGGTTTCCCACCAGACTTTGCAATGGGTGGTGGCTTTGAAGAGTGAAAAAGTAATATTTTCTTGGTTGGAGAAATTATGGAACGATAAATACCATTCCAAAAAATTCAACCATATATATACGGCATATACATAAATTTGGCCTTTAAATACAGGAATTTCAAATTTGACTTGTACCTTGAAAGGAGTGTTGCGTCCAGAGTGGCTTCTATATGCAGATGCGCCACTAGTGGGTAGTTGTTGAAGGAACTAGGAAAATTTATCCATCATCGCATTCCTTTGTTTCTTAAGGGCCTCCTCGAGAAATAATTTGATAGGCTCTCCTACCCCTCATATTTCTTTTGTTCTGCCATGGGAGGTCTTTGGGGTTTGCGAGGCTGATCTTGCAACGGCTCAACCAGATCGAGCCCTAATTCCTTATATCCTAACCTCGTTGGTGACATGAAAAGAAAAACAGAGAAAGAGAAGATTGCTCTGATTCCATTGATCCAAATTTATGCAGGAACACAAAAGAATACAAATATAACCATAAATACAAATATGCAGTGAAAATAACACTTCATTTCATTAATATCAAATAATTGAAATATGCTTACAGATAGAATGGAAATAAACTAGCTAGGGCACTAGCAGCTTATCTCTGAGAAGAGATGTGGCGGCTACATGCCTCTGAAATGTGTTACAATGAGGCTCAAGGGAATTTTTATTATTCAACAACATGGTAAAACCCTAATCATCCATAAACCTAACCATAGGAGATGAAGCGCCAATACCATGGGCGCCATTTTGGTAAATTGGTACATCAAATTCCTGGGGACGTAAATTTGGCATACGATCTCTGATTGATGCGCATAATACCTCTTTAGAAAGATCTGTCTGAGGAATACAAATTTCAAGTGACAAAAATTGGTCATTGATTATTGTTTTCCCCCATTTTCCCAAAAAACAATGTTTAGGGCCCCAAAATGGATCCAAAAATTCAGGACTCGAAAAACTGCCAAAAATAGTAAACTTTGCTACAATTAAGGAAACTAAAAAATTGAAAGAAACAATGGTGGTGCCCCAAGTGGAATAGGTGGGTAGCTACCAATACCCACCTAGATCATTCCTTCCCCCTTATGAAGTAATGGTCCCCATTGCGTTAGTTCCTCCTTGAGATGAGGAAACTTCTGTTGAAGTTGGTCCCTGGTGAGCCACTTGCTTTGGTGCAGGAGTTGGCCAGCTTTGAAAACCTGATACAGTTGGATCTTCCGCTGGTGAGTGTTATTTATATGTGTGTCCATGTGATAATTTGTGGCTTTTTTCATGCAGTATGGGTTTAAATCTGTTGGTGTGAGTTGTTCTACCATGTCGCATGTGTCCAGTGGAGGTGGGAATTAGGGTCGAAGGTGTTCATTGGACACTACGTGCAGACCAAGGAATAGTGCAATATTGAGCTCAAAGTCATTGTCACCTACCACCTTGGTGATGGTGTACGGCCCATATTGGAGTGGGAAAGGCTTGCAGTGGGGCCCAACGGTGTGCTCCTTTTGCAAATGCAGCCAAAAATTGTCGCCCACTTGGAACTTGTGTGGCACTCGATGTTGATCATGTCACTACTTGTAGTTGAAATTTGATTTCTCCAAGATGTCATGGGAGTACTCGATGCGTTCAATAAATATGGTTTCTTTATCAGCCTTGTAATTACATGAGTGGATTATGTTTGTGTGGTCACATGAGGCATGGAAACATCAATCAACAGTGTGCCTGGTGTTAGATCAATGGAGTGCTTGACCTGGTAGTGTATAGCTAAGGAACCTCTGTGGGTGAGGAGGAAATTTCCTTGTATTCCTCCACATATTTTTCCATTTTATGTTGCCATGGAGGGGGGGGGGGGACTGTTTGGAGGTTGCAACCACAATATTCTTCTTGCCCTGTGAGTGAATCATAATGAAAAAAATTCCTAGTTTGATAACTAATATTATTGCATTTCTTTGGAGTACTCGAAGAGATGGTGGAAGGTGGTACTACCTACGGTATCCTATACAACTTATTTCCCAAATTAGTAATAAAAAAATGAGGCCTAGAATCATACACAACATCCCACTTCCACAAGTATGGTTGGCCTAATAATACATCAGACAGGTCAAGAGGAGAAAAATCACACAGTACCTTATCCATGAATGGCTTGATGTTGTATGGAAGCTGACACTGATAGCGGATACGAAGATCTCTTCCTTGGTGAAGCCACCCAATGGTATATGGCTACGGGTGTGCTGTGGCCAGTAGGCTGAGTCGCTTCATGACCATTGTAGAGATGAGGTTATTTTGGCTTCCTCTATCGATAAGGAATTGCAGTGGAGAAACCTTCACCCACATCTGGGAATGGAAGAGGCATTCCCCCTCCTCTGGATCCTCGCTCTCCTCCCTCTGGATCTTGGTGGTGGAAACAGTGGCACTGGGTTTCACATCAATGATTTTCTTCCCTTTGTCATTACCCTTGTCTCATTCTAACTCAGAATCAAAACTTGCATCTAATTCAGATGCCTTCAATTTGGACACCAACAACTGTTTGGCTCGACACTCGCTTGTTTTGTGAGTGGAGCTGTTATGAAATCCACACCATTTCCCTGTGTTCTTCTTTGGATTTTTGGTTTTTTTCTAAGTCGCCCCACTATGGATTTACCCCTTTTTCTGTGGTTTGGGGTTGCCTTTCCCTAGATTCAGATTCGCGGATCCAAATTCTCACTTATTTTGCTTAAATTTCTGCTCGATCTTGGCGGCATATCAATATGCCATGCAAAGTGGGGTAATGTCGAGGAACTCAATTTCCTACTGAATGTATCTATGAAAATAGTTGTTGTACTTGAGCACCAAATGTTTCTCTGAATCTTTAATACCAAACTTTGTGTGTAGGTTATGGAACAAATTTGTCGGCTCATGCACAAAGTGATCCCTTTGCTGCCGCAACATGGTCCATTGGATGTACTTGTCCTCATAGCTCCCCACGGGGTAATATTGTTCCTTGATACCATCTTGGAATGAATTCCAAGTGGGTGCGATCGAGAACATAGAGGGTTCCCTCTTGTCCTTTTCTCACAGTAGGTTTCCCATCAGTCTTTGACATGAGGGGCGGCTTTGAGGAGTGCAAAAGTAATATTTTCTCGGTTGGAGAAATTATGGACCGAGAGATACCCTTCCAACAAATTAAACCATCTATCTATGGTGTCTGCATCTATTTGGCCTTCAAATACATGAATGTCAAAGTTGACTTGTACCTTAAAAGGAGTGGCACCTCCAGAGTGGCCGCTGGATGCTTATGCATCACCAATGGGCACTCGTTGAAGGATCTGGGCCAAGTTATCCATCATCACGTTCCTTTGTTTCTCAAAGGCCTCCTCAAGAAATAATTTTATAGGATCTCCTTCTCCCTCATCATTATTTTCTTCTTCCATGGGAGGTCATCTGGGTTTGCGAGGCTAATCTTGCAATGATTCAACCGGATTGAGCCCTAATTCCTTATACCGTGACCTTGTTGGGGACATGTAAAGAAAAATAGAGAAAGGGAAGACTGCTTTGATACCACTGATCCATATTTATGCAGGAACACAAAAAAATACGAATATAACCATCGATACAAATATGCAGCGGAAATAACAGTTCATTTCATTAATATCAAATAACTGCCATATGCTTATAGACATAATGGAAATAAACTAGCTAGGGTGTTGATGGCTTATTTTTGAGAGGAGATGTGGCAGCTACAGACCTCCGAACTTTGTTACAATGAGGCTCAAGGGCCTTTTTATTATTCAACAACATGGGAAAACTATAACTATCCAAAAACCTAACCCTAGGAGAGGAAGCACAAAAACTATTGACCCCATTTGGGTAAATTGGTACATCAATGTAATATTCCCAATTAGCCATTAGCTAGTTAGAATATTTAATTTTGTTTTATTGCTTTGTTTAAATAATAAGAGGGCAAAGGAGGTCCATAATTCTCCTTAATAATGAATAAATCAATGCCAAATGTGAAAGAGACAAATCATGGCAGCTTAATTAAAGCACCCTTGGTGTGAAAGGGGCTGGATCACTTTGATTGGGTCAACCTTGACCAAATCAACAACGTTTTCATGGAGGAGTGGTCATCAATGAGGGGCATCGCAATTTTAGATGGACATGCTTTGTGTGAATGTAGTGATATTTTTGGATCGGGCTTAGGGTTTGCAAGCTCATATTCTATTTAAGGAAGAGGATGGCATCCATATTGATTATGTTGATGTATATTATATTTCTGAATATATGGTCTGTTTATACATATATATTTCTCTTGATGTTTAGCTGAGATAGAGTGTTGTTTAGCACAGGGTGTTCCTAGTCAAGAATCCCACCTCTTTCCTTGAGAGGCCTCTCGGGGGAGTTTGTACTACATTGTCCACTATCAGGCTTCAGGTCAAAATTCTTCTTTCAACTACAGCGCAGATCCAATTGAGGGTTTGGTTGTTTTTGTAGGTTGCAACAAGTGGTGATTAGATCTATATATATAGGCCATCTCATTGCTTATTTTCAATGGAGGAGGCTTCCTCTCCATTTGGAGGATAGTAGTGAAGTCTATTGATCATATTTTCAGATCTTGGCATCAAGCCAACTGGTTATTTGACCCTACAACACATTTTACTTTGAGATCTACATTATTTCTATAGGAGGAGTTGTAGGGTGGTTTAGCACACCATTTGGAGAGCTAATTTTCAAGTGAAGGGGATTTTCCTTTCACTTTGAGGATCTATTGGAGGAGGCTATTCTATTGATCATATCATATCAGCCACACTTTCTAGATCTATATTTTTCAGTAGATCTGCAGTCTTAGCTATCAAATCTACAACTTATACATGGTGTTTTGCTGAAAACCCTTAAGGGGTTCTTTAAAGGAGCTTGTATAGTGCTCAGATATGATATAGATCTATATTTTGAGGCAAATTTCAGCCCTAGATCTAATTTATAATATTTTTTTGTAGCAAAGATAATAAAATAACGTTGTAAGGGTCTTCTAGCTTTTCTACATATTTGCAGCACCTCATATTGAGGGATTTTTTTCCATTGGAGGCTTGTATTTATTGTTATGCATCTTATGGCCCATTTCTTATGTACATTTTGCTGCTATAATAACATATGAAAGGTCTCCATATTGGCCTCTTTCTTTTTAAATGATGATCTACAATATTTTTCCAACATTTTTCATTATATTCCTGCTTTTCCCATTCATGAATATTACAGTGGTATCAGAGAATAATATTGGCACAGCTTGTGCATTCTAAAAGCCAATATATCATCTAAATAAGGAGAGCCTCTCACTGGTAGAGAGAGGAGGTATCAAAGAAGAAGCCACAGAAAATTTGATTATACAAATGACAAATAAGACAAGGGTAAGACCCCTTTATCTGGAGGAGAAGATGAAGAGAAGGAGTCACCTAAGATCCTTCTTAGAGCCATGCAAGACATTACTAGAGAGATCAAGGAGATTAGAATGGACAGATTCAAGGAATCCCCTAGAGGATTTCATCATGGTGAAGGCTTTGGCATGTCTCACCATTAGAATCATCAACCATTGCATCAACCACAATTTTCCCAATGCTCTACTATGCCTACATTTTTTGTTGTGGGAAATGAAGGGTTTCAAGAGGAAGAATCCCTTTAAGACTATTTTATGGAGTATGAGTCTCAAACTGAGGGATTCAAATATCAATTGAGTTTTCAGGATTTTTGTCAAATAAAGGACAATAGAAGACCAAGGAATCATCGTAGAAGTGGTGGATTCATTCAGAATCATGATTGACACCATACTATGGGCAGATTATTTTTACCCAATTTTGATGGGTCATCCAAGTGTACTGCCAAATATTGGGTAGAAAAACTTGACATCTACTTTCAGTTGAACAAAGTTTCAGAAATGGAGGCCATTAAGATGGCAGCGCTGCACCTTGAAGGTGAAGTACATGGCTGGTGGTTCCATGGCTTGTCTACATTGGGTCATGCCAATGTAACTGCATATTCAAAGTTCACTAGAAGGTTGTTTGAAAGATTTGATAGAAGAGATCCTGAAGCACCATTCATGGGGCTTGCAAATTTGAAACAATCGGGTAATGCAGAAACTTACATGTCTGAATTTTTAAGACTTTCTATTATGGTTCCTGATTTATTTGCAGCAAGAAGGGTGTACATGTTCATTGATGGGTTAGATGAACATCTTCATGGGTTGGTTAAGTCTACCAAGCCCACTACCCTACAAGATGCCATTGAAAGATCTAGAGACCTTCAAAATGCCTTGCCAAAAGCAAAGGAAACATTTCAACATAAGCCCTCTTTCCCATCAAAGGGAAAAGAAGAGAAGGCTCCTCCTCCAAAGGAAAGCCAATACAAAAAACCTCTTGATGATGATGTCCGGAAAAATTTGAGGAGGAATCTTTACTTCACTTGCCAAGAAGCTTGGGCACTGGGACATAGATGTGCAGCTGGAAAAACACATTACATATAGGTCTTCTTAGATGATGAGGAGGAGGAAGAAGAAGAACAAGGGAGGGGTCACAACGCTGGAATAGGAGGAAATGATCCACCACCACCAGGAGGTGAGGATGGAGAAATTGCTCCAATTATAGGCACTCTTGCATCATTAAGAGTGATACCCAATTGTCATGAAATTTCCAAAATCCACACAATAAATAGAGATGAATTTTCGCAATGGAAGCATGGATATGATGATCCCATCTATTATGCACATGAGGATGATCCATGAGACATCATTATCTTGTGCTAAACCACCTGGGAGACCACCTAATCCAGATTTGGTGAAAGATGCCTCACATCTTGATGCTCCATTCATAGATCCAAGAAGGATGGGAGGATTAGAAGATCAAAATATAGCGTTGAGAGTCTGGAAAATGCTCAAGGAGGAGGGAGGTATTCTTCCACTACCATCATTACCCACTCTCTCATCTTATACTGCGCTGAGAAGAAATGCTGCAGAATCAGAAATGACACCATCATGAGGCAAGGAGTCCACTCTTTGGCTATGGAGACTCAGAATATTATCTCACTTAGAGAGAAATATTCCATACATGATAGAAGATGGTGGCCACACATGCATTCTTTGATTAAACCAAGGAGGTATTGGATAGATGATAGCCTCCCATGGGAGACTAACTTTCAAAAGCCTCAATATTTACTTGAGCATGTGCATATACAAGAAGGGCAGCAAGGAGGGGATAGAAACCTTCCAACATATCCCTTTGACATGGGAGACTTCAAGGAGGAGAGCAGCCATATGACATACATTCTTTATGATAGATCATCAATGTTGTCACTGTGGGAGATTGATCCATATTGGAGATCCCAACTATTGGTGGATTATTCCAAGGATATTTTCACATGCATGATACTTGATGACCAACTACATGAAGAGGGATATTTAGTCCAAGAAGAAGTCATCTATTATAATGGTATAATATTCTTATATAGAGCCTCCAAGCTCAAGGAGAAGTTACTACAAAGAGCTTATGAAGAGTTCTTTTTCAACCACACATATTCCATGAGATTCTACAACATTATCATGAGAAACTACACTTGGAAGGGCTTTGAAAAGGAACTATATAAACATTTTCAAATATGCATGAACCATGTGGAGTTGAGAGAGCAACATAACTATATGAAGGATTTAATTCACCCACCTCTTTCATCTTTTGGAATGAGAGGAGATAGATCTATGCACCACTCCATTTGTATGAGGAGAAATGTTGGTGAAGAACATGCTTGTGTAACTAATGTTTCATTTGATTATTGTTTTCATTATTTCACCATGTATATGCAGGCCATAGCTCCAAGTAGGAGCACTATACCATATGAAATTCATGGCCAACTTTGGGCCACAAAAATTTCTGAACATGGCCACTCCCTTGGAGATCAAAGGGAGATTTTTTATCATTTTGGGTGCACTCCTCAAGCACCAAACATATCTTAGACTTTAAGCCATGGTGATATGACTTGGGCAGCAATTAAGTGGTGGGGAAAACACTTACCACATCATGATATGAAGCAGTTAGGAGATTTACTGCGGTGGTTCCACATGTGAGACTATGACCCACCTCCATATGCACAAATTTCTATTTGTATGTACTTAATTTTGATCCCATACATTGATGATGTACTTATACTTTTTATGGGAATGTTTGGCGGTAGGATGGGAGGAATGTATGTGCCCTATGGGAGAGAGATTATCCATGTTCACTATGCTACATGTTTCAGGGAGAACATTGAGCAAACCATGCTCGTTTCATTTGAACTATTGTCTCCTTATGGGATGGGTTATTTGCATCTCATGAGAACTTTGGAGGAGGGATGGATTGGTGAAAATTTAGCTTATGAGGGAAGCTTATCACATGTTGGTGTCACCAATGGAGGAAGGAAAGAGTTGTAGCACTCACCTTGTTAGTTTCTTGAGGACAAGCAAAATTTGGGAAGGGAGGACTATAATATTCCCAACTAGCCATGAGCTAGTTGGAATATTCAGTTTTGTTTTATTGCTTTGTTTAAAGAATAAGAGGGAAAAGGAGGTCCATAATTCTCCTTAGTAATGAATAAATCAATGCCAAATGTGAAAGAGACAAATATTGGCAGCTTAATTAAAGCACCCTTGGTGTGAAGGGGTTGGATCACTTTGACTGGGTCAACCTTGACCAAATCAACAACACTATCATGGAGGAGTGGTCATCAATGAGGGACAACGCAGTTTTAGATGTAGATGATTTGTGTGAATGTAGTGATATTTTTGGATGGGGCTTAGGGTTTGCAAGCTCATATTATATTTAAGGAAGAGGATGAAAGCCATATTGATTATGTTGATGTATATTATATTTCTAAATATATGGTATGTTTAGACATATATCTTTCTCTTGTTGTTTAGCTGACATAGAGTGTTGTTTAGCAACGGGTGTTCCTGATTAGGAATCCCAACTATTTCCTTGAGAGGCCTCTTGGGATATTTTGTACTACATGGTCCACTATCAGGCTTAAGGCCAAGCTTCTTCTTTCAACTATAGTGCAGATCCTGTTGACAATTTGGTTGTTTTTGTAGGTTGCAGCAAGTGGTGATTAGATCTCTAGATCTAGGCCATCTCATTGCGTATTTTCAGTGGAGGAGGCTTCCTCTCCATTAGGAGGACAAAAGTGAAGGCTATTGAGCATATTTTCAGATCTTGGCATCAGGCCAACTGGCTATTCAGCCCTATAGCGTAGTTTACTTCCAGATCTGCGTTATTTATGTAGGAGGAGTTGTAGGGTGGTTTAACACACCATTTGGAGAGATGATTTTCAAGTGAAGGAGATCTACCTTTCAATTTGAGGATCTATTTGAGGAGGCAATTCTATTGATCATTTCAGATCAGCCACACTTTCCATATCTATATTTTTCAGTAGATCTACAGTCTTAGATCTCAGATCTACAACTTATACTTGGTGTTTTGCTGAAAACCATTAAGGTGTTCTTTAAAGGAGCTTGTATAGTGCTAAGATCTGATATAGATCTATATTTTGAGGCACATATCAGACCTAGATCTAATGTATAATAATTTTTTGTATCAGAGCTAATAAAATAATGCTTTAAGGGTCTTCCATCTTTTCTACATAGTTGTAGCACCTCATATTGAAGGATTTTTGTCCATTGGAGGCTTGTACTTTTTGTTATGCATATTATGGCCCATTTCTTATGTACATTTGGCTACTGTAATAACATATGAAAGGTATCAATATTATTCTCTTTCTTTTTAAATGATGATCTGTAATATTGTTCCAACATTTTGCACTATATTCCTGCTTTTCCCATTGGGTAATATTACAATCAACTTCCGGGGGACGTAACTTTGGCATACGATCTCTGTTTGACGGACACAATACCTCATTAGAAAAATATATTCGAGGAATACAAATTTCAAAAGAATGACATTGGTCAAACAACCATGTTGGTCCCTGTTGTCCCAAAAAACTTCGTTTAGGTCCTCAAAATGGCTTCGGAAGTTCAGGAGCTGAAAAACTGCCAAAAATAGTAAATTGTGCTACAATTAAGGAAACTAAAAAACTGAAAGAAACAATGGCAGCTCCCCAAGTGGAATAGGATAGTGGCCATCAATATACACCTCGATCATTCCTCCCCCATTAGGAATCAATGGTCCCCATTGCATTGAGTTCCTCCATGGGATGAGGAAAATTCTGTTGAACTTGGTCCCTGGTGAGCCACTTGCCTTGGTGCAGGAGTTGGCTAGCTTTGACAACCCGATATAGTTGGGTCTTCTACTGGCGAGTTTTATTTATATGTGTGTCTATGATCTGATCAATTGTGTTTTGTTCCATGTAGTATGGGTTTAACTCTATTGGTTTGAGTTGTTCTGTCATGTCGGATGTGTCTAATAGAGGTGGAAAGTAGGGCTGAAGGTGGTCCACATTGAACACTGGATGAAGACCAAGTAATGGTCGAATAATGAGCTTGAAATAATTGTCACCTACCACCTTGGTGATGGTGTATATCCCATATCGGAGTGGGTGAAGCTTACGGTGGGGCCCAGCGGGGTGCTCTTTTTGAAAATGTAGCCACACTTTGTCACCCACCTAGAACATGTGCGGCACTAGATGATGATCATGTCGTAGCTTGTACTTGGCATTGGATTTATCCAAGATGTTGTGGACCTGCTGGATGCATTCAATAAAGCTAGTTTTTTTATCAACCTCAGACAATACATGTGTGGATTTTGTATGTGTGGTCGCATGAGGTATGGAAACATCAGGTTGCGGTGTGCCTGGGGTTAGGTCAATGGAATGCTTAACCTAACAGTGTAGATGAAACTCTATTGATGAGGAGAAAATTTCCTTGTATTTATCCACGTCTTTTTCCATCTAGTGCTGACTTGCAAGGGAGCCCTGTTTGGAGGTTGCAACCACAATATTCTTCTTTCCCTGTGGTAAAATTGTAATGAAAACAAATTTCCTTCTTTGGGAAATAATCTTACTATTGAAAAGTGTAACTAGGTCGGTCTTCATGTTGACTATGTAATTATGTAATTATGAAAAATAAGAAGTCAAAATAATATATATTAATGTTGTATTTGCTTCATGGGTTTCATGAGCATAATTTATTAAGTAGATGGATTTTCTCTTGATGTCCATTAGGTTTGAGTTAAGTGTCAAATCTAGTATAGCTATATGCTCTAGGACCTTGTGTAATAAGCTCACAACAACCCTCAATTCAACGTTGGAAGAAAAGCTCCTAATACAGTGAAAATAGTTGTCACCTTTTTGGAATACTCCTTGGAGAAGTCGACCTCATAGCAGTTGGACAAGTCGGCTTAAGATCAGTCACACCTATTCATACACTGGTCGGCTTAATTACAAGTTGTGAAAACTATAAATACCCAACTAGGTTGCGCAGAACAGAGACACATCAACTCGCATATCTCTAAAATTTGTGGATCAAATCTCAAGAATTTTGCGGAACAAATCTCAAGAAATTTGCGGATCATATCTCTGAAATTTGCGGATCAATCTCAGAAATATTTGTGGATCAAATCTCAGAATAATTTTGGATAAAAAAGGAGTATATAAGTGCGGACAGGATAGTGAATAAGAGCAATATATGTATACGGATAAGTGCAGGAAGAGCAGCATAAAAGAGAAACATATGAATGTGGATAAGTGTAGGAGTAGACTTTAGAAGACTATTGCAAGGATAAGCTATTGATATACATTGTTAAGGGTTGTGATAACAAGATAGAATTAGCAGAGGTTGAGACATCGATCATTAGGTGAAGAGGCAGTAATAGTGAGGAAGGTAAATCTATGATTTACCTTCCTATTGTTGAATCAATTCAACTACAAGCATATACAAGTTGAATATCAAGTGTTGATGCAGAACTAAGAAATTTGGTGAAGAGAAGATTCAAGGGTGAAGAAGCTGAATCGAGGTCTTGGAAGCATATGTAGGTCAAGGGTCTAATTCTGGGTCATGGTACTTGTCATTTGAAGATCTATAAGAATAATTATTAGCGGGTTTTCATCTCCAAGAGGGTAAGGTTTTTCCCTAGCTCTAGGAGCCTAAATTTTGTGGCTTGTGCATTTTGATAATTGAATTGATGAAATATTAACTAAAATAAAAGAAGATAAGACATAATTATCACAAGTAAGGTCACAATTAATTATCAAGAAGAGAATTTGTATTAACCTCTAGCCCTCCAAATTCTCAACATGGTATTAGAGCTTAGGTGTTAAAAATTATGGCTACTTGTCAACAAAGACACTCAAAGACGCAAAGATCAAAGTTTGGGTTGGAAAGTCAAATCAGTTTGCAAGGAACACTATCTAGCTACTTCATGTGAAATCTGCTATCTCATTCAAAAGATCAACTCATTCAAGAATATAATCTTTTCCATCAATGATTTTCACTCAAGACATTGTTTGAAGAGAACCTCAACTTCTGAAGATATTCTTTAAAATAAAGGTTCAAGTACACCAACATTGAAGAAGCTCCTACCTTAAAGTAAACCCTTGACTTCATTTTCAATCTTCATCAAGAAAGTTGCAATCCAATCCACACAAGTAAGTATTCATGACCCTATTTGTCAAGATGCCTTATTGTAAATAAATCAACAAGCTGGTTGGGTCATCAAACTTTAGTGCATGGAAGAAAAGGACATACTTGAATTTAATTGAAGACGAAGTAATGGACTATATTGAAGGATCTAATATTCAACCCCCAAAAGAAGATGCTCCAGCCCATTCCAAGTACATGAAGGGAGAAATTAGAGTCGAAAGGATTCTTACAGAATCCATTAAAGACTCTCTCATTCCCTATGTATCAAAACTAAAGACTACAAAACAAATATATGAGAAATTGGTGGAGCTATTATTTCTGAGTACTGCAGGAGAAGAAATCTCTCTGAGATAAGAACTATACAAAATGAAATTATCAAGGTAAGAATGAATCACTACATACTTCATGAGGATTTCTAAAATAAGAGATCAACTATAGGAACTAGGAGAAGTAATGTCTGACACTGAGATGACTACAGTGGTGCTGAATGCTCTACCAGAGGAATGGGGAAATTTCACTTCTAGTTTATATGGGAAGAAAGAAGCCACCCCATTCCATGATTTATGGTCTCTATGTAAAATAGAGGAAACAATACTAAATGGGAAAGCTGATGCAGGACCAAGTGAAGAGAATGATGCCTTTGCAACCTCATACACGAAGAAAAGAAGATTCAAAAAATTTGGCCCTCGGAATAAAAGAATGAATATGGACAACGTACAATGCTTTGGATGTAATTAACTTGGGCATTATAAAAGAGATTTTCCAAAATGTGGAAAGGATAAGAGGAAAAATGAAGGAAAAATGAGGAAGCCCATGTCACTAATGAAAGAGAAGAACCTAATGCTAAGAGATCTAAGAAAGAGGAAGCAAGAGATCTCTATAATGATTAAGATCATCTTTCTCTTTAAGTGATTTCTGATTGATTGTAAAATAGTATGTTACGAAGAAATTTGCATTAATAAGAATCATGATAGAAGCATGAAAAGGAGATCTCGATGAAACAACTTCTGGAAAGCCTCTCTACTAAAGTAAAGTAGTGATTATATCAAGGGTCATAATGGAGATAGAATTCTGGGATGTGATGACATATTTATGGAGCAGGCCAAAGGAATGAAGCTCTTCATTCTAGAGAAACTGCTACAGGATGACTCAGGGAAATAGGTATGAGGTATGCAGACATATATGCTGATATTGGATGCTATGAATTCATGTCATATGGTTTCAGGTAATAGACTTCCATATTTAGAAGTATGATCTATGAAGGAGGATCTCTCGATATACTAATAGATGAAATCAACATAATATGTCCTCATAGAATATGAGGTGATTGTACATAAACAAAAATTGGAAAATTTGTAAGATCTTGGGAATGAAGAATGTGTAGAGAGGAAGAGATCATGAAATACAACCATGTCAAGAGGCAGTTATCATCCAGAGGCCAAGAATATGTGACTAGGAGATCTCTCGGGAATATATGTAGACTCTCACAGAAGTCTGGTAAAGAAGAAGACCCTTGGAAAAACATATAATTAGGAGATGTGTCAATCTGTATGAAGGATGTCGATGCCTATAGGAAGATGTCATGATGAAATACCATCACTAAGGTAACTTTTGTTCTAAAATTTCATGTGTATATGTTTATCTGGATGAATTTTTTCAGGGATGCTAATCATCAGAAAGGATGTATGATCCTTGGAGATTATTCGAAGGAAAGCAACAAGGCATAATGGTGGAACAGATAAGGAATTCTGATGAATCACTTTTTGATAACTGACATGACTCATTGATGAAAGTGATGGATGATTTGCGCCATATGAAGATAAAAATTGAAGATTCTTCAATATCAAAATCCATTACATCAAGGACAAGAATTGTTCATGAGCAGTTGGGTGTCCCAGCATTGTTGATGGAGATTCCTAGTTAAGAGGGAGCCTGGTGATAAGTTTCTTACTTGGAAGAAACTTGGTAATTCCGAAGAATGAGCTTAGGTACATTCCTTGTATAGGAATGAGTACATTCCCTTATAGAATAGGTCCTCCCTGGTTGAGAGGGAGACATAGACACATAATTTTGGTCTTCACTTGGGAAGACAGAATGGAGGATTGGGTAATCGTCTGGCATTCGATACTCTTTGAGAATGTGTTAGGGCATTTAAGATAAGAGCAGTCATGGACTGATATTCTTTGAGGGCTAGCTACCCAAGAGAAGAATAGTTCGAGAAGGTCATACTTTGGGAACACCCGGGTGGATTATGTACCTTGGAGAGACAATGAAAATGGTGTCTATAAGTCATGTGTCTCACCAGCATTGTAGCCCATTGTCTCATTGAGAGATGGGGCTGTTAGTCAAGGCCTTTCACCAGGACAATTTTGGTTGATATGATTCTATACAGATGTGATTACCAATCCGATTCTTCTTATGAGATTATTCAGTTTGAAAGTGACCATGTACCTGTATCAATACATCCCTAGTTAACAGGGAGTGTTGAAAAGTGGAACTAGGTCAGTCTTCATGTTGACTATGTAATTATGTAATTATGAAAAATAAGAAGTCAAAATAATGTATATTATTGTTGTATTTACTTCATGGGTTTCATGAGCATAATTTATTAAGTAGATGGAGTTCTTCTTGATGTCCATTAGGTTTGAGTTAAGTTTCAAATATAGTGTAGCCTATATTCTCTAGGACCTCGTGGAATAAGCTCACAAAAACCCTCAGTGCAATGTTGGAATACAAGCTCCTAATACAGTGAAAACAATTGTCACCTTGCTGGAATACTCCTTGGAGAAGTCAGTCTCATAACAGTTGGAAAAGTCGGCTTAAGATCAGTCACACCTATTCATACATTGGTCGGCTTAATTAGAGGTTGTGACAACTATAAATACCCAACTAGGCTGAGCAGAACATAAACACTTTAGCTCGCATATCTCTGAAATTTGCAGATCAAATCTTAGGAAATTTTCGGATCATATCTCTGAAATTTGCGGATCAATCTCAGGAATATTTGTGGATAAAATCTCAGAATAATTACGAATAAAGGGAGTATATAAGTGCATATATGACACTAAATAAGAGCAGTATATGTATACGGATAAGTGCAGGAAGGGAAGCATATAAGAGCATCATATAAATGTGGATAAGTGCAGGAGTAGACTTCATAAGACTATTTCAAGAATAAGATGTTGAATACATTTTTAAGGGTTGTGATAAAAAGATAGAATTAGTAGAGGTTGAGACAATGATCATAAGGTGAAAAGGCAGTAATATTGAGGAAGATAAATCTATGATTTACCTTCCTACTATTCAAGAAATTCAACTACAAGTATATGCAAGGTGAAGATCAAGTGCTAATGCAGAACTAAGAAATTTGGTGAAGAGAAGATTCAAGGTTGAAGAAGCTGAATCAAGGTCTTGGAAGGATATCTAGGTCAAGGGTCTAAGTCTGGGTCATGGTACTTGTAATTTGAAGATCTATAAGAATAATTCTTTGTGGGTTTTCCTCTCCAAGAGGGAGAGGTTTTTCCCTGGCTCCAGGAGCCTAACTTTTGTGTCTTGTGCATTTTGATAATTGACTTGATGAAAGATTAACTAAACTAAAAAAAGAGAATATATAAGCATCACAAGCAAGGTCACAATTAATTATCAAGAAGAAAGTTTGTATTAACCTCCAGCCTTCCAAATTCTCAATACTTACATCACTACTTTGCAGTACTCAAAGAGATGGCAGAAGGCAGTACTACCTCCAGTATCCTGTAAAACTTATTTACCAAATTTATAATAACAGAATGAGGCATAAACTCATACACAACATGTCACTTCTATAAGTAGGGTTGGCCTAATAATACATTAGACACGTCAAGAGGAGAAACAACACACAGTACATCATCTGTGAATGGATTGATGTTGTATAGAAGGTGGAACTGATGGAGGATGCGGAGATCTCTTCCTTGGTGAAGCCACCTAATGGTATATGTTTGTAGGTGTATTATGGTCGGTAGGCTGAGTTGCTTCACGACCTATGTTGAAATCAGGCTCTTTTGGCTTCCGCTATCGACAAGAAATTGTAGTGGAGAACCCTTCACCCACATCTTGGAATAGAAGAGGTGCTCCCACCCTATGGATCCTTGGGCTCCTCCCTCTGGAGCTTAGTGGTGGCAACGATCGTACTAGGTTCCACATAAATGATTTTCTTCCCTTTTTCATTGCCCTTTTCTGGTTCCACCTCAGAATCAGAACATCCATCTGATTCAGATGCCTTTATTTTGGCCACCAGCGATTGTTTGGCCTGACACTCGCTTGTGTTGTGAGTAGATTTGTTATGAAATTCACACCACTTCCCCATGTCCTTATTTGGTTTTGTGGTGTTTTTCCTAGTCATATCGCTTTGGATTTTCCCCTTGTTCTATGGTTCGGGGGCGCCTTTCCCTAGCTTCATATTCATAGATCCAAAGTCTCCCTTCTTTTTTTGTTGAGCCCCAAAGATGTTCTTTTCTTTCACCAAATTTCACTTCATTTCCTTTGTCCTTTATCAATTATAGGCTTAAAATATCAATAGGATTGATTAAATTCACTTTAAGAATGCATAAAATGACTGACTTGCTATACTTTTATGGTTTTGTTGTTGTAGTGGTTTTTGACTAGACTTAGCTACAGAATGCAGCCATTCTGTAGCTAGTCGCATATTCCGCAGCTATATTTATGTTCACACAGGTTACAGGTGTCACTTAAAGGAAAAATTCATATGGCTGAATTCAAGAACTTACCTACATCATTCCTTTCCCTCTACGAATTATGAGCAAAAATCTGCAAGTGGTTATGCACATGGAGGAAACCAAAACTAAGAAGTAGACTTCTACCAGGACAAGGACTCTACAGATGTCTCCAGCAAAGTACGAGGCCTCAACAAGAGTTCTAATTCGATTTTGATTGAAAAAGACACCTATCCCTATTTCTTCTCAATGACAGTTATGTATTTAGTTTATAAAAATAACTCGGTGAACCAAGAGACAGTTAGCTAGTTGATGTTTTTTTGTTAACTTGTCCAAGACTGTAATACTCTATTTTTGAAGTGTTTTCCTTTAATAAAAGGAGTACAACTTTAATGCATGATCTGAAGCAATCTTGAAGAGATTCATGTGCCAATACGATGGTAGAGGGCCCCTACTGTCCGAAAGGCTTTGTGCATATTTTTTTAGATAAGTAACTTTAGCTTTGTTTTGTTCTTAATTTAGGCAATTTTTTGAACTTCATGTTTTATGATTACTTACATCGAATAGTGCAGTCAATATTGTTCTCATGAATTGTTCCAAAATATCACTAATACTGAATGAGATAGAGCTGTAGTATTTCAAAGGCTAATTGTGTATTAGTTTAGTTCTGTTCATTGCATTTCTAGTTTTATTAGCTAGTTGTATTCTAGTTTTGTTAAATCCGACTAAAGGCCTTCATTATTTACAAACTGCTCTTGTTCTTAGTCTCTTTTAACATGTTATTATCATATGGACAAGAATTAGTAATATCATTTTGAGGGCTTGACTGTTTTTCAATTTCTCATAATTTTACAAACAACCTTTTTCCAAAGCTATTCCAAGAGATCTCTAACTCTTGAATGAGGCTTAATAGTAACATTTTGAGTTGCATAATGGGTTGGTTTTAGTGTCATAAGTTAAATTAGCATAGGGTTCCTTACTATGTTGCAGATAATATTTTCTCAACGTGTTCCAACAAATTTCTAACTATGGATGAGATTTTCTCTGTGATATTGTAAGTTGTTGTTTACTTAAAAGAACCTCTTTGCATCAAACTTATCATTTTCTCAAGTTGTTCCGACATACCTCTAATGAAATTAATTGGGCTAAGTTAATGTTATGAGTTACTTTCCTTGTCAATATTTGCAATTGGTGAATTAGCATTTTCTGTTCTTAGGTGCCATACATAGTTTAGAGTAGATTTTGCTCTGTTTTAGCGAGACCAATAATTTCTCTTTGCCAATAATTTAGTTCTTTTCCTTTTAGCACAAAAACACAAAACCAAAAACACTAGAAAAAAACTAAACACAACGAAGTAGGAAGAAGATACCTAGGCACATATAGTGTACTTCACTTCAACAGTTTACTAGACCTGGTTGACAATTTATGACATCAATTTAGGAACACTAAGTTGAGCAGACATTTTGGCGTCGTTTTCGGGGAAGTGTAACTAGGTAGCCTTGTTTCTTACCTCCTAAAAACAATGATATGCGCAGAGAAAGAGACTCAAGGGGTAGATTCATAAGGAGAATAAGCTTGATTCCTAGAACACCACTTGTTTCACCAAGACCAAGAGGCAGCACACCTCCAACTCAAACCTAAATTCCATCCTATACTGATCACAGACTTCTAGAGGGCTTAAGTTCATATATTCCATCAGAAATACCTTCCACTTCATGCACTGAACTTGTCCTAGAATAATATTCAAGGACCCCTGTTAGAGACATAAACTTTTCCACTTCCACAGAAGAATCAACTATAGCAGATTAAGGGGGAGGAGGAGTCTTTAATGGAGAACATACAGTATTTGGAGGGGGTAGAGGTAGAGGTAGAGGAGAAGGAGGTAGAGGTGCAGAAGTAGAAGGAGGTAGAGGTGAAGAAGGAGGCAGAGGAAGAGGTAGATGGGAAATGGGAAGCTCTTTTGGGTTTCCTATAGTAGATGAAGAAACCAATGCAACTATGAAAAATATTTCACCCTCTGTCCTTCCAAACTTTTATGGACTCAAAAGTGAAGATCCTAAAACCTTCCTATTTGAATTTGAAGTCCTATGTAGAACCTATGATTACTTACAAGATGCCCAAAAACTTAAACTGTTCCCTTCAACATTGAAAGGAGCAGCATTAAAATGGTTTATGAGTTTTATCAACAGTTCTATTAGGACATGGGAAGACATGAAACATGCATTTCTAGAGAGGTATTTGGATTAATGTATGCCAATCAACCATAAGGAGGAAGTGTTTAAAATGCTACTGTTGAGTCCCGAATTTGCATCTTTTCCATACACTTTTCCATACCTTTTTCACTCACCTAAACCTCCCAAATTGTCAATATCATGTGCAAAAGGGTATCTAACATGGTTTTTAATTATGTTTTTGTGTTTTCTATTTGATTTAGATTTTGTTCATACAGCTGCGGAAACTTGTCACTTTCCGCAGCCGCTGCAACTTTCCGCAGCTATTTTGTGGAAATCAATGTTACAGGTGTCAACGAAGGAAACGAGCCACATGGGCAGGCTAGGAATGACAAGGACATGGTTCGTGTCCTATTGGTTCACTGAAATTCGTCAAGGAAAGCCGCGGTCAAAGCCATCCACGTGGAAGTCAACTGTGGAGTTCTATGTCGGCTGGACTGCTTCGTGGCACATAAACATCCATACGGCCGTTTCTAAGCTTGCGGAGGTTAAATCGACATCTCTGGTGGCAGAGCTCGGAGTTGAATTGCCATCCACCTTCCGTAGATTCGCTTTCCAACACGGCCATACTCCTATATCCGTGGACGAAGTGGTCTACGTGCTCTCTATTATCATGAACTTTAGGAGACAGTTACAGTTTATTGTTATATATAGAGCGTTTGCATACACACAGTTGATAGTTGATGTTCGTACTCTGTTATGTTTGCTTTGTAGTGATTATGTTGCCCTTGAGCCGTAACACTACCATTCTGTAATGAACTGCTTTTTAATGTGAGAAGACTCTGTTTTCAACTTAATTCGTGTTTCAGGATCGTTACCAAGGCTGTGTAGAGGGCCCCTGCTCAGCTAAGGTTCTGTGTATTAGTGTATATATTTCTCATTTCATTTCTTTTAAAAATTCATTGTATCATAATCCATCATATGTTCATACTTTGTAGTTGTTTCATTTCTGTTTATACATTTCCATAATTTCCATTTCATTTCGGTCTTTCATGTTTTTATGATTGTTAATCACTGATCAGTTTTCTTGTGCAGGTTTTAGGTAGACAGCCCGGGCATTTTCATAGTATTTTGACTAATGACATGAAACTAACATTGTTCTCGCTCGCTAGTTTGCTTCATAGC
Organism: Pinus albicaulis; assembly: GCA_034641835.2. Lineage (NCBI taxonomy): Eukaryota > Viridiplantae > Streptophyta > Pinopsida > Pinales > Pinaceae > Pinus > Pinus albicaulis. The sequence goes on from JAXQQM020057971.1 coordinate 22,672, forward strand.
TTTTGTGGTTTAACCTCAAATGCTTTGTACATTTCGCTTTTGCTTATCCGATTCGCAGTTAAATTTAGATATACAAGCCGCCTACAGCATCCCCGCCTGTTCTCCGAAAGCCACAGCTTGACTGATGGTGAGGGGCTGCATGATGAGATGTGTAGTTTAGTATTAGTTTCCTTTCTGCAAAATTAGATATATTAAGCTGCTCATAGCGTCTTCAGTTTCCTCCGAAAGCCACAGCTGGACCGATGGTGAGGGGCTGCATGATGAAGTGTGTAGTTTAGTATTAGTTTCTTTTCGCAAATTTAAATATATTGAATCATGTATGACATCTTCGATTGCCTCCGAAAGCCACAGCTGGACTGATGGCGAGGGATTGAATCATGTGTGTATGGTTTAGTATTAGTTTACTTTCTGCAAATTAAATATCAGTTACACAAGTTGTTTATGATTACTCCCGCAAGTCATAGCTGGTCTAATGATGAAGGGTCAGAAAATGAATTGATGTAATCTGATTTAGATTTCTTTCATTGCAATTTTGAATTTCCATGCTACGCTTCTTTTGTGTTTAGTTGGCAGCAAGAATAGTTTGGTTTTCATGTTCACTAGTTTACCGTTTTGATTCATTAGATTAGCAGCATCTTTTCATTTCAGCGGTACACTTTTACTTTCTTTCAAGTCTTGTCACTGTAATTTTCAATTTGCTTTTAAAAGTTTCAAGTTGGTAAATCATTATAGGGGATATCACTTCCTTGAACAAATATAACCAAACTTGTTTTCATTTTAGAATTTCCATTTCACCTTAGAAAAACCAAAAACGACAAAAAGTTAAGAAATAGGTTATCTTGCACATATAGTGCGCCGCACTTCATCAGCTTACGATTCCAGGATTGACAAATTAAATGCAGCAATTTAGGACACACTAAATTAACCAAACATTTTGGCGCCGTTGCCGGGGAAGTGTAACTAGGTAGCCAATTTCTTAAAAAAAAAACAACACAAAATCATAAAAGAAGGGAAAACTTGATAACTTCTTGAAGTATGCTCTCCTCTTTCACCTAGTGTGATCTGGAGGATCAGAAAAGAGAGTTATTGGTTTAGTAATTTCTTAAGTATGCTCTCTTCTTGCACCTAGTGTGATCTGGAAGATCAGAAAGAGAATTATTAGCCCAACTTTTTAAAAATAAAAATGACATGCATAGAGCAAGAGATTCTAGGGGAAGGTTTATAGCTAAAGCCAAGAGTTCGATTTTCATAACTCCATCTTCTTCAAGGCATAGACCAAATTCACCACCATCTACCCCTAGCCTTAAGACTCTTGGAAGTCAAGGAACAACTGAATTAGAGGATTCTCCTATACCACCTTCTAAAACCCACTTAGAAAACAAAGAGACTTTCTCTCATCCTTCCTTGGTAGAAGAACTAGAGGACTATAAGGACTCTAAAGAAACTATCATGGTAGAGGAAGTAATAAATAGAGGTGGAGGTAGAAGAGGAGGAGATAATGGAGATAACAATGGTGAAGGAAATGATGGTAGAAATAGGGACAATTTGCTTGGATTCCCTATAGTTGATGAGGAAACTCATGCAACAATGAAAAATATCTCACCATCTGTTCTCCCTAACTTTTATGGATTGCTAAGTGAGGATCCTGAAACATTTCTGTTTGAGTTTGAAGTAGTGTGCCGAACTTATGACTATATGGAAGATTCTCAAAAACTCAAACTGTTTCCTTCAACATTGAAGGGATCTGCTTTGAAATGGTTCATGGGATTAGCCACTCAATCTATTAGGACTTGGAAAGATATGAAACAAACATTTTTGGATAGATACTTGGACTATTGTATGCCCACCAATCACAAGGATGAGGTATTCAAAATGATGCAAAAAGAAGATGAAAATTTGGAAGACTTAATTGAAAGATTTCAATACAAATTGAAAAGAGCAAAGATGAGCAACTTAGATAATGAAACCTTGAAAGCCCTCCTATTAAAAGCCATTAGAGATGAATGGATAGACATTTTAAACATGATGGGGAAAGGAGAAATTTCTCAACTTCCATTTCGTGATATAACAGAACTATGTATCCATCTCTCAAGAGGAAAATCTAAAACTGGAAAAGGGCCTAGGGATTCTTCTCTTATTAGGGCTAACAAATCTGCAACTGGATCAGTAAGTAGGGCAGTGATTGGTAATATGCTTGATGAGTTCAAAACTGATATCTTAGGGAGCCTTAGTGAACAACTAGACACCCTTAAAATCCAAAACAAGCAAAAAGCAGAAACAGATGCCTTAGCCATCTTTTGTCCGAAATGTAGAAAGAAACATGCTTTAAGGGAATGTCCCTTGGATGCAAAAGTTGTAGAAACATGTATGATTTTCTCAGAAAATCATGAGATCAAGGATTGTCCTTCAATCCCTGGACTCAAAGCTGTTTTTCAAGAGGATCCAAATTCAGTAGAATCTCTCTGTTTTGTCGCAAGGAGACCTTGGCAGGGACAAAAATCTCAAGGGTTTAATAACCCTATGAATCTTCAAACCCCACCAAATTGGACTCCTTGGAAACAATCTTGGCCCCAACATCAAAATTCATATCAGCCATGGGTACAGGGGATGCAAAATCCTTATGGGAGATTTGCTCAATTTTATCAATATCCTCCATCTTTTCAAAATCAACAAGCTCCACAATTTCCAAGCCCAAATCCACAACTTTCATTGCCATTTCCACAACAACAACCTTCTCAACAAAATACAAATCCTCAACTCATGCTCCCACACCAACAGAAGACAAATCAACTTCCAGCTCAGCCATTGCCAAATCCTAACAATAAGAATCCTCAAACTACTTATATGGTAGAAGGACAACAATTTCCTACCTATATGATCGTTCCTCTCAACGATGTACAACTCAGATCTGGTAGAGTTTTAGAAAAACCTTCTATAGACATTCAAGAGCAAGATACCTCTGAAGAGGACTCTCTTCAAGTCAATAAAGGTTCTGAGGAAGAATCTCTTCAAAATTCAAAAATTCAAAAAGAAAAAGAAAAGCTAACATCCACAACTCCTATAGTTGAGCAACCTGTATCTTCATCTACACCTCCTTTTCCGAAAAGACTACAAATTGATAAGGGGGTGGAAAAAAAAATCTTGTTGCCTAACTATGACTTTCTAGATGAATTGAAGAATGTTTGTATCAAGATTCCATTGCTACAAGCCATTCGAGAAATTCCTATTCTAGCAAAAACCATAAAGGAGTTGAGTTTCAAAAGACCAGGAAGGAAGCCAAAGGACACAAGAAGAATCCACCTGGTAGGAAAGATTGCAGACATTATGATGGGAAAAATTACCATGCAGAAGTATGTAGATCCAGGAAGTCCAATTGTCAAGACACATATAAATGGGATAGAAATTCCAAACACATTGATTGACTTAGGGGCTGCTATCAACATTATGAGTAGACAGACTATGGAACAGTTAAAACTTCCTAACCTTCCTTTTACACCTACTTTATTGCAACTTGCAGATCGATCGGTTATTAAACCAGATGGTGTATTAGAAGATATTTCAGTCTCCTTAGATTCTTGGGAATATCCAGTAGACTTTATGATTTTGACTCCCAAAAGTAATCTAGGAGAACATCCAATTATCTTAGGAAGACCTTGGCTGGCCACAGCTGATGCTTTTATTAGTTGTAGATCTGGAGACATGTACATTTCAAATGGTAATTCGACAAAGAAATTCAATTTGTATCCTCCAGCAAGAGCAATCACAGAAATAGGAGACAATGAATGGGTCGATGATGAGAACACTATACAACTTGTCTTTACCATTTCTGAAATTAGTGAGGATAGTCAAATTCCGAACACATTAGAAAATTTTGAGATAACTTCAGAATATGACCCCACACAATTTCAGTTGGAATCTGACATAGAATATTTATCATCAAGACAAATGTCTCTTTACTCTATGGAAGAATTTGGTAATTCTGTTTTTGAGATTTTTCCAGAAAAGACATTGAATATCAATAAACATCCGGAGAAGTCACAACAAGAAGAACTAACCAGAATCTTGCAAAAACATTCTACTGCATTTGCATGGGAGTATACTGACATGAAGGGTATTGATCCTAAGACTTGCATCCATCATATCTATATTGAGGAAAACAGTAGACCAATCAGACAACCTCAAAGAAGGATGAATCCAAATCTTAGGGAGATAGTGAAAGAAGAGCTCCAAAAAACTTCTCAATGTAAACTTCATTTATCCAATTTCAGATAGCCGATGGGTTTCTCCTTTGGTTATAGTACCTAAAAAGAATGGTAAATGGAGAGTATGCATTGATTACAGGGAATTGAACAAAGCAACTTTGAAGGATCACTTTCATTTGCCTTTTATTGATCAGGTATTAGATACATTAGCAGGTAAAAAGTACTTTTCATTTTTGGATGGTTTTAGTGGCTATAATCAAATTCAGGTAGCACCTAAAGACCAAGATAAGACCACATTTACTTGTCCATGGGGAACTTTTGCCTACAGAGTGCTTCCTTTTGGGTTATGTAATGCACCAGCAACATTCCAAAGAGCAGTACTAGGAATTTTTTCTGATCTAATCCATGATTGTGTAGAGGTTTATATGGATGATTTTACAGTTTATGGTAATTCATTTGAAGAGGCATTAGAAAATTTGAAAAAAGTTCTTATAAGATGTAAAGAAACAAACCTTTCATTAAGCCATGAAAAATGCTTTATGATGTTTATTGAAGGGATTGTTTTAGGACATCATATTTCAGGAGATGGAATTAAGGTTGATAGATCAAAAGTTGAAGTCATCTCCAAGTTGCCTATTCCAAATTGTCAAAGAGATGTTAGAAGTTTCCTAGGATTTACTGGTTACTATAGAAGATTTATAGAAAACTTCACTAAAATAGCATCTCCACTCTTCAAGTTGCTTACAAAAGACTGTGAATTTAAATGGGATCCTGATTGTCAATCCGCTTTTGAAACTTTGAAAACAAGAATATCTCAAGCACCTATCTTGAGAGGACCAAATTGGAAACTTCCTTTCCATATTTCTACAGATGCTTCAGATACAGCTCTTGGAGCTGTGTTGGGTCAAAAAGATTTAATTCCTTATGCCATTTATTACACCAGTAAAAATTTGACTCCCACAGAGTTGAACTATACTGTGACTGAAAAAGAGTTTTTAGCCGTTGTTCATGCAATTAATAAGTTTAGACATTACATAACAGGCTATGAAACTTTTATTCATACTGACCATTCTGCAATTAGATATTTAATGAAAAAACCTATTACTAATGGCAGAGTGACAAGATGGCTCTTACTTTTGCAAGAATTCAATATTACTGTGTTGGATAGACCAGGAAAACAGAATACAGTAGCTGATTTCTTGTCTAGGATTCAGAATACTAAAGAAGATTCTCCTGTAGAAGATAAGTTTCCCGATGAATATTTGTTTGCAGTAACTATTAAGACCCCTTGGTATGCAGATATTGCTAACTATTTGGTTACAGGGAAACTACCTTCACATTTATTTCCAAGAGAAAACGAAAAATTATTCAGGAGAGTTCAAGATATTCATGGATTTCTAACGAATTGTTTAAAACAGGGCCAGATCTTGTGATCAGAAGATGTGTCAGGGAAGATGAAATGCCTGATATTCTTAAGGCATTTCATGATGAACCATGCGGCGGACACTTTGCGGACAAAAGGACGGCCTATAAAATCCTTTCCTTGGGATATTATTGGCCTTCTCTCTTCAAAGATGCAAAACAATATGTCAAAAGGTGTGATAGCTGCCAAAGAGTAGGGAAACCTACCCTTTCAAATGAAATGCCATTGCAAACACAGGTACTCATTGAACCCTTTGAAAAATGGGTTTTAGATTTCATTGGACCTATTAATCCACCATCCAAGAAAAAGAAGTATATATTGGTTTGTACTGATTATGTTACTAAATGGGTAGAAGCCAAAGCATTAGTATCTGCTACTGAAAATTCAGTTGTTTATTTTCTTTATGAGGATATTTTTACTCGCTTTGGTGTTCCAAGAGAAATTGTGACAGATCAGGGGAGCCAATTCACATCCAATTTGGTGGAGAAATTGATGGAAGAATACAAAATCAAGCACAGAAGATCTACTCCTTACCATCCGCAAGCAAATGGTCAAGTGGAGTCCACAAATAAAGTTCTTGAAAGTATCATCACCAAAACTGCTCATCTACATAGAAGAGATTGGGCAGAAAGGCTTCCTGAAGCCTTGTGGGCCTACAGAACTACATGGAGAAATACAACAGGACATTCTCCCTATGAACTTGTTTATGGGAAAGAAGTCTTGCTCCCCATTGAGTTCCAAATCAAGACCTTCAAGATAGCAGTTCAGTTGGGAATGGACTTATCAGAAGCCCAAAAGCATAGAATGGAGCAGTTGAATGAGCTAGATGAGATCAGACAAGAAGCAATTTTAAGAACTGATCTAGTTCAATATCAAAGAACTAAATGGCATGACAAATATATCAAAGAGAAGAAGTTTCAAGAAGGAGATTGGGCATTGTTATTTGACTCCAAGTTTAAAGATTTTCAAGGGAAATTTCAGACTCATTGGCTTGGGCCATATGAGATTGACAAGATCTTTAGCAATGGAGCTATAAGAATCAAGACCATTGATGAGTTTCAAAATCCTCTTATTGTGAATGGCCATAGATTGAAAGTTTATCATAAGCCACTCTCTAAGGAGGATTTTGTCAAGTTGTTTCAAGAAAGTTCTGCAATCAGGCTGGTACAGAAGAATTCTTCTTCTCCACCAGCCTAGCTTTTGTTTTTCAAGTTAAAAAAATAAAAAAAAATAAAAATAAAAATAAAAAAATGGTATAAGCCTGAAAACCAATCATTGATTGGCAGTCTTATACAGAAAATATGGGGTGAAAATCAGGGACACCTGACACTCTATATTTTCCAAAAAATATGTCTTTCATTTCATTTCATCTCACCACCCACTCCATTTCATTCCACTTCATTTCATTTCATTTCATTTCACTTCATTCCACTTCATTTCATCCATTCCATCAATAAAAATCTTTTTTATGACCATTTCCACCTGGTCATCTGTCATTTGTTCATTTCTATTCAACCAAGTAATAGTTGTGTCAGTTTCCGCAGCTGACATCTGTTTCCGCAGCTGACTCCAGTTTCCGCAGCCAGAAGCAGATTCCGCAGCTACTACTCTGCTTTCAAAGAGAATGTACAGTTAGTTGTTATTTCCACAATTATGAAATAAAATGCAGGAGAGAGGATCAATGGAACATTCAAGACACTAATGAAGATCAATCAGTTGAAGACCAAGGGCAAAAGCAAGAATTCCAAAGGTATGAATAAATTTTATTTCAAATAGTATTGAAAAACACATTTTTATATAATTTTAAACTATGAGCTCTACCCATTGCGCGCAATGATTATATTGACAGTCCCGTAACCTTCCACGATCTCCATGTTATCCTCTTGCATTTATTCACAAACGGTTTCATCATTGAAATTCCGATTCTCACTCATGTTCCAATATCCCACCGTAGATAATGAGACGTATTTGAGTTGACAAAGGACTCTTACAAGCCGCATAACTTCATAATCATTGATTGAAACGTGTTCATATTTATTACACAGCCACCAAAATTCAAAATGCGGCCGAATGCATTATACTTTGCTAACTTCTTTGTCGTGTCTCTGTCGTGTTTACAAAACCCCACTCTACTCATTTTCACTCCCTGTTTCACTCCATTTCGTTCCTTTTGCTCATTCTCACTCCCGTATATCTACCCACAGTCTTACTCCATTCCGTTTATGGTGCTCATTTCCATTCTATGATACATTCCCACAGTCATTGTGCTCTATCCTGTGTATTCAGTCGTTCCATTTCCACTTAAACCCTCACAGAGGCAAACTTGTGAAGCACAGAGAAGTGAAATGGAAAAATTATTAAGGGCAGAGCCGGAAGGACCGAAGTTTATAGAGGGATATCCGCAAGCAAAAGATATGTTGAGGAAAGCTAAATGGCTGCGTTTTATTCAGAAATTCAGGGGTTACCACAGAGAAGTTACGAAAGCGTTTGCAAGATCATTTGATGGCTCGGAAGCAGAAGTTGGAGACCTCAAGTTTTTGGTCAATGAAGCATCAATAGCAACAGCCACAGAGCTTCTTCAGGAAGGAGAACGTTGGTTCAAAAATAAAAGTATCAGTGATGAGGCATGGAGAACAATCCTACGAAATCAAGGTATGGATATCACTGTTTTTAAAAGAGGAATCCCCGTGCATGCAATAAAAGATGAATGGGCCACTTTACTACTAATTGTTCAGAAATTTATTACATGTGAGGGCCGTTTTGGGTCTATGTACATGTGCCATACTAGGCTATTGATGAATTTTCTTGAAAACCAAACTCTCAATCTCCCTTATTTTCTATTCAATAGCTTAAAGAAAATGGCTGTGACTGTTCAAAAACACTTGGGAGATGTAGAGCCTCATCTTTATCACCACGGCCTTATAAAAATTCTTATTGAAAAGGAGCTAAAGGAAAGAAAAGATACATGGGAACAATTCCTAGTTAGAAACTTCTTTGAAGAACCTCAGGAAATTCCTGAAGGTAGTTCAATTAGGAGGAGTAGAAGAAAGAGAATGAATGTTAAAACCCAAATTGCTCCTACTCAGGAAATTCCCGCAGCTAGCACAGCAAAAATAAGTAGAAGGAAAAGAACAATAGATGAAATCCAAAATACTTCTACTACTACTATGAAAAAAAATGATAGGGAAGAGAGATTGGTAAAAAGGAAGAAGAAGGAAATTAAAGCTAAGAAGCCAATAATACCAAAAGGGAAAGAAATTATTGAGGCTGTCCATAAAACTCCTTCTTCTGAAGAAGAAGATCACCAAATACTATCTCAAAGATTAGTTTTTCTTCAAAAACAGTCATCTATATCCAAGAAGGCAGAGACGGGAAAACAAGAACAAAAGGGTAGTGTACCACAGCATTTGAGGAGAAGCAGCAGGCTTAAGGTAAAATTGAGAGAAACACAAATTAAGGGTCCTCATTTCATTGATTTGGGTGAGGAGACATCTGAACAGTCTCCAACTGACCATAGTCCATTTCAGTCAGTTAGTGAACCTGACTCCTTTCACTCCCAATCAGACAATGAGCATACTCCATCTTATTCTCAGCAAAATGTTGATGTAAGCCCTCCTCGGCCGGATTTTGAACATAATTCTCCCTTGCAGCATTTTGGGGACAGCCCAATGAAAATGACACCGAAAGTAGACCCCAAGCAGCAGGAGGTATATGACTATATAGAATCCTTGGAGAAGGCAGCCACAGGTCCAAGTACCTCTTCCATTCAGCCTCATACATTGCAGGATGATTTAGTTCAGTCATTAAAACAAGAAATTTTTGAGCTGGAGCTTTTGAATCGGCATATCAAAAATGAAAATGAAACACTGAAAGAACAAGGCAAACTGGACAAGATCATCCATGATAATACTATGTTACATTTGGGAATTTGGCAAAAGAAGAATAAGAAATTAAAAAGGAAATTCCAGAAATTGAGCAGAGCACTTGTGAATATCAAATTTAGGTGCTTAATGAAGAAACCCAGAATGATGGCAGTACCAAAGAAGAAGAGAAGAGGGTTGGATGTGCTGGCTGAAGTATCAAGGCACATGAACTGAACAAAGAGTATCAAAATTTTGGTTGCATGAGGACATGCAACACCTTCACAGTGGGGGTATGTTGAGTCCCGAATTTGCATCTTTTCCATACACTTTTCCATACCTTTTTCACCCACCTAAACCTCCCAAAATTGTCAATATCATGTGCAAAGGGTATCTAACATGGTTTTTAATTATGTTTTTGTGTTTTCTATTTGATCTAGATTTTGTTCATACAGCTGCGGAATCTTGCCACTTTCCGCAGCTGCTGCAACTTTCCGCAGCTATTTTGTGGAAATCTATGCTACAGGTGTCTACAAGGGAAACGAGCCACATGGGCAGGCTAGGAATGACGTGGACATAGTTCGTGTCCTATTGGTTCAAGCAAACTCGTCCAAAGAAGCCGCGGTCAAAGGCGTCCACGTGGAGGTCAACTATGGAGTTTCATGTCGGCCGGACTCTGTTCGTGGCACATAAACATCCATACGGCCGTTTCTAAGCTTGCGGAGGTTAAATCGACATCTGTGCAGAGCTCTGGAGTTGAATTCAAGCATCCACCTTCCGTAGATTCGCGTTCCAACACGGCCATACTTCTATATCCGTGGGCGTAGTGGTCTACGTGCTCTCTGCCATCATGAACTTTAGGAGACAGTTACAGTTTATTGTTATATATAGAGCGTTTGCATACACACATAAAGTTAGTTGTTAGTTGATAGTTGATGTTCGTGAATAAACTCTGTTATCTGTTAGTTTGCTTTGTAGTGATTACGCTGCCCTTGAGCCATAACACTACCATTCTGTAATGAACTGCTTTTTAATGTGAGAAGACTCTGTTTTTCAACTTAATTCGTGTTTGAGGATCGTTACCAAGGCTGTGTAGAGGGCCCCTGCTCAGCTAAGGTTTTGTGTATTAGTGTACATTTCTCATTTCATTTCTTTAAAAGTCATTGTATCATAATCCATCATATGTTCATACTTTGTAGTTGTTTCATTTCTGTTTATACATTTCCATAATTTCCATTTCATTTCTGTCTTTCATGTTTTATGATTGTTAATCACTGATCAGTTTTCTTGTGCAGGTTTTAGATAGCTAATGACATGAAACTAACATTGTTCTGCTGCTAGTTTGCTTTTCATAGCTTTTGTTTAACTTCAGTCTTGCTTTGTACATTTCAGTTTTGCTTATCTGATTCAGTAGTTAAATTTAGATATATTAAGTTGCTCATAGCATCCTCAGTTGCCTCCGAAAGCCACAGCTGGACTGATGGTGAGGGACTGCATTATGAAATGTGTAGTTTAGTATTAGTTTCTTTTCTGCAAATTTAGATATATTAAGCTGCTCATAGCGTCTTCAGTTGCCTCCGAAAGCCACAGCTGGACTGATGGTGAGGGACTGCATTATGAAATGTGTAGTTTAGTATTAGTTTCTTTTATGCAAATTTAGATATATTAAATCATGTATGACATCTTCAGTTGCCTCCGAAAGCCACAGCTGGACTGATGGCGAGGGATTGAATCATGAGTGTATGGTTTAGTATTAGTTTATTTTCTGCAAATTAAATATCAGTTACACAAGTTGTTTATGATTACTTCCGAAAGTCATAGCTGGTCTAATGATGAAGGGTCGGAAAATGAATTGATGTAATCTGATTTAGATTTATTTTGTTGCAATTTTGAATTTCCATAAGCATAGTTTCTTTTGTGTTTAGTTGGCAGCAAGAATAGTTTGGTTTTCATGTTCACTAGTTTACTGTTTTGATTCATTAGATTAGCAGCACCTTTTCATTTCAACAGTACACTTTTACTTTCTTTCAAGTCTTGTCATTGTAATTTTCAATTTGCTTTTAAAGTTTCAAGTTGGTAAATCATTATAGGGAATATCACTTCCTTGAACAAATATAACCAAACTTGTTTTCATTTTAGAATTTCCATTTCACCTTAGAAAAACCAAAAACGACAAAAAGTTAAGAAATAGGTTATCTTGCACATATAGTGCGCCGCACTTCATCAGCTTACGATTCCCGGATTGACAAATTAAATGCAGCAATTTAGGACACACTAAATTAACCAAACAGCTACAAGAAGAGGATGAAAATTTGGAAGATTTTTTGGAGAGGTTTAACTATAACATCAAGAGAGAAAAAATGGAAAACTTAGACCAAGATACTTTGAAAGCTCTCTTGTTGAAGACAATTAGGGATGAATGGTTAGATATCCTTAATATGATGGGAAAAGGGGATATATCTCAGCTCACATTACCTGAAATAGCTGAATTATGTATCAACCTTTCAAGAGGGAAATCTAAAACTGTAAAAGGACCAAGAGACCCTACTCTTGCAAGGCAAGTAAGTCTGCTTCTGGGACAGTAAGTAGGGAAGAAATAGGACATATGCTTGATGAATTCAAATCTGACATTTTAGGGAGTCCTAGTGAGAAAATAGACACCCTTAAGTTACAAAACAAGCAAAAAGCTGAATCTGATGCCTTAGCAATCTTTTGTTCCAAATGTAGAAAGAAGCATGCCTTGAGAGAGTGCCCTTTGGATGCAAAAGTAGTAGAGACTTGTGTAATTTATTCAGAAAAACATGAAACCAAGAGTTTTCCTTCACTTCTTGGTCTTAAAGCTGTCTTTCAAGAAGAAACCCCTACAAATTCCACAGAATATCTCAATTTTGTCTTTAGAAGGCCTTGGCAAGGACCTCAAACACAAGGATTCCATGATCAGCTGTATAATCAACCCTCGCCAAATTGGAATTCTTGGCAGCAACCTTGGCCCCAATTTCAAAATCAATATCAAACTTGGGCACAAGGAGCACAAAATCCCTATGGAAGATACTCTCATTACTATCAATATCCACCATATCCAAATTTTCCTCCTCAAAAAAATCATCAAAATCCACAACATCAAAATCCACCACTTCCATTACCATTTCCTTAGAAAACAAATCATTTACCTGCCCAACCCATACCAAACCCCAACAATAAAAATCCTCAGAACACATACATAATAGAAGGCCAACAGTGTCCAACCTATTTGATTACTCCTTTAGACCTTAATGATGTTCAACTTAGGTCTGGAAGAATACTTGAAAAGAGGAAACCTTCTATAATCATACAAGAACAAAACAACTCCGAGGAAGATTCTCTACGGGTAAATAAAAGTCTTGAAGAGAACACATATTTTCAAGCCCCAAACATTGAAAAATCAAAACAAAAAGAACCAATAATTTCAACTCCTATATTAGAGCAACCATCAACATCCACCTCTACACCTCCCTTTCCAGAAAGATTACAAATTGATAGGGGTGTAGAAAAAAAAATTATGGTGCCTAATTATGATTTCCTAGATGAGCTGAGAAATGTTTGTATTAAGATCCCATTATTACAAGCTATCAAGGAAATTCCAATTCTAGCAAAAACAATAAAGGATTTGAGCATGAAAAAAACAGGAAAAAGAATCAAAGAGACAAAGAAAATTCAACTGGGAGGAAAAATAGCAGATATCATGATGGGTAAGATTGCCATTCCAAAGTATCTAGACCCAGGAAATCCAATTGTTAAAATACACATCAATGGAACTGAGATCCAAAACACACTTATTGATTTAGGAGCAGCAATCAATATCATGAGTAGACAAATCATGGATAAACTGAAACTTCCTAATATTCTTTTTACACCCACATTATTACAATTAGCAGACAGATCTGTGATCAAACCTGATGGGGTAATAGAAGACATTCCAATGTCCCTAGATTCTTGGGAGTATCCTGTGGATTTTATGATCCTAACTCCTAAGAATAATCTAGGAGGGCATCCTATTATATTAGGAAGACCTTGGTTAGCTACAGCTGATGCTTTCATTAGTTGTAGATTCGGTGATATGTACATCTCTGATGGTAGTTCAACCAAGAAATTTACCTTGTATCCTCCAGCAAAGACAATTACAGAATTAGATGATACTCAATGGATAGAGGATGAAGAAGACCTACAACCTCTCTTCACAATTTCAGAAATTAGTGAAGATAGCCAGATTCTGAATACCTTAGAAAACTTTGAATCCTCTTCGGAATACAAACATGAACAATTTCAAGAAGAATACAACATTGAGTTTTTATCATCAAGACAGATGTCTCTTTACTCCATGGATAAATTTGGCAGCTCTGCAATTGAGATATTTCCAGGTAAAACTTTAAACATAAACAAGAACCTAGAGAAATCTCAACAAGAAAAGCTAGTCAAGATATTACAGAGACATTCTTCTGCATATGCATGGGAGTACATTGATATGAAAGGGATAAGCCCTAAGACTTGCACCCATCACATCTACATAGAGGAAAATTGTAAACCAATCAGACAACCTCAGAGACGGATGAATCCAAATCTTAGGGAGATTGTTAAAGAAGAATTGCAGAAATTGTTAAATGTCAACTTTATCTATCCCATTTCAGATAGTTAGTGGGTTTCTCCTTTGGTAATTGTGCCAAAGAAAAATGGTAAATGGAGGGTATTTATTGACTACCGGGAATTAAACAAAACTACTCTTAAATATCATTTTCCCCTACCTTTCATAAATAAGGTGTTAGATACATTAGCTAGCAAAAATTACTTCTCATTTTTAGATGGGTTTAATGGTTATAACCAGATTCAAGTAGCACTTGAAGATCAAAACAAAACCACATTTACCTATCCTTGGGGTACCTATGCTTACCAAGTATTTCCATTTGGACTATGCAATGCACCTGCAACATTTCAAAGGGCAGTACTAGGAATATTTTCAGATCTAATACATGATTGTGTAGAGGTATATATGGATGATTTCATAGTCTATGGAAACACATTTGAAGAAGCCTTAGCAAACTTGGAATTTTTTTTAAAAAGATGTAAAGAAGCAAATCTTTCACTAAGTCATGAGAAGTGTTTTATGATGTCTACTGAAGGAATTGTTTTAGGGCATCACATTTCGGGGGATGGGATTAGAGTTGATGAGTCAAAAGTTGAAGTCATCTCTAACTTATCTGTTCCAAGTTGTCAAAAGGATGTTAGGATTTTTCTAGGATTTACAGGATATTATCGAAGGTTTATAGAAAACTTCACCAAGATAGCATCTCCACTTTTAAAACTACTTACCAAGGACTGTGAATTCAAGTGGAATCCTGATTGCCAATTAGCCTTTGAGACCCTGAAAACAAAAATCTCTGAAGCACCTATTTTAAGGGGACCTAACTGGAAATTACCTTTTCATATTTCAACAGATGCCTCAGATACAGCTTTGGGATCAGTATTGGGACAAAAAGACCTGATTCCTTATGCCATCTACTATACAAGTAAAAATTTGAATCCTTCAGAGTTAAATTATACTATAACTGAAAAAGAGTTCTTATTTGTTGTTCATGCCATAAATAAATTTAGACATTATATAATAGGCTATGAAACTTTTGTTCACACAAATCACTCTGTAATTAAATATCTAATGAACAAATCAATTACTAATGGCAGAGTCATAAGATGGTTATTGCTTTTATAGGAATTCAACATTACCATTCTAGATAGGCCCGGGAAACAAAATACAGTAGCCGATTTCCTATCTAGACTCCAAAACATTAAAGACAATACTCCAGTTGAAGATCAATTCCCTGATGAATATCTTTTTGCAATTTCTACTCAAACTCCTTGGTTTGCTGACATTGCTAATTATTTGGTTTCAGGGAAATTTTCTTCAATAATGAATGCAAGAGACAAAAGAAAGATCATTTATGATAGTGCAAAATATTCATGGGTTGCTAATGAGTTATACAAAACAGGTCTAGATTTTATCATTAGGAGATGTGTTCGAGAAGATGAGATGCCTGAGATCCTCAAGGCATGTCATGATGAACCTTGTGGCGGACACTTTGTTGATAAAAGGACAACTTATAAGGTCCTTCATTTAGGATACTATTGTCCATCCCTTTTTAAAGATGCTAAAGAGTATGTCAAAAGGTGTGACAGTTGCCAAAGGGTAGGGAAACCTTCTCCTTCAGGTGAGATGCCATTGCAGCCTCAGGTACATATTGGACCTTTTGAGAAATGGGCTTTAGATTTTGTAGGACCTATTAGTCCTCCATCAAGAAAAAATAAATATATATTAGTTTGCACTGATTATGTTACCAAGTGGGTAGAGGCCAAGCCATTACTTTCTGCTACTGAAGCATCTGTAGTTAATTTTATTTTTTAGGATATTTTTACTCGTTTTGGTGTCCCAAGAGAAATTGTTACAGATCAAGGAACTCAATTCACATCAAGGCTAGTGGAACAAATGATGGAGAGGTACAAAATCAGACACAAAAAATCTACTCCCTATCATACATAAGAAAATGGTCAAGTGGAATCTACTAATAAGGTCATTGAAGGGATCCTAACAAAGACTATTCATTTACATAGAAGAGATTGGGCAGACAGGCTTCCTGAAGCCTTCTGGGCCTATAGAACTGCATGGAGAAGCACAACATGTCATACTCCTTATGAACTTGTTTATGGAAAACAAGTCTTGTTTCTCATAGAGTTTTAGATTCAAACTTTTAAAATGGCAATCCAATTAGGACTTGATCTAACAGAGGCACAAAAGCATAGGTTGGAGCAGATTAATGAATTGGATGAGATCAGAAAGGATGCAGTCCAGAGAAAAAATATAGTCCAGCAGCAAAGGACTAGATGACATGATAAGTACATTAAGGAAAGGAAATTCAAAGAAGGTGACTGGGCCCTCTTGTTTGATTCAAATTTCAAAGATTTTCAAAGTAAATTCCAAACACATTGGCTTGGGCCATATGAAATTGTGAATTTTTTTGACAATGGAGCAATAAAAATCAGGACAATAGATGAAGATGAGGTCACTTTTCTTGTAAATGGTCATAGATTGAAAATGTATCATAAGCCACTTTCAAGAGAAGAATTTGTCAAGAGATTCCAAGAGAACAGTGATGTGAAGTTAATGAAGAAGAATCCTTCTTCTTCATCAACTTAATTGTATTTTTTTGAATTCAGATGCATGAAAAAATAAAAAATAAATAAAGTATAAACATGAAAACTAATCACTGATTAGCATGTTTATACAGAAAAGATAAAGTGAAAATCAGAATCCTTTTGACACTTTAGCTTTTCAAATTTGTTCTTTTCCTGCAAGCAGCTATCACAAAATCATAAGTGCAGGCCAATTTTATATATCATATTTCACTTATGATCCATTTCACTCCATCATGTCTCACTTCATTCATATTTCATTCACTCCATTCATCCATACATCATTCACTCCATTCCATAGTCCACCTCATTTTCATTTCAGATTTTTAAATTTGATCTCTTTCTGCAATTGAGTATTACAAATCATAAGTTGCAGGCCACTTTTCATATTTCATTCCACTTCACATTTATGATCAATTTCATTCCATCATATTTCACTTCACCCATGCTTCATTCCACCATATCTCATGATCCATTTTATTTCATTTAATACTACATTCCATTCATGTTTCAAATCATTTCATTCCATGTTTCAAAGCTTCTACAGGTATATTCTGCAGCTAGACATTCTGCAGCCAGAAATTCTGTAGCCAGACATTCTGCAGCCAGATATCCTGCAGGAAACTATCTAGCAACCACTTGTTCAGCAGCAAATTGATCTTGCACACTTATGTCAACAAGCAAAATTAAAGGGATTATGAAAACTGAAAGATCAATGATTTTCAAAGGAAGACAAAGCATATTAAAAACCACAAAAATCAAAAGAAGGGCTAAGGTAACTTGTGAAATTATTATGATAACAGATCATGAAAGTTATAGTATGGTTAAGTTATATGTATGTTTCATAAAGTTATTTTGATTATTCGTATTGATCAAGTCTATTAAGCCTATCATAAAATTCATGGACAAATCCCTTCCATTCCTCCATATCAAATCATCATTTATTAGAAATTAATGGTTAGTACTTGAAGTGACCTATTAGGTCACGTCACTAACTTGAAGTATTCAGTGATGATTTTTAAATTCTCATGAGATTTTTCCAGTCTTTCACTCCATGACAGCTCTTAAACTCATTTTTCGTGTAACTTACCCTCACCGTATTTCACTCATTTGATAACCAATTCATGTCATTTTTCCGTAGCCAATTCCTATCTGCAAAACAGAGAAGTCATCTTTGGGGTGAAAACAACCTTCTACAGCCATTTTTATCGTGAATAGGAGAGTAGCTACAGAGCAGTAAATTTAAGATTGAGAAAAGAAACCATGGGACTCATTGTAAGATCCGAACCATTCGGAACAAAATACCTAGAGGGTTACCCACAGATTAGAGAAATGTTACAGCAGGTGGGGTGGCTACAGTTTTTGGAAAAGTTCAATGGATTCCATAAGGAGGTTACCAAGACATTTGCCCAATCCTTCAATGGGTTAGAAGTTGAAATAAGTGATGTCAAGTTCACTATCACAGAATCCTTCATTGTAGAAGCAGCAGAATTACCAAGGCAAGGTGAACGATGGTTCAAAAACAAGGAATTTCACAATGAGGCATGGAGGTAGATGCTCAAAACACCAGGTATGGATATCTCAGTTTTCAAGAAAGTAATTCCTAGTTCAGCCTTAAAGAATAAGTGGCGAAATATGTTGTTAATTCTGCAAAAGTTTATAACTTGTGAAGGAAGGTTTGGCACCCTATATGTTTATCATATTCGGCTTATGATGCATTTCCTAGATGAAGAAATCAATTTACCCTTTTTCTTACTCCATAGCCTAAAGAGGATGGCTTCTAATGTACAAAAAAAGGTTCAATTCTTATAAACCACCTTGTATCACCATGGCCTAGTTAAAATCCTAATTGAGCATCATTTGAGAAAGCTGGGAGACAATTGGGATGAGTTCCTTTTGAGGAATCACTTTGAAGAACCTAAAGAAACTCCATCTGAAGGCAAACTTGCAAGAAGAAGTAGGAGAGGGAAAATTTCCAAATATATTGAAATTAAAACTGGTAAATCCATACAAGAGGACAGTGAGAAGATTATCTCTAAAAAATTGGCTGAAATCAAGAAACAGCTTAAAAAGGAGAAGATAATAAGAAAGTATGCCAAGGAGAGAGGTGAGGGACCATATAAACCAAGAAGAAGCCATAGGCTTAGAGGCATACTAAAGAAAACAGGGGTTAAGCAAATGGGAATCATAAATATTGAGGATGAAGAGACACCAACTGATAGATATCCTGAGTACCAGTACAGAGAGGATCTTGATAGAGGAAATCTGGAGGTAGAACTATCACAACAACAAATCTATAATTATGTTGAGTCATTGGAAAAGAGAGCCTCAAAAAACAAAGGAAGAACTCCTAGCCCACAAGAGTCTTCCATTGAAGTGCTGAGAAGGGATAAATATGAACGGGAAGTACTTAATAGGCACATAAAAAATGAAAATGAAATCTTAAGGGAACAAGTCAAGATGAAAAGTAACATGAACACAATTCTCTCTCTGCAAATGGAAAAATTGTACAAGGCTAGTGAGAAGTTGAAGAAGAAAAATAAAAATTTGAGCAGGGCACTTATAAACCTAAGGTTAAAATTGGTCATAAGGAAGCCTAGGATGCCACTGAACATCAATAAAAGTAGAAAAATGAAGTTAGATGTCCTAGCAAAAGTTTCAGAATACATGGATTATTTGCATGAGGACATGCAAAAGCTTTGCAATGGGGGTATGTTGAGACCCAAAGATGTTCTTTTCTTTCACCAAATTTCACTTCATTTCATTTGTCCTTTATCAATTATAGGCTTAAAAGATCAATAGGATTGATTAAATTAACTTTAAGAATGCATACAATGACTGAATTGCTATACTTTTATGGTTTTGTTGTTGTAGTGAATTTTGACTAGACTTAGCTACAGAATGCAGCCATTCTGTAGCTAGTCACATATTCCACAGCTATATTTATGTTCACACAGGTTACAGGTGTCACTTAAAGGAAAAACGCATATGGCTGAATTCAATAACTCACCTACATCATTCCTTGCCCTCTACGAAGTCTGAGCAAAAATATGCAAGTGGTTATGCACGTGGAGGAAACCAAAACTAAGAAATAGACTTCTACCAGGACAAGGACTATACAGATGTCTCCAGAAAACTACGAGGCCTCAACAGGAGTTCTAATTAGATTTTGATTGAAAAATACACCTATCCCTATTTCTTCTCAATGACAGTTATGTATTTTTTTTATAAAAATAACTCGGTGAACCGAGAGACAGTTAGCTAGTTGATGTTCTTTTGTTAAGTTGTCCAAGACTGTAATACTCTATTTTTGAAGCGTTTTCCTTTAATAAAAGGAGTAAAACTTTAATGCATGATCTGAATCAATCTTGATGAGATTTGTGTGCCAATCCGATGGTAGAGGGCCCCTACTGTTCGAAAGGATTTGTCCATATTTTTTTATATAAGTAACTTTAGCTCTGTTTCGTTCTTAATTTAGGCAATTTTCTGAACTTCATGTTTTATGCTTACTTACATCGAATAGTGCAGTCAATATTGTTCTCATGAATTTTTCCAAAATATCACTAATACTGAATGAGATAGATTTGTAGTATTTAGAAGGCTAATTGTGTATTAGTTCAGTTCTGTTCATTGCATTTCTAGTTTTATTAGCTAGTTGTATTCTAGTTCTGTTAAATCTGACTTAAAGGCCTTCATTATTTACAAAATGCTCTTGTTCTTAGTCTCTTTTAACACGTTATTATCATATGGACAAGAATTAGTAATATCATTTTGAGGTCTTGACTATTTTTCAATTTCTCATAATTTTCCAAACAACCTTTTCCAAAGCTATTCCAAGAGATCTCTAACTCTTGAATGAGGCTTAATAGTAACATTTTGAGTTGCAGAATGGGTTGGTTTTAGTGTCATAAGTTAAATTAGCGTAATTTTCCTTACTATGTTGCAGATAATCTTTCCTCAACGTGTTCCAACAAATTTCTAACTATGGATGAGATTTTCTCTGTGATATTGTAAGTTGTTGTTTACTTAAAAGAACCTCATTGCATCAAAATTATCCTTTTATCAAGTTGTTCCAACATACCTCTAATGAAATGAATTGGACTGAGTTAATGTTATGAGTTACTTTCCTTGTCAAGCTTTGAAATTGGTGAATTAGCATTTTCTGTTCTTAGGTGCCATACATAGTTTAGTGTAGATTTTGCTCTGTTTTAGTGTGACCAATAATTTATCTTTGCCAATAATTTAGTTCTTTTCCTTTTAGCACAAAAACACAAAACCAAAAACACAAGAAAAAAAATAAACACAACAAAGTAGGAAGAAGATACCTAGGCACATATAGTGCACTTCACTTCAATAGTTTAATAGCCCTGATTGACAATTTATGACATCAATTTAGGAACACTAAGTTGAGCAAACATTTTTCTTAAATTTCTGCTCAACCTTTGGAGCATATCAATATGCCATGCCAAGCGAGGTAATGCCGAGGAAATCCATTTATGCCTGAATGTTTAGGTGAAAAAAGCTATGGTAATTCAGAACCAAATTTTTCACTGAATCTTTAATACCCAACTTTGTGCACAGGTTATGGTACAAAATTCACCAGCTTGTGCACATCTTGATCCCTTTGCTGCCGCAACGTGGTCCATTGGATGTACTTGTCCTCATATCTCCTCATGTGGTGATATTTTTCCTTGAAGGAGTGGTACCTCTAGAGTCGATGTTGGAGGCAGATGCGCCTCCGGTAGGCATCCGTTGAAGGATCTAGGCAAAGCTATCCTTCATCGAGCCTCCGCCACGCCCTCGAGAGCCCCTCGAGAAATAATATGATAGGATATCCCCGTCGCTTCATCTTTATTTTCTTCCTCCATGGGAGTGTCATCAATTTTTGTGAGGCCGATCTTAGAGAAGGCCGACAACCGCATCGAGCCCTAACTCTCACCCCGACCTTGTTGGGGAGATGCAAAGAAAAAAAAAAGAAAGAGAAAACCGCTTCCGATACCGCTGATCCGGATTTCTATAAAGGAATTCAACATAATACAAATATAACCATAAATACAAATATGTAGTGGAAATAAAAATTCTTTTAATTAATATCAAATAACCTAAATATGTTTATAGACAGAATGGAAATAAAACTAGCTAGGCACCGGTAGCTTATCTCTCGAAGAGATGTGGTCTCTATAGGTCTTTGAACTATGTTACAATGAGGCTCAAGGGAAATTTTATTATTCAACAACATGGGAAAACCGTAAGCATCCAAAAATCCTAACCCTAGGATATGAAGCACCAAAACTATGGGCCTCATTTTGGGTAAATTGGTGCATCAACTTCCAGGGGCGTAATCTGGCATACGATCTCCGTTTGATGTGCACAATACCTCGTTAGAAATATCTATCCCAGGACTATAAATTTTGAGTGACCAACATAGGTCAATGACCCATGTTGATCCCCATTGTCCAAAAACCGTTTAGGGACTCAAAACGACCGTGTCTGTAGACCCGAAAAATGCCAAAAATACTAAATCGTGATACAATTAAGGAAATTGAAAATAAAGAAATGAATGGTGGGGGGACCTGTCAGAACAGTGGGTAACATCAATATCCACCAGATCCTTTTTAGCTCCCTTAGGAAGAAATGGTACCCATCGCGTTGAGTTCCTCCATGAGATGAGGAAACTTCCGTCGAACTTAGTCCCTAGTGAGTCACTTGCATTAAGTAGTGCCATTATCTTCGACAACCATATACAATGGAATATTATTCTAGTGAGTGTTATTTATCTATGTTTCCATGATATGATCATTTTGGCTTGTTCCATGCAAATAGGCTAAATTTGTTGATGTGAGTTGTTCTCACGGCGTTCATGTGTCTAGTAGAGATGGAAAGTAGGGTCGAAGGTGGTCCACATCAAATATAGGGTGCATACCAAGGAATGGTGGAATACTTGACCGATGAATTATCACCTACCACCTTGGTGATGGTGTATGGTCCGTATCGAAGTGGGTATGGGGCTCGCGATGGCACCCAACAAGGTGCTCGCATGTAGAAAACTGTGGCCCACTCCGGAATTCTCTGTGGCACCTTATGTTGATCATGTCGCTACTTGTAATTGGAATTGGATTTATTAAAGATGTCATGTGGACTACTAGATAAGTTCAATAAATATAGTTGCTTTATCAGCCTTAGATAGTACATGTATGGATTTTTTCTATGTGGTTACATGAGGTATGGTAACATCAGCAACAATGCACATGGGGTCGATCAATGTTGTGCTTGATATGAAAATGTAGAGGAACCTATGTGGGCGAGGAGAAAATGTCCTTATTTTCCTACAGGTCTTTGTCCATATATTATTGCGAAGGGGAGGCCCTTTTTGGAGGCTATAGCCACAATCTTCTTCTTTCCCTATGGGCGAATTGTAATGAAAACAAATTTCTTGGTTTGGGAAATAATCTTACCGCATTTATTTGCAAACACTAAAGAGATGGGTTAAGGTATCTACCTCTATTATTCGTACAAATTATTTCCAAAGGTAATAATAACATAACGAGGCCTAGAAACACACACAATGTGTCGCTTCCATAAGTATGGTTGGCCTAATAATAACATAGACAATAATATGAGGAGAACACTGTCATACCTCATCCAGAATGGCTTGATGTTTAGCCTAAGGTGACATCGTTGTTTAGCGTACATATCTTCCTGAAGCCACCCAATGGTATATGGTTGTGGTGTGTTGTGTCCATGTGAACCCACTGGCGACCTCTACCGAAATGAGGTTCTTTTTGCTTCCTCGGTATCGACAAGGAACCCACTGCAAACCCTTCACCCACATCTAGGAATGGAGGCGGCCACCCTCCTATGGATCCTTGGGATCCTCCCCTAGATTCGTGTGGCAATAGTGGCAACGTTCTTGCATCATGATTTTGTCTTTGTCATTTCTCACCGTTCTAACACAAAATCAAAACATGCATCTAATTCGAATGCCTTCTATTCGACCACCAATGATTGTTTGGTCGACACTCGCTTGTGTTGTGATCGGAACTATTATGAAATTCACACCACTTCCCTATGTCCTTCTTTGTCTTTGTGATGTTGGTAAGAGCTTCACTGCTGCCTTATTCGTTGTCTGGTGCCTTCTGCGGGCTTCGGATTTGCGTATCCAAAGTCTCGATTTTGCCTAAATATTTGCTTGATCTTGGTGGCATATCAATATGTCGCGTCGTTAGGTAATGTCGAGGAAATCCATTCTAATGTATCTGCAAATGAATGTTAAGATTTGAAAACACCAAATATTTCCTCTTCCGTCAATCTTTAATACCCAACTTTTGGCATGTGGTATGGAACAAATTCGTCAACTCGCGTACATAGTCATCCCTTTGCTACCGCAACAAGGGTCCATTGGATGTAATTGTCCTTAGCCTTAGCGGTAATAATTACTGGAGTGCATTGTTGAAATGAATCAAGTGAGTGAGGCCAAGAAAGAGAGGGTTACCTCGTCCCTTTTTCATCAGACTTCCCACCATTCTCAGTATGGGGGGGCGTCGAGGGAGTGCACTTGATATTTTATCAGCGAGAAATTAAAGACCGATAAATACCCTTCCGTAAAATTCAACCATTTATATACGTCATCTACATCTATTTGGCCTTCAACACAGGAATGTCGAAGCGGACTCGTACCTTGAAAGGAGTGGCACCTTCAGAGTGGTTTTTGGATGCGTATGTTTCATTATGACAGCTTGTTGAATGATCCGGAAATGTTATCCACCATCGCATTCCTTTGTTTCTCGAGGCTCTCGAGCAATAATTTGATAGGATATCTTTTCTCCTCAACTTTCTTTTCTTCCCATGCAAGGTCTTCAATGTTTACAAGGCTCTGATATTGCAATGGTTCAACCATATCAAGCCCTAACTCCTTATACTTAGACCTTGTTGGGGACATGCGAAGAAAACAGAGAAAGAACATACTCAATGAATACCACCGATCCGGATTTACAGAACAAAATAGAATATGAATATAAATCACAATACAAATATGCAGCATAAATAACACTTCATTTCATTAATATCAAATAATTGAAATATGTTTACGTAAAAGTGGAAATAAACTAGTTAGGCATTGGTGAAAGCTATCTCATGAGAAGAGATGGTTGTATACAGCTCGAACTATGTTATAATGAGCCTCAAGAGCTCTTTATTATTAAAAACATCATAAAACCCTAAGAATCCAAATGTCCAACTCTCAGAGATGAAGCACCAAAACTATGGGCCTCATTTGGTAAGTTGGTACATCGTATTCCCAAGGACATAACTTTGCATATTAATTTTCTGCTGATGCGGCACAATATCTCGTTAGAAATATATATCCAAGGACTACAACTTTCGAGTGACCAACATCTATCATGGACCCATGTTGGTCCCCATTTTCCCAAAAATGCTGCTTAGGGCTCTAAAATGGCTCAAAGATCAAGACCCGACAACGCAACAAAAATAGTAAACTCTCGTTGACACTGAAGAAATGAAAATAAAAGAAACAATGGTGGGAGCCCCAAGTGATGAGAAGGCACAACATTCAAGTTGATCATCAAATTTCGGCGTAAAACATCGTTGGATGCATATTTTGACTCTCATCCAAGTGTTTATGTCAGGAGGCTTAAGGGACTGCTATTAAAAATGAGAAATACATAAAAAACATGATTACAATCATGGTTTTTCATGTATTTCTTATTTTTCATGTAGTAGGGTCCATCAAAAGTGTGCAACATGGGTACCTGGATGAGAATTATATTTTGCATCCAAAAAGTACTCCAGATGAAATTTGAGTAAAACCTTAGGGAGATAAGTTTAAAATATGAGTTGAAAAAGTAGTTTTTTTATTTATTGTTTTTTAATATTTTTATTTTTTAACTCAAAATATGGTGAATCATCCCCCATGGTTGACATGATCATCTTGAATCCTATTCATTCTTATAAAGTTTATTTTGGTTGTACATTTTTCTTAGGAGGCCCATTTGCATCTTTAAAAGTTCTCTAATGTATGTAAAATTGTTTTTTAAGTTGTTGACGAATATGGAAAATAATTTTGAAGCTACAAATTGGCTGAAGAGAAACTATGGGGTGAAATTTAATGATGGAATTTAATTACCCTTGGGAAAAAAGAAGACCTACGCATCTAATCTAGGGAAGATATTATTTAATTACGAAAATTTATCGATGAATAACCTCCTGCATGGAGGAAGGACGTCATTTTAGCAGTTGGGGAGAGTGATCATTAATGGTTTAACCACCACTTGCCACCTTATGGATAAGGTGGAGGTAGTTACAAACGTCGAGTGAATTATGCAAGTGTATTTTATTTTCCTATGTTGGCTAAAGAATAACGTAGTGCAAAATTGGAGTGAGAAGCATAGGAACAAAAAAATAAATAAAGATGAGTTGAATTGCATACCATTTGGAGCCTGGGGAACCCTTTGAGGAGATGGAGTCAAGGAAGCAGGATCCTCGGTAGCTCTAATTTTATTTTCCAAAACAAATTGACAAGTCAATACCTTGATAAATTTATGTTTTTATTAGTTATTCTTTGTTAAATTACTTTCTTTTGTTGTAATTACTATGCAAATGAAAGTTTTCTAAAGTATACATGCAAATAAAAGAAAGAAAAAAATAATTTTCTTTTATGAGCATTAGAACACTTCCGGTATTTGTATATTTAAAATAATGGAATTATGATGCATATTTATATATGAATATAAATAGTAATTTTGTTTTACCGTGGAAATATTTCCTAAAATTACTCTACGAAAAATAGTCTTTCTCATCAAGGCATAGATTATGATACAAACTCATAGATAAGTATAACCGCAAACAAGTTTAAAGAAAAGAGACTAGTGGTAAAATTAAAGTATAGGAAAAGGAAGGAACTGCTAGATACCAAGGAATGGAATTAGCAACTCCAAGCTTAGAAAGAGAAATAAGTAATTTTTTTCTAACCAAAGAATTCAAAACTTAGAATAATCCTATAATTACCATCACAAAATTTTTAATGTACATTTACACACAAGGGGATTTGTCACATCATACAACAACAAACATAATTTTAGCATGAAAGAATAATGAAAAAATGAAATAACTGTAATCACGATGAACTTGGAGATTTACCTCTAGAAAACCCAAATGGCTAGAAAACCAACTTTGAACTAGATCAATTCTTCCTTCATTCTAGCAATCTATGGTTACACCTCTTTCATGGATATCTATGCCCTTTCCTCTCTTATACAAAAAGATCCATTAAGAGTGAAACTTAAGGAGAAAATACAAGATAGCAGATAAAGGGAAGTTCAATAGTCATGATCCTTCATTTCCCATTCCTCACCTTCTTCCTTTTTTTTTTCATTTTTTTTCATTTTTTCCCTCTCACATTTTTCTCATTTGATTTTTAGCATTTACTTAGTTTTATAATGTTTTTTAGCCTTCACGAAATTCCTAATTAATCTTTCATGTACTAAATCTTACACAATTCATTGGTTCAAATGAACTCCTCCCATTAAGAGGCTTTTGGTCTCCAAAATCTCAAAGGAAACAAAGTTGGATTGATGTTTTTCTATCTACTTTTGGAATGTTACTTTAGATATAGCCCCTAACAAGAGCTTTGGCTCTCGCTTAGGCTTTGGCCATTGGCCCTTATTTTTGACTCCATGCATTCTTACAATGAAAAATTCTTCTCACTAATTTAGCTCCACGTAATATATATAAATTTTCACTAAAAATCCATGACCATATCCCTCTTAGTATTTGAGACGTTTTATCTTGGTAGTTGTTGAAAATGCAACAAGAAAATCCTAATTTAATTTTTCCTTTGATTAAATTAGAAAAAAATTGAAATTCCACATCACAGATGACTTGAATGAGTTAATTAAGTTATTATCATTTACCTTAGTTAACTCTAGTTGGAGGTCAACTCGAAAGTATGTGTACAATGATTCCTAAATTTTAGGAAACTAGGTTGAGCATCATTGTAACAATTTAATTCAGCTTAAATTGACTTAAGGTAAGGGAAACTAGTTGCAGAAGGTTCGAGGTTGTAGATCAGGTTGTAGGATTTCTTTAGACTAAGAATATAATGTTTAATGGACTAAGTCTCATGAAAGTATGCCCACGAGGGAAGATCAAATTGTGTTGCATGCAAGGACCAGATGAGGCGTAATGGAGGATAATGGGTTGAAGACTACATTTATAATGATGTTTTGAAACTAGTAGCAACATGATGTGCTTAATCTAGGAGAATGGAAGAAGTAAGCTAGGCAAGGAGAATCATATTGGAGGGAGTACGAGACCATATTGTGTCTAATATCCACGAGAAAGAGACTATGTATGAAATTTGGAAATCAATGGTTATTTTATCCATAATAGTAGCAACCAAGGTGAAATCCGATGCCCAAGGACAAGCTTCAAAACATAAATATGAAAAAGAATGAACCAATTCTGCACTACATTAGTAGGTTTACATAGTGTCGTGATGAACTTGGCTAGGGTTGGTGTTACTGCTCTCGAATAATATTTTCTAGATTTAGCTTTGTTGGGTCTTCCCAAGGGTCAGTACACTTATCAATATTACATAAATGGTAGAGAGAAACTACCATAATGGGAGTATTTATGGTATGAGATAAGGCAGAAGAAATAAGGTGGAGCAACAAATATGGGGCCTCATCCAAGGTTTAGGATGAGGAGAATTGTGTGTTGGCTAGAAAGGAAAAGAAAGGGAAATTGATGAAATCCCAATTCAAAGGAGATTCAAGTCAAGGGGCAAGAAAAATGACTTTTCCAAAATCAAGTTCTTTCAATATCATGACCCAAGCACTATGCCACGTAATGCTTCACACAAGAAAAAAAAACACTTAATACCTTAGGAGTGACATGTGAAGCTATAACTTCACAATTCAACCTTGATTTAACCCTCACCGCATGCATGCCAAGCATAGTGATGGGAAGTGTTTTGTATCTTGACAAGCAGTGCCTCATTCCATTTGATGGGAAACATATATTTATTCAAAGGACCTTGGAGGAAAAATACCTCCAAATGCACATCGAGAGGGAGATGATGGCAGGTATACGTGATTGGTATCGCATAGTTACTACAGTTTTCTAGCTCCCCTCTCAAAGCTCAAGGATCTAATGTTTGTTCTTGGCTCCAAGGAAGAATTTGGTTTCTATCGTTGCAGGAAGACCGTGCTATGATATGATATTCACAAAACGAAAGGAATTATCGTAGGCATATCACCATGGGACAGTGAACTGCATCGAGGTTTAGGTGAAGAACCTCTATAGGTTGGATGTGGAAAACCGTGATTCTTGAGCATAAAGGTAGAGAAGGTGAAGAATCAAGATGTTGGTGAATTATGATACAAGACTTGGCCATTTACAATATGGAGATTTGAAGACTGGTGAAGTAGATCACCATAGGCCTCCCCCAATGGATCACTAGAGAAGCAAAATACATGAAAAGGGTGTAACTTGAGGAGGTACAAAATCCACCTTCAATAACAGATAGCAGGTGCATGCAATCCTTGAAAGGATCCACTCCGATGTCCGTGGACCTTCTCGATAGCCCAGGACGACCAAGCACATGTATTATGTTATATTTACAGATGATTTATCATGTAAGTGCTATATTTATTCACAGAAGAAAGACCATACATTATCCAAAATAGTTGAATTTAAATCACTTGTTGAGAAAGAATTTGACATGAAAGTTAAGGCTCTCGGTGAAATATAACAATGGTGAATATGTGTCGAATGAGTTTAATTTTTTTTTTGCAGCGGGAAGGCATTCAACAAGAGTTGAAAACACCCCATAAACAACAAGCTACAATGGGGTGGCGTGAGAGGGGGAAGAAAAAAAGTATCATGGGTGCGCATTTATGATGTTGCATGACTAGGGCCTACCTCACACTTGTGGACCAAAGCATGCAACATAGTGTAAATGAATATGATTCTACCGGATTCTCCCGCATGAGTACACTAGAATAATATTTTCCGGAAGAAACCACATGTGTCACACTTCAATATCTTTAGATCATCAAGATATTTCCTGGGTTGCTTCATGAAGAAAGGAAAAATCTAGAGCCCATAGGCCGAGTTGGGAATATTTGTGGGGTACACTAATACACCTCATAACTATCATGTGTGCTTTCCATCTATCAAGATGATAGTTTTTCATAGAAATACATGCCTGATTAAGATAAGGAAACAAGCAAGTCCTCGACAGGAGTCAGCTTGCATGCACACTGCCAGTAAGTTTTTACTCCAAAGAAAGAACCTCAAGAATATGTGGAGTAGCCACATGAAATACTAGAGTGGAGACAACCACTCGCGCAGACATATAGGGAAGGAAGTAGACCAGTGTAGTTGACATATTATTGCAGGATGCTAGAGAATGTGGGAGAACCCACATCACAATGCATGGTGGGAGGTCACCAAGAACAAAGACATAGGCTACATGGTTATGATGAGTGAGTTAGTAGAGACCAAACTAGCCTCCTTTGAGGAAGAAGTAGAGAATCCGTATGGGTTGATATTATGGTAGAGGAATATGATTCCATTTTCAGAAATTATGTTCTGGAATTGGTCCCAAGACTCACAAAAGTCGTTGGTGGGTTTGAGATGGATTTACAAGGTAAATCATGCAATAGATGGAAGCATCAATAAGCACACATCCATATTTTTTGAAAAGGGGCACTCTCATGTAGAAGGGATTAAATATGAAGAGACCTTTTCCGTAGCAAGGTACTCTTCCATTAGATCAATTATGGATATGTTTCGTACATATGGGGTGGAACTCCACCAGAAGGATGTGAACACATCATTCCTCAACGAAGTGATCGAGGAGGAGTTGTAAATTGAACAACTTTAAAGGATCCGATACCTTCGAAATCGAAGCACATGTGTGTACAACTCGTTTAGCATTGTATGGGTTGAAGCAAGCATCCCATGATCGGGTACACCAGGATTGATGAAACTTGGCCAATATCAGTTGGGATCACTAAAAGTGAAGCGTATGAAAACTTTACCACATTATGGTAGAAGGTGTAAATACATGATTAGTATTCTTACATGTTGATGACTTGATTTTGACCGGTGTTGAACAATTATTAGGTCTTGCAAGGAGTGACCATGCAAGATATTAAGTGAAATTGGGTACATGGGGTCGATGCACTATTTCCTTATTTTGGAAATATGGTAGAGAGAAGGGGAATTGTTTGTCTCTTAGGGAAAGTATTCCAACAAGATACTTCAAAAAGTTCCACATGGACAAGATGCAAAACCATGGAGACTCTTCTAGCAACCTAATCGGGGGAAAAGAGGATGCGACCGGTGAGGAAGTGGATTCTATCGTGTATAGGAAGTTGGTGGTTATCTCATGTATTCGGTGAACACACAACCAACCATGTGTTATGTGGTAAATTAGTTGAGCCAATGCATGGTTCAACTAGCAAAATTATTTTGGATGGCTACTAAACATGTACTACAGCATTCGAGGTGCCACTAAGTCGAATTTGGTACGTATAGACAAAGTGAGTGAAGCTACAAGGTTTCGCGATGCGTATTTGGAGGGAAGTCCATTAGATCAAGAACACTCTAGGAGGAATTTTAATGTTAAGTTAGTAGCAATTTCGGTACAACAAGAAGAAGAGATCGCCTGCACTCAAATTTCACCGTAAGAAAAGTACATAGCTTCTAGCTAAGTAGTCGATGAAGCTATATGGATGAGAAAGATTATTGTTGGGTTATTTTTTCGTATGGTGAATCCTACAATGATTCATTGTGACAATCATTTTTGTATCAAACTCTAAGAATCTAATTTTTCACGATTGATCCAAGTACATTGATATTTGGTACCACCATCTACGAGTTTGTTTGTAATAGGATCATGTTGTTGCATTACATTCCAACAGACGAATAAGATTCAAATATTTCGATAAAGGCCTCACAAGAGGAAAATTCGATTTCCATAAAAGAAGGATTGGATATCCGATAATCACTTTTTACTAAGAGGGCGGGAGTAAGAAAACAAAATAAGAAATTCCTAATGTAATTTTTCCTTTCATTAAATTAGATAAAATCAAAATTCCACATCACAGACAACATGACCGAGTTAAATGAGTTACTGCTATCACCTGGGATATCTCGCAGTTAATTCGGAAATGGAGCATGACATTGAGCTGTGTACAATGGTTCCTAAATTTTTAGGAGCCTTAGGTTGAAATACCTACTTGTAACAATTTAATTCATTAAATTGATTTAATTCTTTTAAATGTTGTGAAATCACCTCCAAAAATAGAAGAAAAGAGATATCAACGCCTTAGAAATAATACTTCGAGGGGGCAAACTTCAATAAATTACATAAATATAGGCCGATTCTTGGATGATAAATTACAAAACCTCCTTTTTACATATAGGAGTCCATGGGGCCACAATGTAATCCTAGCCGACCTAACAATAATAATTAAGGGTACAATAATAACAATATGGGGGTTACAAAGGTACAATAATAACAATAAGGGTTACACTAACAACAATAAGTGACTATACTAGTAATATAGGGACCTAACATTCCCTCTCCTTCAAAGTGTTGTCCTCAACGCTTTGTAGCTCATAGTTCGTATAAAATTCTCATCCTCCCATGTATAATCTTCAAAGGGGTAAGTTCTTCCGTCGATGAGACATTTTAAATCGATCGATTCCATAGCCGTTGAGTTCTTGTTTTCGTGACCGCTTCAGTTACAATATGATTTTTCCCTTCTCTATCAAGTTCGGCAATATTGTTTAATCAGAAGATTTTCACCATAACATTCTTTAAGCATGAAACATGGAACGATGTACCTTCAGAAGCAGAAGCTCCAATTTGTATGCCATAGTACCAATATTTTGCAACAATTCTGTAAGGACCAGATAGTATTTTGGCGATAATTTAGTTATCCTTATTATCTTGCTTGAGGGACATTTGTTTATATGGTTGTAGCCGTAAAAATACCTACTTCCTACATCAAAAATTCTCTCATTATGATGTTGATCCGCTCTCGTTGTTTCATTCGATTTTGTGCCAAATTAAAGTTATCCTTTAAGAGTTGGAGAACTTCGTTGATGTCGATGTGATCTTCCAATCGCTTGAACCTTTGAATTTTCTCTTAAATATGATGTGATGGATGATGGATATATCCATAAACTTCCATAATCAAATAGCTTTGCCGTAGCATGGAATGAAGTGTTATACCACCACATGCTGAGAGGGTAACCACTCGACCCATCGTGTTTGTTTATCAACACAAACAACGAAGACATACTTCTCAACATTTATTTACTATCTCAGCTTGACCATCGATTGGAGGATGATAAGATAACTATGAGCCACTGAGTACCCAAACAAGAAAATAACTCCGTCCAAAAATTTCAAGTAAAATGGACTTCCGTCGCTTCACAATAACCTCGGGTTTCATCAGTATCTTTTGAATTATTTCTCAAATGTAGTAGCAATCGTACTTGCTTTGAATGGATGAGATAATTCACAAAAGTGTGCATACTTGGTAATTCTATCAATCGCCACCGTGATGACACTCTTTCCTTTGACTTAGTAAACCTCGTGATAACCATTGAAATCTCCTCCCAACATTGACTTTGGAATGGATAAAGGTCATGAAGACCCGAGGTCTGGAATGTCTCAACTTTATTCTATTGTCAAACCAAACACTCCGCCACAAACTTTTGAATATCAGATTTAAGGCCATCCCAAAAAATTATTTCTTCTCACCCCGTGGTGTTTAAAATTTCAGTGTCCTCCTAAAGGAGAAGTGTGAAATTCCAAAAGAATATTTTGGTTTTAGTTGGGAATTCTTACAAATATATAAGCGATCTTTGTACCATAAGGAATCATTTTTCCAACTAAATGTATTAGATGTACTAGGATCTTGCCGCAAATTTTGAATGAGTGTCCACACTCTTCGTCCTCTCATTCGTTCATCTTTGTTTCAAAGCGTATCCAATGTAGTTGGATAATATAAATCGGACAAAGTAATGCTTCCACTTTCATTATTTCTTGAGAGTGCATTTCGCAACAACATTTAGCCTCTCATTTTGTAGATTATTTGAAAGTCATAACCCAACATCTTTGTGACCCATTTTTTGTTGTTTCCTTTCCGAAGATAGTCTTTGTTCCAAAAAAGAAACATAAGGGATGACCGCATCAAGCATCAAGTGTCTTCCCATTAGGTAAGTTCACCATTTCTTTAGTGCATGTAGTATTTCTAACATTTCCTTCTCATTAATAGGTTTTTGTAAATACTTTCTTTTGATCGGGGACGACTTTCAAAAGCAATGGGTCTTCCTTCTTGCATTAAAACAACACCAATTCCATTTCCCGAGGCATCACATTCCACAATAAAGGTTTTTATGAAGTCTCGGCGTAGCTAAGACCGATGCTAGGCACATTTCCTCCTTGCATGTTCGAAGGCCTAGCTTGCTTCGTGAGTCCATGAAAATGCATATTTATTTAATAATGTTGTTAGAGGTGTTTCTATTCTCCCATAATTTTTTAACAAACATGAAATAATACCCTCGTTAACCCGAGAAATCCTCGCAACTTCTTTATGGTTGTGGGGACTTTCCATTCCTTAATGGATTTAATTTTGCTAGGGTCTACCTTAACACCCTCGTGAGATACAATATGACCTTTATATTCCACCTCTTTTACTCCAAAGAAACATTTGGATGTTTTTGCATATAATTGTTTTTCTTGGGTAATATTTTGAGCACCCCGTCAACATGTTGAACATGATCCTTCTAAGACCCGTCAGAGATTAGTATATCATCAAAAAATACTAGCACAAATTTTCTAGCCAAGGAAGGGTTTGAAAATTGAATCATTCAACAATTGAAATGTAGAAGGTGCATTGGTAAGGCCAAAAGGCATGTGAAAAAAGATTCATAATTACCCTCATGAGTTCGAATGTTGTTTTCTTTAATATCTTCTACTCTTCATTCTAATTTGATGATATCTTGAACGAAGATCCAACTTGGTAAAAATAAATTTCTCCATGTAATTCATCCAATAATTCATCAATCACAGTGAATGGGAAATTTATCTTTAATGGTGAGCTTATTGAGCTCCCTATAATCCTAAAACATGCGCCATAATCCATCCTTCTTGTGTACCAATACTACAAGAGCAAAGAAAGAACTTTCACTCAGCTGAATTATAGCCCAACTTTAACATTTCGCAATCATACATTCAATTTCACTCTTTGGACATAAGGATATCTATAAGGCTCCGATGCTCACAGGAACACTTCCCGGAATCAAATGAATAGCATGATCATGATCACAAATTGGTGGGAGTCCTTTGGGAGAGTTTAAACAATTTTGGAATGATTGTCCAAGACTTTTGGAGATCTCATTAGATGATTTTGATGTTGGAACTTCTATGAGCATAATTGGTGCAATTACGGTACTTAGTTGTTCTTTCTTTAGAAGCTTTTTCATGACATTATAGCTTATTATCTTTCCCTACTTCTCGCAATACCCTATAATTCGACTTCCTTTCCTTCTAAAAAAAAATTCAAGAAAATTTCTTCAAAATTAAAAGCTACTATCCTCAAAGATTGTAACTATTTTACTCTTAGTACAACATCATCACCTCCTTACAGAATGGAAAGCATTGGAATATTCAATACATATTCCCCCATGGTTAGCTCGATATTATGGCATTTTCCACAAAAATTTATAGTTCCTCCATTTGCAACCATCACTTCTGACATTCGGTGTCAAGACAGGGAAACAATTCATTTCGGCTACCTTACAAATAGAATAAAATTATATGCTACCCCGAATCATCCTGTAACACTATTA
The DNA here is from genome assembly GCA_034641835.2 of Pinus albicaulis. NCBI lineage: Eukaryota > Viridiplantae > Streptophyta > Pinopsida > Pinales > Pinaceae > Pinus > Pinus albicaulis. Next base: position 58,266 of record JAXQQM020057971.1, read on the forward strand.
CCTTTTTTTTCTTGATATGTCCCTTTCATCTTGAGAGTTTGAGGAGGGTGATTCCCACCAATGCATTACATGATATTGTTGACCATTTCTTCCTATTTTATCGGTTCCTCTGTGTATATCCTCTTCTTGTTCATTTTCTTCCTTCAGCGGGAATTCGCTATGTAAAATAATTTCTTCTCGCACACTTATGACCTTTAGTGTATTTGATATCACAACCGTAAAGAAAGCCCTTGCTATTTTTTCTTCCAATTTGTTGTGGTGTCAACCTTGTAGGTTGTGTAGAAATCTAGGAGTAGCAACACTTCCATCTTTATAGAAGTGAGTGGTAGGCTTCCTTGTCGCCATAATTTTACATTCAATTTTCTTTCCAACCTAAATGCCTTCTCCAATGAATCATGTTCCAAAACGCTAACCCCATGTTGGATGTTATCCTCAAATTACCTATGAAGAGATCAATCTTTTGTTCCTCCGAAACACGCTTTACCCTTATATTCAATTTTTGGAAGTCCTCAATGTGTTTCCCACCGAACACTTTTCGAGATTTATCAATTGGCTAAAGAAAGTGTTTTCTTGTATCCTCATAATGTGCTATCATTTCCTCCGTAAAAATCGACTAAGACAATTTTACAAGAGCAAAGCCATCGATACCATACAAATGTATTTGGTCTTCTAAATGTAAAGTTGCACGTGCGTACCTTTTGTGTGTTTTGTACATTAGTGAGATCAAAATATTGTCTCCATCCGTAGTATCCATTTTACATATGATCCTTTCCATCAAAATTCCTCATATCCATTTTTGGAATATGGTGGTTCTTCCTCCAACATTAGAGTTTATGAAATAACGATTAACATTTATTTTGTTCTCACTGGTGAGTTTTCCTCTTACTATCTTTTCACCATTAGGAAAGATTTCTTGTATCAACTTTTTCAAACCTTCCATGTCTCCATGATCATTCTTCATGTTTTCCATATTAGCTTCTATGTCATCGATCTTAGATTCCATGCTAGCTTCCATGCCATCCATCTTAGCTTCTATGCCATTCTTCAAACCATCCATCTTAGATTCCACGCCTTTCTTCAAAACTTCCATGTCATTTTTTGTTGCTCTTTAAGTAGAGTGAAATTTGTTGCACTTGCTCTTGTAATTTTTATATGTCATGTTGCCATTCTTTGTCTTCATGATCCATGTTATAGCCTTCTAAAGGCTTAATGGGTGTTGAATTCTTTTAGGCCATTTGATAATCCAATACCGGTATCTATTCTACAATATGCCCTCGAATCGAATTCAACTTCTGATTCTTCAAACAAGAATTATGAAATTCGGAAAACAAAATACACACCTTTTACTTGCTTTTCGAGGAGCTCGATATTGAAATTGAATTATCTCTATACTTGCGGCATCCTCAATATCCGAAAGTTCGCCCTTGTAGTCTTCCTCCTCAAGCTTATTTCAATTGTAATAGGTTTGACTTGATTTGATTCTCTTCAAGACAACGTCTTCTATTTCTAGGGAGTTTTGGTGGTTGATTTCACTTTGGATCCTCATCGTATTCCTTTATACAAGCCCTTCAAAATTATCCTCGTTAGATTTATTCTAACACTAGGGTCAACAAAATGGGTTGCAAACTACCTCAATGACTTCTCCATGAGCTAATAAATTGGCCACCAATAGAAAAATATTTTTAAATATGCTAGATCCACTAGTTAGGCACTCTCGTGGTTTCAATCGATCTACAGATCCACAAGCCTAATATTTTATCCTCCACATGCTACAAGTAGGTCATGTTACACGTCTTCTACGAGCTTCTGCGGTCGGCCGAAATTAGCTTGTGATTTTCTCGAGCTTGTTTATTTTGTTCACTATGAGATATTGTAGGATACTTGGTGTATGCATTGTTGTTATTATTTATTTTATGTCCAAAAATGAGTTTTGAGAAACAATATACTCATAAATTTACATTTACTAGTCACGTATAAATAAGGAACTCATCGTATGGTTATCACAAATCGTGCTAGTTTAATACAACTAGGAACTTAACCCTTTAAGATGATGGTGTATGATATATGCAAGCCATTACTATAAGAATCTCTATAATGTCAATCATTTGGCCATATTCTAATGAAACAACATCAATCATGTAACAATCCTCTATCCATAGGCGCCCACTATAGGTAACTACAAATAATCATACCGAGATATGTATTGGGTCCAAATCACATCCCATATGCTCACTGCCATTCTCATTATCTAACATTTTTGCTTCAATGTGCACAAAAATTTCTCGTTTGACAATAGGTTCCATTAAATATACTCTACACTCTATTTTGTATTAATAGATTACACTTTGAACATTGACCTCATATTTTCTCGTAATTTTCCAATGTTGCAAACAATCTAGTGTTACGCGTGGCATACTCAACTCCAATTATATAAACAAATGGGTGTATCTCAAGTTTTTCTTAGTGAATCTCGCTATACTAGTGTATTTATACTAAACCAACTTGGTTAGTGATGTATATGTATTCTCATGCTCCAAAATTTCTTGGAAGACATTACCAATTCTATGTCCATTTTACCAACCATGAATCAAATGCACTTCAATTTGTGAAGGAAATAATAAGATAATATAATTCATCCTCCTAATCACATTTCAAGTACAATAACTATGCTACAAGATTAATGATAGGATCAATTCACCTCGATTCATGCTCTACAACAAGTGGCTTGGCTCCTTTCAACAACACTTGCACAAGTTTAGGAATAATGCTTCAAAGTTATATACTTTCTATACATGTATGTGTGCTCATATGGACCGTGTAAATACCCATCTAATGAGACTCGTAGGTCTTTATCATTGTAATTTGTGTTCCTTGTTCTTTAGTTATGGCATGATGAATGCGATTAGAACCATGCATACTAGATAAAACCTTTCTCCTCTACAATGACTCGAACTTATCAACCCAAATCTTCGCACCATAATACTGCCTCCCTTCACGATACACTTGGCCCTGGCTAGTACAAGAAATTTACATGACCTCACCGTGCGCTTCCACAAAGATAGAAACTGCCTATTATTCACTTCACTAACGTGTTGACCATTCCTCTTTAACAACTTCACTTCAAATTGATAGTACTACCACATGTGATATAAAACGATGTGAACACAATCTTTGCCCCAATATCATGCTATAACCATTCAAATATATTTGAGCTAGGATTTACAACAATGATTACACTCCTATGACCATGTTTTCCGATATCATAATGCACCACAATTTATGTCTTACTACCCTCGGGCTACCAATTAGTGTTCCAAACTCCTTGGCCACAAGGTGATTCATGTGGAATCCAAGTTGGGTTAGTTGATGGGTCCCATTAATAGGTATATTTTGAAGTTCATTATGTTATCCTCCACCTTTAGAATTATCCTTCTTTTTCACATTAATTCACATTTTTAGTCATAATATATGCTTAACAAGAAGAGTAAAAGGTGTTTGTCATAGTATGTGGCCTAATGCGATCAAATTGCGGGAAAAAAAAATCATTTTTGGAGGCATTTACTATGTAGGGGCTTGATGGAGACAACCAAGAGAGAATATAGGGGCTGTCCACCTCCTCAACTCTCATCCCTAGCTGAGGTTACCAAATCCTCACTCACAAGTTCAAATTTATTGACAACTCCGATAACTCAAGTGCAAGTGAAGCTAAAGAAGGACTAGATCCACAATTTTAGAGATCAAGGAGGGAATCACTCATATTTTTTCAAGGGAGATGCTATCAACTACCTTTTTGTATAAATAAAACCAAGAGAAAGGCTCATTAATATTCAATTTTTTTATCCAACTAAGATTAGCTAATGAGTTCAAGAGTTTGACATTGTTATTGTTAACTTCATGTGATGTATGAGACTACTATTTTATACTAATGAGAAAATTGGTGTGCCGAGGTGCATCTAAACTATTTTAGAGGGTTGAAAACCCCTGGGTTTGGGCCCAACCCAATGGATTAAGTTACTTTCTCTATATTTCACTAAGTGTTCTTGTTTCCAAGCATTTCATGTATTTCTTTTGTTGTAGTATGTGTTAAGCTATAAAAACTTGTGATTGAAAGCTTTCCCTATCACCTCTATTTGTGGGAAGATTGATCAAAGAATTTACAATATCAATCCAAAAACATTTTTTAATTGTTTCTTGAAAATAGATAAATGTTAGTTATCCTTTCACATGTTTACTTTCTAAATTCAGAGAGCATAGTTTAGTGAACTTTCTACAAATTAGGAGTTAGTTCAAGATCAAAGTAGTGTTGTGGAATATAATAGATTTCAATAAATTCAACTCATATTTTCCATGAAAATTTATCTCACCGTGTTATTGATCATTTGATGCATGCATTTGGCTAGTTGCGGGATTTTTTTGTTTTCACATTTTTGGTGGGCACATTTTTCCATCTCCACTTAGACTTTTCCATTTTCTCACTTTACACCTCACAATGCTCCCAAACTATGTTTTCACAAATATTATGTTTGGGAAATTGCTACACCGTGGGCATCCACCTGCAAGTAAGACCTTTGAGAGGTCCCTAAGCCAGGCTAGGAGGCTTACTCCCAGCCCTCATTCACTCCTCCTACCTTTTTCCATCTTATGTTTCCCTCGAGACACCATATCCACCCTCACAAAGTTCCCGCAACTCCTCCTATAGCAACACAGCCTCTCTTGTAGCAACATAAAAATTTCCTCCGTAGCAACACTTGTAGCAGACCTATATCACTAGTTTCCTCCATCTCGTTTTTCTCCACACGTAGACCTTATCTTAGTCAAGATGAATAAATGACCACAAATTTGTGATTTGATGATTAAGAGAAGGACTTATACCACTCTATCCTCCTTTTCCTCACCGCAAAACAAAGTTATAAATTAGTTTTGCTGCTTGATAAAAGTTATATTTTTAGTTTCAAGCAAATGTAAAATTAGATAAATGATACATGCAAGTAGGTTATGAATTTGATTTAATTTTCAAAATAGAGTAGATTTACTTTTTCAAGTAGACTCAAATTTCTTTCTCTTCCATTCAATGTTAATTAGCATCTACATTTGAATGAATGTCATTTTCACTTTCATAGTTAGGACTTGTTCAAATATTATTTACAATCTAAGTTTTCACTATAGTTAAGTTTTGAGTGAATGGTCTCTAAAATATCTGATCCGATGTCATAATTGAGGGTGTCATGAGTAGAACCTTACCTATCGTGGCATAACACATTGTCACCTCTATGTTTGTACGAACCCCGAGTTGATAATTTGGAGTTCGTAGCCCTTGGGAGTCGCAACACCTTTAGTGCAATACCAAGGCTTGCCACTTTTTTGGCATCATTTCCAGTGGTGTCTAAGTAGGTGTTGTTTCTTTTTAAGATTTTTTTGCCTATTTTTCATTAGTCGTATTTCTTTGAAAATTTTAAAAATCTAAAAAAATTATTTTTTCATGCCTCGTAGGAGTAGGGGATAACCAAGGAAAATTCTTACCAAAAACTCCCACACCCTCAAGAAGCCAACCTTCATTCTTCTTCGATGGCCGTGAACCTTCCTTCTCCTCGACTACAATGGAGTTAAAGATTCTCTATGTGACCAACCCAAAAAATTTTTGAAGAAGCTATTGGGAAAGAAGAAGAACCCACCTCACCTACCAAAACCACTTGATGAAAATAGGAGAAAATGAGATTCTCCTACCGTAGAAACCAATGCTTCCCTTCCACATTTCCATGTCTTTACCTATGAGGATTCGACACCTTTATTTTTATTTCGTCGTTGTTTATGGACCTATGACTATGCCTCTGATGAGAAGAAGTCAATGATGTTTCCTTCTTATACCCTTAAAGATGAAACCTTGCGCTAGTTTATGGGTCTACCCGGAGTGTAAATATCAATGCCCGGATCAAAATGTAGCAAGACTTCAATGACAATTACAAATATTACTATAGGTCCAAAGAAACAAAGTGTTGCAATCAAAATCACAAGGAGTTGTTTTTCCATGATCTAGTGTTGGGTAGTTCACCGTACAAACACAAGCATGCCTAAGAAGATATACAAGATCCTCAATCCCACATGATTCAAAAGAAGCACAGACTGGATCTATGCTATGATGAAGATAAAGAGCACCTTTCCTCCTCACAATTTAGTGGATCTTGAGTTAGAAGTAGGATTATTGCGCTTCACATGAGCGATCTACCCGATCCACTTCCGATCTCAAATGACGGAACAAAATCACAAACATACAAGGATGAGAAGTGATCTTCTTTGAATATCACTAGATAAGAAATGATATAATGATAAAAAATCACATAAAATGAAACATGATCATGGCGAGAGAAAATATATCTTCATTAATCTCAAAAACATGATACAACGCTTCTATACCTTCGCTCCAACATCTCCTCTCGCAACCGGAAGAGTTTCCCTAATAGATGTGATAGATGATGAAGAGCACTCACATAAAATCTCTAGTACCTCAGTGTTTTCCAAGGTGATAGCAAGGCAATAGAAAAGGATTGTGATCTCAGCTATATCGATATGGCTCTCCAAAATGCAGCTCTCACCCCGTAGTTTGGATACTCTCCTCCCCACCCTTTCCTCTTGGTGAGATTATATGTGCTCATTCCATCCTTTTGCGTAATGTATCTAGTTACCTAGGGGCTTCGAGAAGTTAGGAAACTTTCTACAATAATGGAACCCGTAGACAACTCAAGTACACAAGTGGGTCAAGTTGGATCTCCTTGGGAATTGGAACCCCAGAAACCTTTCCACAATTAATAGATTTTTTCTCAATTATCTCAATTATGAAATAATTATTATCTCATAATTATAATATTTTGGCAAAATAATTATAAGAAATTTCTCAATTATGTAATTTCCCACCTTTTAACATGGATAAATCTCACATAAGTAAAAGAAAAGGTGGAAATGGATGCATTTTTTAGCCAAATGACTAAGGTAAGTTGATATTCGGTTTCTATCACTATAATTGAGTGGAAATTAGTGTTATAACACAAAGGAGGAAATATTGAGATGAATCTTGACTCGATGAATCCCTAGAAGAATATGGGGAAATATTAAAAGCCAATTAAGGTGGAGGGCTAACTTTACTCGTTGATCCCGAGTCACTCAAGCTAGTTATTATCTACCGCATCAAGGAATATGTGATGGAAACCTTAAAACATGCTATCCGGGAGGAGATATATGCCAATTACATTATGATGACATCAAAACCGTATTCAAGAATCACTCTATGGATTCTAGGAAAAAGGGTAGCCTAGCCAAAACTTGGTGAGTTCCTTCCTCCTCAAAATCCATCAAGCATGAGATAGGAATATCTTCGAGGATTTCAAGAGTGAAATGATGCATACCTTTTCCTTGCAAATGGATACTATGCAAATCAAAAGAAAGAAAGAGGAAGTAGAAAATGGCACTAGCTACTTTTTTCCGAGATGTACTAAAAGACATCCTAGGAACAAATGCCCAACAAATGTCATCGAAGTCTACCTAGTCTATGAAGAGAATCATGAAACAAAAAATTTTTTGCTCCCTACGAGGCCTAAAATTTGTATAATAGGGAGGAGTAGAGAAAGGGTCGAACAAATATGCTTCATTAACCAAAGGAGACCCCAGGACCTCATCCATATCAATAAGGCATGCAAGGTGCCCATTATCCTAACTATAATCCGAATTAGGATGCACCTTTCCAACCTTGATACCCTTCCATCCATCATGGTACACACCTCATCCTTGGCCTTATGCTCCTCCATAACCTCCTAGGCTTGTCAACCATCCTTCACCATATCCACCCCAATATTCACAATGGGGGCACTTTCACAATAGTGATGCCTCCAACATACCAAATTTCTTGTTTTACTTCACACACCCCAACCTAAACCACAAATCGACTCATCCTATACCACCTAAAACCTAAAATTCCTTCTCAACCCAAAAAAAAACCCAAACAACATGTGCACAGTCCGCAACTATACATTCGATCCCGCTTATGTTGTGGAAATACAAGAGATCAACCTTTCTCTTCGATCCCTGGGAGGGTGATCCCATATAATCACCCACCTTATCCACCTAAATATATTTAAGAGGAGAAGGAAGAGAGTGATCCTCAAGTAAGCACACCTCCCTATCTTGGAAATTTTTTTCCGTGGCACTTAACCAAAGACACCCTAGAAGAGGTTGAACTTCGGGAGAATTCAAGAATTTGTGTGTCAAGATACCCCTTATCTGCCATTAAATATGTTCCCATCTACAACAAGATTATTATGGAAAAATATTTCAAAATCCTTCCTTTTATGCGAAGAAGAGATATCCCCACCATCATTGTTGTTGGAAAATTTTCCGTTCCGATGCTTGGAAAGGGGATCTCCCAAAGTACCTAGGCCTGTGAGTCCAATAATGGATGTGCACATCGATGGAATTATGAACTCTTAGTAACCTGATTTTTTTCCTGGGTTTTCAATCAATGTTATGACTGGGAAACCATGTTGAAGCTCAATCTCCAAGGGGATTTGATAAATACCACTGCAGTGTTGCAACTTGTAGTAATATCTACAAGATGCTCCAGGGGAATTATTGAGGATGTCATGGGCATGGTCTCCATTGAATCGTGGGAGTAATTAACGATTTCAGTCCTACATCCCAACAAAATTTTAATGGATATCCTCTCATCTTAGGAAGACCTTGTTTGGCCACTACCGAAGCCTACATTAGTTGTATAAGTAGGAACATGACTATCAAGAATCGACATTTATTAAAACAAATTTTGTGGTATCTGCTTCTCAACCTTATATTGAACATGATATACCCATATGGTTTGAGGATGAGGAAGAGGATAAATTGTATCACACGACCTCTACCCCGTATGAAATCTATATATTGTTATTGCAGGGGGAAACTAGATGAAGATGATAATATTAGCCATGTCCTGCTGCAGAATAACCTTCTGACTTCCATAGCAATTGATGAATTGCTGAAATAATTTGAGAGAGTATTACTTGTACCGGTTGTGCTTTGTTGACTATAACCTTGAACCTACCAATATTGTAGGGTTTATCCCATCCAACTTTAAATACTAACCCTCTCTTGGCCAAATAGGAAGAGAAATTGTGCAATGTGTCAAGGAAACACCCGGATGCTTTTTCGGGATTATAAGGAATGAATGTGTGTGCATTTGTTTGTACTGGTCATATTTACATCAAAGAGGGATGAAATATTTTGCACCAACCCTAGGACAATGAACCCAACTCTTAAGGACATTGTGAAAGAATAATTACAAAAGTCATAGGATGTAGGGTTCATAGATACCCCATTTCGTATAGTGGGAGGGGTATCACCTCTTGTTTTAGTTCCCAAGAATAATGGGAAGTGGAGAATCGTTATTGATTACGTATAAATTAACAAGGCTACAAAGAGGGATCATTTCGCCTTTCTTCATTTACCAAGACCCATATGGCCTTGCAAAAAGAAATTATTCTCCTTCTTGGATGGATTTAGTGGATACAACCAGATTCATATCAAACTCGAAGACCAAGACAAGACCACATCTACATGTACTTGGGGTAACTTTCCTTATATACTTTCCATTCGATCTCGTGCAATGCACCTCCTAATTTTCGCATGGAAGTTCTAAGTATATTTTTTGAACTTGTGTACACCTATTGATATATACATGGATGATTTCACTCCCCATGGGTGTGACTTCCAAGAACCTCTCTATAATCTCAGGTAAAGTCTTGAAGAAATGTACTAAAATGAATCTCTCATCAGACCGAGAAAATGTGAGTTTTTTATGAATGTAGTGATTGTCCTTGGCAACTTCCATATCTAAGGAAGTGACATAGTCGACCCAAAAAATATTTCCATCATCAAAAGGGTCCCTATCCCTCAAACACAAAAGAGTTGTTAGGAGTTTTGTTGGATTGGATAGGAATTATAGGAGGCTCATTAAATATTTTAGTAAACTCATTTGACCCTTGTTTGGAACGTTGGTTAAATATTTAGATTTGTTTTGGACCAATAACCGTCAAAAATATTTTTAAGTACCTAAAGAAAAATGACCACCGCACTCATTCTTAGGGGTCCCAATCGGGCATTACCTTTCCATATACATAGAGATTACTCAAACAGTAGTTCTAGGGGATGCATTAGGACAAGAGAAGAAAATTTCCTAATACCGTCTATTTCATCAATAATAACCTTTTCCAAAGCCGAGTTGAATTATATTGTTGAAAAGGAACTCTTGGTTGTGGTATCTTTCGAACACTTAGGTAGGATATCACGCAGTTATCAAACTTTTGTTCACACTCAATCATGCAACCATTAAGTATTTAATGAATAAACATGGTGTCAATGCTAGGATAATGATATTGTTATTATTGCAACAATATGATTTTATTATTGTTTATAAACTAGGGAAAGAGATTGTGGTTGTATATTTCTTGTCAATACTAACCTCGCTTTGTAAAGGAAGATATGATAGATGATCAAATTAAATATGAAGTATATATTTTCCATCCTGTCTTTTCTCCTTGGTTTGCTGATATACCCAAATATTTTGTCAGCTGGAGGTTCCCTCTTAACCTATCCTCTAGGAGAAAATAAATATTGTCAGAAGAGTGCCCCATTCACTTGGATTGGGGGAAATATTTTTTAGACGAAGTCGATCATATCCCGAGAATATATGTGATGGGAAGAAAGGTCTTTGAAATCCTCTCAACATGCCATGATGGACCCTATGGGGGCCACTTTGTTTTTAAGAGGACAACCTTCAAAGTTCTAGAATCCCAAGCTATTATTGGCCCACTTTACATCATGATGCAAGGAGGTACACCACCAAAGGTGATCAATGTCAAAGGATGGGTAAGATAACACCCAAGGATGAAATTCCCTTACAACCTCAAGTCACTCTAGAGCTATTTGAAAAGGGGGCATGGATTTCATTGGAGATATTTACCCCCTATCGTAGACAAGAAAAGATACATCATCGTATGCAATGATTAATCGACTAAATGGGATGAAACAAAAGAAGTAAAGGAAAAAAATGAGAAAAAAGTGTGTTTAATTTATGGTTTATAACATATTCTACAAATTTGGTTTTCCAAGGGAATTAGCTGCATTAAAAGAGAAAAAATTACATCAAGTTTGATTAATATATCATGAAGTAGCACCACAACAAGAACAAGAAATGTCCTCCATATCACCTCAAGAAAATGGGCAAGTGGAAGTCACAAACATAGCATTGGAGAGAATTATTACTAATGTTTTTTATACAAGGAAAATATTGAGAGATGGAATTTGGGAAGCCACTTGAGCCTACAACGCTACTGAATACCACCACCAGATTCACTCCATTTGAGTTGTTCTATCATGAAGAATGCTCCCGTTGTCTATTGAATTTGAGTACAACACCTTTAGGATGGAAGCTCATTAAAAATTAGAGTCTACCATAGAATAACATGAAGGGTCGCTCCAACTCAATGGTCTAGATGAATTCAAAATGAAAGCTCTCTTCACACTTAGGTAATCCGTACCACAAAGGAATATTTGGCATGATAAGCACATTAGAGAAAGGAATTTTCAAGAAGGAGATTAGACTATATCGTATGATTCGAGATTCAAGGATTTCAAGGAAGTTAATGATAAGGTGGTTGGGTGCCTATATAGTAGAGAAGTATCGTGGAAAATGGGTTTGTCCAAATCGTAACACCATGAGGAAGGATCCCTTGCTTGTGAATGGTCATTGGTTGAAGTCGTACAAGAAACCTCCTCGTCTAAGGAATATTTGATCGCCTTAGTCAATGGAGATTTAAATGTATCAGAGGCTCATATCCCTCATTCCAAAAAATTATAAAAATAACAATAATAATATAATACATCCTATATGAAAACTCCATGAGGCATCTAAGGCCAAATCCCGAAAGAAAACCTGCCTAGGAAACCAAGGAGCAGGAAAGAGAAAAGAAATAAAAATAAAAGGTCCCGTTAAAAACCCTCTCTAAGGCATCTAGTGAAGGCATGGGTGTTTAAAACCTATACAAAGGAAGCCTACTTGTCTAAAAAAAATAGAAAAAAGAATAAACAAAAGAGAAAAATATAAACACATGGAAAGAGTTCTTACAACCCTTCTCCCAACATTTTTTTTCAGACTCCAAACAATTGATAAAATCATGGTTATAGTGCATAATCTACAAGTATATTCTTCATCCTTCCATCTATGCATTTCATTTCCCTCTCCACTCACATACCCACCTCTTCCATCAAATCAACAACACTCCAATTTTTCCCTCTCACAATACATAGGAGGAACTCGTAATGAGTGACAGAGGAGTCAGGGAGGCTACATGCGAGGTAGATATGATGGAAAAAGAGACCATAAGTCCATGATATATTTAGGTGATGATTATATGACTTCTCCAATATCAAATCCATCACCCATCAACTCCATATAGCCAAAATTTAAGCCAAAATTTCTACTCCATCATGACTTAAAAAACACAAATAAAGTACATGTTTTCCATTCTTCTATCACCCACACCACTTCCTTTCATGATCCTAATCATATCCTTGTACCTTTTATGCAACTTCCCATAACCGACATGCAAAATGAAGTCTTGATAAGAATATTAAATGACTACTACAAGAAGGAGACTCCTCCTATAGCAACATGTACAACAAACATACCCTTCTAAAATTATTTTTTCTACCTACTAGAGAGAATCATCGAGCCATTTCTATAACAGAGAGGATGCACATCATCCTTAGGAAACAATCCATTCACCCAATTAATAGAAACTGGACACAAAAGGAAGGAACCTCGTATACAAAAAATTTATCACTTAGAAGATCATCATGTTATGAAGATATAAACATAAACAAACAAAGGAAATAAACTCCCTCAAGTTCACGATGTTATGAGCCCCAACCCAACATGAAACCATCTCTAGAATTCTGATCCACAATTAGATTTAGGTACAGACAACCCTCGATATTCCCTATGCATATAATGCTAAAATGTTTTAATGGTCGAGAAAGGAGTTTTAATAGGCTTAAAGTGGCCTCAGAACTCGCCACACTCAATTAGTAACCAAAGTTCATATTAGTCACCCATTCAATTTGGAAATTTCAACTCAAGTGAGGTAGTGCTTACAATGAGTGAGGTGATAATCACAAGGAGAAGTGAAGACAACCCCACTCCAAGAGCATCAAGAACCTGATCCATAGCCCAACTTTGATTCCTATTATAAATTTGTTGAGGAGGTAGGATTATACCTAAAAATTTCATGTAAAGACCACTCCTTAAAAACTATGAGTTAGAGATAGAGAGAGGTAGAATGCATAGATGGATGAAAATTTCCAAATCCACAAATGTAGAATATGTGGGACTCGTGGAGGAGAAAGTCACCGAAATGGGAAAGGAGTTGAGTGACTTGATACTAAGAGATTCAATTATGAGGGAGAAAATACATGCATAAACACAATCTTAAGAGAGCGACTACAAGATAAAGATACACAACTTCATACAATGGAAATTATCCCTATGGAATCCATACAATGTATGAAACCATCAAAATATTGTGCTCTTCTCAAGGAACCGTAGCTACAATTTCAACAAAGACACTAGCACCATATGGGTCTTCGCCTTTTCAATAATACATGCAATTTATTAATTTTTTCAAACAGAAAGTATGGAAGATGGGGAAAAAGCAGCTTAGTTTTATATGCACAATTTAATTCTAACATATTTGAACTTATAGGACCCCAATTCAATATTGGGAGGCATGCAAATAATGGTATCGATGACCTTTGTTGACTCATGAGGAGGCAAGGGTTGAAAAAGAGAAAAGTGTAGAAATTATACAAGATGCATGTATATTACATCGGGACTCCTCGATCTAACAAATTAATCTTATGTTAAATACAAAATCCTTCCACTTAATTTCGTGGAAATTAAATCTCCAATTGCAAACACATATGAAGTAAAATCAATTGCACATAAACACAATTGTTTAACTAGAAAGCTTAAAGCTAAAAACCCCAACTATCATATATTATGTATATCAATGGAACAGTAACAATCTCATACAAAGCTTAGGCATATCAAGCTCTTAGTACAATCTAGAATGTATCAGAAGCCACAAACTATCATGCAAATTTTCATATCTATGCACCAATTTATTACCTCCCGACACCCTACCTCCACTACGCAATCCTCACCGAGGAAGACCCCCGAATGAATTCAAATTGGCCTCGCTTGACTACTTAACCTCATTGGCATCTCCACGTGTGTTGGATGCATTGAATGCATCACTATAGTCACAAATGTATAGTCCATCTCACCCTTTCACCTATCTCTCCACCGGGTTCCAGCAATCGGAATCGACATGCAAGTAGTTAATCGCCGTATTTTTTCGCCTGCAAGTGAGTCTCTAGTTGTGAAATTAACTAAACTCTCACTAGTATCTTCAATAAAAACTAGATACAACTAGCAAGCATTAACCGAGTTTAACTCACTTAACTGTAGTTAAACTAAATAATAAAGCTCACATAACTACTCTTCCAACTCGTCACAATCTCATACTATCATTATAACTATGTCCTCCATGCATGAGTCACCAACGCTCTCTAGAATTATGTGAATTCTTCCTTTACCCACTAATTTTCCAAATTTTTCACCGAAATAAAGTGCTCCAAGAGAATAAGTTGACGATGAACCAAACCGTCGGTTCAAACGTGTCGGCAAATTTTTCTTGAATGTGATTTTCACCGAAAATTTTTATATGATTTATGGATCATAGAAGCCATTCCTAAGAATAAGTTGATATTTATTGTTGTATTATTATTAAGGGCTAATAATAATCGACATGCATCTATTTATATTAGCGCATCTATAAATAGATCATGTCAATCTTCTAAAAATAGAACTTATCTATTTTTCCAACTTGATAAACCATCTACAAATAGCCTCCCCCCTACTTACAGAATATGCTCACCATGTCTAAAAATAGACATACACCTAAAAAATAGCCTACGGGCCCCACTTACTGTGCTGTGCTTAATTTCTACTAAGCTCATCATCGTGCTGAATCTCAACACTTTCTCTCAACAAGATAGGATTGTCCTTCACCCCGATACCGCTCTATGGTATTCGACCCTTTCTCCTCGGTGAGCACCTTCACCGAATATCTCGCACCCCCGATCTTCCGTAGGAATGTACCGAAGCAACATGATCTTCCACCGCACATAATCTCTGGTATGATGATACCGTATATCTATATACTTAGATCGCATTATGAAACACATGATTAATCGAGAGTTTAAATGCAACTATTATTGCTCACATTGTATCGTGTAGGATCTAAATGAGAAACCGAACAACCCACTTCAGATCTTCCTCATCCGTATAGCCTCACATGCAAACCTTGACTTGCTGCCATGTATTCTTCTTCCGCCGAACCGAGTGCCACGCATCTTTGTTTCCTATTGTACCAAGAAACTATTTTAGATAAAATATTGAAAACCCCTCCCGATGTGCCCTTTCTTCCGTTCATTAGGTCGCTTCTTCCACCTACATTCGTGAAGCCATGCAACTTCACCTATTCATTTTTCTCGTACCATAATCCATACTCATATGTGCTCGAGATACCCCGAGACATGCTTGCCCGCCTTTCTTCCAAAAGAGCTTGGTGGTTTAACCATCGCTGACTAAGTCGTGTTCATCGCATAGCATATGTCCAGCCTTGTATTAACTAAATACATGAGCGAACCCACCAACTATCGATAGAAGTAGCATCCACCACCTCTCGCCGATGTAGCATCCTCTTTCCTCCAATTTCTAGAAGAGGAGTATACATGGGCTTGCAGCCCCACATGTGAAACTTACTAAGTATCTCCCCGAGCATACTTAGTAATAAATAGTTCACCTTCTCGCCGCCATATTTCCAATCCAAGGAAACAATGAAGGGAGGCCCAAATCCTTCATCTCAAACCCTTTGCAAGATCTTCCTTACATGATTATATCAACCTACCATCACCCATTAGTATTGAATCATCAACATAAAGAACAATGATTAAAATCTTACCCTCCACCACAATTGCATAGTTTTGCATCTCATTTCACTTCGGGTGAAGCCAAGTCTAGTGAATAGTTGTCGCATTCAGGAGGTACCAAGCACGAGGTGCTTGATTCAACCCATAGAATGCTATTTTGAGTCCGCACACATGTGACTCTCTCACAGAACTAAAATCCTTCGTGTTTCTCAATGTACATTTATTTCGAACATCCCATTAAGGAACATAGTCTTCAAATCCATCTCGATGAATGTGCCAACCCATATGCACCGAGAGAGAAAATATGGTCCTTATGGAAGAATATTGTGTCACAGTACAACGACTTCTTCTCAAAATCAATCCCCTCAATCCGTGAGAAGCCCTGCAAAAAATATTTCCTTATACTTCTTGACGCTCCCATCGCCAACTTGCTTTACCTTGTAGATCCATCTTGAACCTACCATTGATTTACCAACCAAATTGAACAATCTCCCAAGCATTGTTTTCAATAATGGAGTCATACTCCTCCACCATGGCATCTACCCATGTGGGCCCTCGCACTGCCTCCTCAAAGGAAGATGGTTTCGTCTTTGATATACTCACTCATGAGAGCCATGTATCCGGTGAATCCTACCAAGTGATTGTCTCTCGTCTCGCGTTGTGAGATGTGGACTCCTACATTTTATGTCGCATCAAGCTAGCCTCTCAAATTTTTATGTGGTATGCCTTCTCGCGTGTTCTAATGTTTGGCTTCGTGTGAGTGAATCCTCCACTCCATGATCCTCCTCCTATGGCTAATCCAATATCTTGAGGCTCATCTGGGAACAAGAAGTTCCTTCTCCGCATGCAAGTGTAACTCCTCCTCTCAAGCGACAACTTCATGGCTTTCTCCTCATTGAATTTTAAATCTCGGCCGCACCACAAATACCGACCGTTTGGAAAATACAAAAGATAATTATGGGGTTTCTTTTTCTCGTGTACCTTAAAAATATCCCAACTTCTCATAGCCGGCTCCACCTTCTTCCGGCATCCACATAAAATGTAAACAAATGAGCCAAAAAATCTTCAAATGAGAAATATGAGTGCTTCTTACCAAGAAAATTTTCTTTAGGTGTACTCATGCCAAGTACTCTATGTGGATAACGGTTTTGCACATAAACTACGTGTTCCATGTTCCCACCCACAGCACATTGGTAGGCCCCTGTCATGCGCATAGCTCATGCAAAACACCCACGATCATTATGTTCTTCCTCTCTGTGACCCCATTCACCGTGGGTTATGAGGCGCTATGAGTTCCCTGAATTCCTTCTTGCTACAGTAATTATTTGAATTCATTCGAGATATATTCACCACCATTATCACTCCACATGTAGCTCTCACTGTTTTCCCATCTCCTTCTCTACCAACGCTTTAAACTCACGTAATTTTGAGAATGTTTTCACTCTTCTTCGTATGAAGAAGATCCAAAACATCTATGAGAATATTTATGAACAAATATAACATATATTTGTGTTTGTTGAATAAATTGAGAAAGGTCCACAAACATCCGTGAATTCTTCCAGATCACCGAAGCACTGCTATCATTCTCATGAAAGGTGGTATCTACAAACTTACCCATAGTACATCCCTTGCATCGATTTGACTTTGCAAGAGTACCTTGCGAAATCTAGTAGAAAATATGGCCGCAAAATATTCAAGGCGCCATGGTGAAGATGGCCCAATCTCCCGTGCCATAATTCACCCTCATCCCCCGCTCACCACTTCTTCTACTTTGCCCACTATTGCAGCACAACCATCTACCTCCAGCTTGTGAGATTCTTAACTCAAATCCCTATACTCTTGGTTTGACCCATTGTTTTATGTCGCAAGAACATTTTCCTCACCGAAAACAATTTCATAACCTTCGTCCTCCAACATCACGACCGAGACCAAGTTCTTCTTCGACTCGAACATGCATAACATATTTCAAATGCAAAATGGTTTAGCGTGAACTCTCTGAAGGTAATGGCCCCAATTCTGATCTCACCGTATCTACCATCGCTACCCATCTCTATATGAATTTGGAGATCTTTCTCCTCCACCTCACTAAACAACGCATTGTCTCCCGTCATGTGGAAGGAAGCACCACTATCAAGGTGTACCACACCGATCCCATTGCACTTGAAACCAAGCATGTGATCAAGGAGAACAATTTCAAATTGCAAGGCAAGGGCCTCACCGCCTGCGCCTCCAACAACCTTCTTGTTCTTCTTTTTCCGTGGGCGTTAGTGGTGAGATGCCCATGTTCGTGATAGTGAAAACACTTCACTTCGGGACAAATCCATCCTCGCCTTTGCCTCATATTTTACATGATTTTTTCCTTTCTCCTTTCCTTATTTGGGCATGGAACAGGCAATTTTTCACCTACTATTCTTTCTAAGCTTAAAAGAGCCATCCCCCGCCGGTACTTCGCCTTATCTCCCCCCCTCTTGCACCAGATCCGACCAAAGTTTCCTCCCAATTCCCATAGCTTTCTCCCGCCTATCGATAGAGTCCCGATAACTATGCCAACTCTTCGAATCCCAAGGAGAGCCAAGCTACCAAGTCATCATCCGCAACTATGATTCCCACACCCCATCTTAAATGGGGTGTGAGCCCGATTTTCATCCCGATTCAGAGATCCTTGTTTCAACCGGATGTATACCCTAGGAAAATTGGACACCCTCGAAGGGAGGGGGGTGCGGGAGGGACTTGTCCTCCTCTCCGGGTTCAGGGGGGCGTCGCCCCCTAGCCGGGGGGTCCCGAGGGCCGCCAGTCACCTTGCGGGGTTTCAGGGTAGCGCCCAAAGCTAAAAATAGATGTAAAAATTTCCTTGTAAAAGTATAGTACTTCTAGTCAATCCGGGGCCATTCATTATGCGATGATTTGATGGTAGAAGTTATGTTTAGTTTAGGATTTTTTTCCCTTAGAAGGCAACACCTCACTTTGTATGAGGGTATTGTATCGTTACTGTATCGTATGTGTATTCTCGCAGCAAGAAATGTGATAGGGAGACCGTAGAGAGAACATAGGATATTACAAAGGATCTAATGTAGGTTGTGTCTTCATTTTGTTGTATTTTGCTGGATAATAGAAAGGAAGGACTAGCTATTTGGGGTAGATGTAGCCCAAAACTAGGGTGTGAACCTACGTAGGATGTCTCTCTCGGTTTTATGTGTTTTGTGTGCTTGCTTTTTCCGCATATTTTATGTGTTTCTATTGCTCGTAACATATAATTTTTCTAACAAATAGCATCGTAGCTGAAGGTCTATTTGGTCGACAAACTCAAGCAAGAAAGAAGGGTTTTGCTTGAGTGGGAGCAATGGCGTACATTGTAAGTTTAGGGTCGAGAAAGTTAACTACTAAAACTTCCGTTGTGGAAGATGCGTATGGAAGATTATCTATATCGAAAGATCCGTACCTCCACTATTGAGTGGAAACAAAGAAGTCGATGGCTATGACAATGGCACGGGGAGATTCTCGATAGAAAGGCACCGTAATAGTATGGTTGTGCCCTCAGGGTACTCCGTAGTTTCAATACCAAGGAAACAAACAACAGAGGGTTTGATTAAGGCATTGACGAAACTATATGAAAAAACCCTCAATAATAAACAAGTTATTTCTTATGAAATGTTTATTTAACATGAAAATGTCGAAGGTGATATGTTATGTACCATTTAAATTATTTTAATACGTCATTTCTACCGCTTAAGTTCGTAGGGGTAAATTTTTATGAATGTTATAGTTTTTTCATTTTTGTGTTTATTGCCGGAAAGCTAGAATGGTTTAGTTATGGCCATTAGCAATTATGTCTCCGGATCTAGTAATTTTTTAAAGTTTGATAATGTTGCTTCGCGTTATCCTTAGCGAGGAAATGCGACGAAAATTATCCGGTGAGACATCGAGTAATTTTTTGAGTGCGCAGTCTAGGGGAAGAAGAATGGAAAGAGGAAAGAGCTCAAGATATCACAAAGAATCAAGGAAAGGTAGATCCAAGTCTAGATCGGGGATAGTGTACTGGAAATGTGGAAAGAAAGGACACCAAAAGAAAGACCGTAGATCTTGGAAGGGGAAATAAGGAGATGCACAACAAGAAAAAAATCAAGAAGAAAATGTGACAAGTGATGTGTTACAAGATGCTTTGATTATTTCTTTCGAAAACGTTATTGATTCTTGGGTCAGAGATTCAGGCTTCATTCCAGCCACACCTAATAAGAAATATTTCATGACTATGTTCAAGGAGATTTTGGACAAGTTTGTTTGGGTGATGATAAACCCCGTAAAATTGTTGAATGGGTAAGGTTCTTGTGGTAAAAAATCGTAATGGAAACCAAAGGCTATTAAAGGAGGTAAGGCATGTTCCGTATCCGAAGAAAATCTTATTTCAATAGGGCAAGTTAGGTGGTGAAGGCTAGACAACTTACAGTAAAACGTGCAAGGTAACCAAACGAGCTCGGTAATAGAAAAAGGTGAAAAAGGTTGGTACATTGTATTTATGCAATGGTATTTAAATCGTTAATGCTTTAATCCTCCAAAGGAGTAGATGCAACATTATGGCATCATAGGCTCGTACACATGAGTGAGAAGGAGATGAAGACTTTCACTCAAGAAATTTTTTCGCTCGGTTTGAAGAATATTGATTGGGATTTCCGTAATAATTGCATTTATGGAAAACAAAAGAGAGTCGTATTTCTTGTTGGGAAAGAAAAGAAGAGCGAAAAAATTAGAGCTTGTGCATATGTATGTATGGGGAGCTTCTCAGGTATCATCTCTTGGTGGCTCTCATTATGTTACTATTGATGATGCAACTAGAAAACTTGGATTTATTGTATTCAGGACAACCGATGTATTTGATACCAAAAAATGAAAATCTTTGGTTGAGATTGAGATGGGAAAGTTGAAGTGTCTTAGATCAGATAATGGAGGTGAATATCAGAGAAAAGAGTTTGATAGGTGTTGAGAAGAAATCCCCTCCATGGCCAGAGGCGTATCCCTACTAGCCCGAAATAGGTCTAGCAACAAACAAACAATGCTAGCGACGCAGCTCCTAGTTACGAATGAAAGATTTGGGATAAGAACCTACCCGGATTCGAGCGCCCGATCTCAAGGCAAGAGATGTCCCCGTCCCCCCGCCCGTGCATCACAACTCTTCCACGATCTCCGTGGATGAACACCGCACACGTAAAGAACAAATGTGACACAAGCATAGGAACCAAGATACGTAACTAAACACCTGGCCGTAAAAGACATTACTCGCATTAACATAATGGAAAAAGGAGTGGAACCATAATCATAGTCATCTATTAAAGGGTAAACGAATAGAAGTTACAACCAAGTTCTGACGCCGCAGCCTCCTTCGCGCGGGTTCTCCTGCCGTCCACGTTCCCGCAAAGCTCGCCGGGGAAAGGGAAACCCCTCTGGTGAGTCTCGGGTAACAATGGGTCTCCTTGCTCGAATGGGCCCAAGGGAAAGGAAGGATTCTTTTTCAAGACAAAGGCACTTGGGAATAGGAGATGCAAAGCTTCGAAGATTTTCCAAGACTAGCTTGGCGTGATCTGAGCAAGCTTTTATAGATGGGGAAGGAGGGAGTTGGGATCCCTATTATTATGGGATGGGCCCTATCAACAAGGAAGGTTCCATAGAAGGTGGCAAAACTACTCTTCCATAGAATCTCCGTAGCCAAACCCCAACCTGAAGATAAAGTAGTGGTTGTGAGTTTGTTTTAACTCAACTTCCGCCATCCAGGGCCGTCCCTAAAATGGGTGGCGCGATTGTTGCCGATGACGCAGCGCCAAGTGGCGCGACTCCTTTACAAGATTTCCCCGAGTGGCGCGAGTACCGAATCGTCTACCCGCCAATGCAAAAAGAGTCAAGTTGCGGATTTTGAAAGGAGATGTCTCAAGGGGAAATGAAGCTCATACCGAGGGATGCAATGATGATAAGCTGGGCGTGCATGACGTTGTTCGTCAAAAGTCACGCATGGGTCCTCCATCATATGGGACTCGGGAATGGTAGGATTTTTGTGACAAATTACCGTGTACGATGCCCCCTAAAGCATGAGTGTCCGAGAGAGAGAGGGGGTGAATGCTTTACGAGAACATGTCCGATCGAAGGCCCGCCGTCGAAAAACTTGGTACGTACGTACACAACCGATATCTTAAGTACACGATGTATATATATGGTATGGATGCAGCCTATCCGAACAGTATGCTATAATCCCATCTGTGGCATGGGCATGTACCTATCCAACTATGATCAAACAAATAGACTCGTATGGTCGTTAAACTTATCCAATCATTGAGTCATGTACATAATGACAATAATCCACAATCGTTGTACTGATTACAACAAGACACAATCCGTGTCTTCAAGGCCCATCTCGACCCAAATAAGTACAAGTTCTAGCACGCGAATATGTGAGTCGACAGTCGAACATGTAAGAACATCGCCCCGATTACTACCAATGATGAAAGCCGTTAATGTACGCGAGAGGAACCACCGATAATGACTATGGTCTCCAAGGTACCACAGTACAATTCACGCGTGTGAATAAATGAGTCGACGTTTCATCAATTCGTTAATCATCCGATCGCAGGTCAATAATGAAAACCTCTTGCCGAATGCTACGAACCCGCCATTAAGGCACAGTGTGCCCCAAGGTACCATCGTAGCCCTAGACCAACTTCCGGATAATGAGTTGAAGCGACAGAAGTGATCTTAAGATCGGCGGGGGCCATAATGATTCCCACATCACTTCCATTACCTATATTATGAACACATTGTTTTACAGTGTGAATTAGACTCATATGAGAAATGAGGAAGGCGCATGTCGCAGGCCAACTTTCTGGAACACATAAACGGCACGACAATGGACTTGCGTATTTCTGACATCAACGATCAAAGGTCATGGCGACGAGGCAAAGGAACAGATGAGAGGTCAAAAGAGATTACCCAAACCCATGGAAGCAAAGTGAAGTGCCGAGATGAGATGTCCCCAACCCGACACGAATGCAGCATATGCCATGTTCAAGAGCGACATACCGCCGATTAAATAATCACGATGGTTCCATTTTTTCCACCATTTCTCAAGCAAAATTTCTTGCTTTACAATGTTGAAGAGGATACCATATGCTTGTCATATAAGTCCGTTCTTTCAAGTAATCCAATTTAGGTGGCATTTTAACGAGTTCTTAGGGAAGGAGTTGACTTAATAACGTCATTTTAATCAGATCCGATGTCATCGTGTTTAACGAGTTCCGATAAAGGAAGAACTCGTGTCTTTTCATGTTTAGAGAGTTTGAAAAGACAAAGGAAAAGAAAACTCACAAGTCCTTTTCAAATATTCAAATCCGAAAGGCAGAAAACAATATCCGGAAAACCTCCCAGTCGCGATAGGCTAGGGCATTCTTTTTCGTAATCAATCCATCCTGTACCCCGAAAAAGGGTTAAACGTATACGGGTGAATGTCGATTCGTGTCCATTTTAACGAGATCGAAACGACAAGGCCTCGGCAATCTTTTCATACAAGGAGAGTCGAAAGAGTCGAAAGATGACTTTCTCCCGGAGGAACGAGTGGTATAAAGGGCAGTGAACCGGTTCCTAATGGTGGAACCATTCAATCAATTGTGTCGAGAGGCTGCTGAACAAGACCACCATGGGGTCAGCCGGTTCCTCGGTGAACGGTAAAACAACCAAGTGAAGGCATACGATCGGCCAAGCAAATAGTGACAATGGAGTGAGAAAACCAAGGCCTATCCTCGGCGTAAATAGGCCGATAAAATGGCAATCACAAGAGGTAAAATGGGATGGTTTCTATTTTTACACAAGCTTGCACCCAAGAAACTCGCTTTGAAATTGGTTTCATTTTTACACAAGCTTGAAACAAAGATAAACTATGCTGAAAACTGTCACGATTTTTACACAAGCTTGAAACGGAAAACAACCATGTTGAAAAAGTGAGCATGCCTCAAAGATGGTGACTCAATTCGAGGTACATGCTCCCCAAGCTTCATTCCATATGAAAGGCAGATGGAGTGAAGGTCTAAAACAGCGGTAGATCAAGAGAAAGACTGGATCGGGATTTTACGAGATCTAAACAAAGACCTGAAACTGGAACAGAACGTGTTTCATTGTTTTAACGAGGTTGACACATTACAAGAACTTATCCTACACCCTTGTTTCATTTTTTGCTGAGCTTAATACAAGACAAGGAACTCGCTCCGACAACCTTGTTTCATTTTTTAAGGAGCTTGACACAAGACAAGGAATTTCGTTCGATGACCTCGTTTCATTTTTTTTTAAAGAGCTGACACAAGGAAAAAGAACCGTGCTCCGACCGACTTCATCATAATGAACAAGAAGGCGTGCTTTCCAAGAGTTCCACTCCCGATGGAAGGAAAACATTCTGGAAGTCAGGACCCAATGCCCCCAGCACCTGATGCACGACGGCATCATCACTGGGCACAGGCACGGGGTAGGTAGACACATAGTTGACCTGGGGTGGGGCAGAGACAATAGGTGGATAAAAACCAGGAGGGGGTGATGGCGGACCTGTTGCCACATTAGGACCAAAGAATGACAGCTGATCAATGGTCACGATCCTTCCTTCATGCGGAAAACAGGCCACACGAAAGAGGGAGGAGACGAGCGCTCCCATGGCATAGGTGTAATCGCGCCCCAAAAGCAGATTGAAATCCAAGAGGCCTGGAACGACCATCACGTCCATATGGACGGTTTTTCCTCCCAAAGTAACAGGTAACCTTGGAAGGATCCCCAACGGTTGACTCGTCCTTCTGTTAAAAGTGAGCAGATTCTGCGTAACAGGCGCAAGCGGCGGCGAACCGAAAGCTTGCCAGGTAGTTGAGGATATAATACTAACAGAGGCACCTTCGTCTATAATGGTGCTGGGTACAACCAGACCAAGAGCCTGTACTGTGATCTCGAAAGGCACGTACGACGGAAGGCGGAATCCTGCAAATCGATTCCAGTCAAAGGAAGCGACCAAACTACTCGGGGGGGCTACCATCGACAAGCGAAGGTCTTCCCCTGATGTTACGGTAGAAGAAGCATCCTCCATGACCTCCATCTCGAAGGCGGGAGGGATATCCTCCGTAGCCTCCATCATGGGAGGCGGAGGAGGAGCTTCTTGAAGCACAGGGACAGGAGAATCTTTCTCCAAGTCTGAAGAATCTGAAGAGATCAGAAGGACATGAGGGGTGTGAGGTCCACTCTCGAAAGAAAATACCTGGTGCACCGTGAACGGGGCCAGTTCAACCGATCCCACGACCAATGGTTGGTCAGGGGCGGATTCGTGAATTTGAATTTCTGGGGGAGTGGGATCGACCAAGGATAACTCTTGACCAATCATTGGATCAGCTGGCGGAGGACTCGAAGAAAGCCGATTATAACCAGGTGGAAGGCGTGGTGTAGAACCGGTCGAGTTGTCCAAAACTAGTTTGGCTTCATCCATATAAGGACAAAGGTGAATGGCATGGTGCCCTTCACACAACTTGCAGGGATTGGTGATCTTACCCTGCTTCTTAGGAGTCTTATCAACAGCAGCTAAAGACGTGCCCCCAACCTGGCTCCCGGAAGTCAAAGACAACGGCGGACGGCCGTCGGACCATGCTTCGAGCACCTTGGGGATGCCAGGGCAGTCTCGAAGAAGATGGTCTCCCGTGCACAACATGCAAGGGAACTTGACTTTCCGTGGAGGTTTGGAAGGTTTATCAAGAGGAGACGTTTCAGGAGCAATAGCAGCACTTTTAATCTCTCGCTTATCAGACTTCTTCTTCTTTGTCTTCTTCTTCTTCTTCTTAGCCACCCGGTTACTTGAATCCAGACTTTCACCAGGCGAAGTAGAAGAGGAGGACGCAGAAACAGGCGAAGAAGGGGAGAGGTCCACCTTGGAATCAACATGATGGTGTTCCGTCGGAGGACCTGATTGAACAGTAGTGGAGACATTCGGAACTACAGAGGTTGAGAACAACCAAACAGGCAACCCAACCGTTAATCCAGGAAGGGACAACGTCGCCATGTAAGGAGCACCAACATTTCCAAAAGGAGGAAAATGACCAGGATTCCCTTCTGAAGGGATTCCTTGGTTGGTAAACTCTGAAAAAGTTGCCATCAAAACTCAAAACCACACACGGGCTGAAAAAAGAGTTTAAGACACACGATCAAACGGCCAACAAGAAATATCTAAACGGGTGTGTAATCGTGGGCGGTTAATTTTACCACATTGGAAAGTAAGAAATTCTACCGTTTCATATTTTAAGAGTCGAGAAACGATAAAAAGATGACTCTATCTCTTTCAGAGTTGACACAAGCATGAAAGGACAAGCGCTTGACGGTCTTTTCAAGTTTAAGGAGTCAGAAAAGACCAAATGACTGCTCAGGAAAAACTAGGCACAAAGGGTGTACCAAATATCCGTGAACTGCAATATACACCTTGGTTTCCAATAATGAAACAGAAATCGACCAAGGACTTTCCGTACGTGCAGGTAGTCTCCCCGAATGCTGTGTTCGGTGTATCACGGGTATAGGGCGGCGGACTCGGCTTCCTGTGGATAAAGGATTGAAAACCTAGAGGGGTCTCCCTTTATATACGCGACGGTACGGGGAGCGCAAGTCCGTACTAGCGCTGTCTAAAGCCAACAGGCGAACGACAGCTGCTAGGTTTAACGACGCCGGAACACGTCTCTAGCCTAGACTTTCTAAATGTATTTCGTTAAGTTCCAATGCTGCCTTAGGTTAATTGAATAAATTTTATAGTTGATCTTCAATTAAGTTTCAATTTCCAGGCCCTATCGTATGTAGTGTCTCGAAAGACTCCTAGATGCAAGCTATATGCCACAGTGCAACATTTCGTTCGATGAAAACTAGTTAAATAAGAGTTGAGAGCTTTTATGCAAACGAAATGAACGGAATACAAACAACAATGTCTCTAATGCAACTAATGCAATTGAACACTTTTCATTCAAACACTAATCACTAGCGATATGGAAAAGATCACAATTCGCACTAATTAATCAAACAAAGAGATTTTTTTTTGGTTTTCAATGTTTAATGGCTAATGTGCACTGAAAACAAAAGGAACAATTTGAGAGATGATATTCAAAAGAGCGAAACAAACAAAATTCACTCAACAATGCAATCAATCAGATCCCCAAATCGACCCAAAGTCTCTCAAAGCAAAGAAAGACTCAAAAGCTTCCGATGGACCGTGTGATCTAGGTCCAAAGCAAGGCAAAACGAATTCTGAATGAAGGAATAGACAATCACCCAAAAAACGCAACAAAACAATCAAAGACCATTAAGAGAGTGTGGAGAATTAAACAACAAGTTGACAGGACAATCAAGACACCAAAACTCCCGAGGAGGGCTCGATACACTAAGCCACTAGATGCCCTAGGGCTCAAAATGTGAAATCGGTAGATAGAAGCAAACAACCCAAGGATAGAGGTGAATTCCAGCCAAACAAGACTCCAACAGACTCAGACAGTCAGAAAATCAAGAAGAAAAGTATTGATCAGATCCAAAGAGCCAAAAAATGAAGAAACTCAAAAAACTCACAGGGGTGGCGCGACTGTGGGCTTGAAACTGGCGCCAGAGGCCAATTGGCGCGAGACAGACAAAAGCAACAAGCGCCAAGTGGCGCGACTGTCGGGTTAAAAACCGCGCCAGTCGAGTTCCTCAATAAAAAATAAAAATAAGCTATTCCAGAAACAGACCAATACAAGCTAAGCAAACCAAGAAGCTAAAACAATGAAAGAATCCAACCCAGAAGGTTCATCAAGCAAGGAAAACGATCAAGGCGAACCGACATAAACGAGACAAGGAAAACCGGACGATTCCCCAGCGGAGTCGCCAATTTGTTGAGGAGGTAAATCCCCTCTGCGGACAGAGGCGATCCCTACTAGCCCAGCAGGGGTCTAGCAACAAACAAACAATGCTATGACTCAAGCTCCTAATTACGAATGAAAGACTTGGGATAGAAGCCTACCTGGATTCCAACGCTATGATCTGAAGAAGAAGTGTCCCCGTCCTTCAGCCCTGGCAGATCACAATCCTTCCACGATCTCCGCGGATGAACACCTGCACATAGAAGAAACGAATAGATACAAGCATAGGAACCAGCATACGTAACTAAACATCGGTCAGAAAAGATATAACTCGCATTAACATGATGGAAAAAGGAGTGGAACCATAATCATAGTCATCTATTAAAATGATAAACGAATAGAAGTTACAACCAAGTTCTGACGTTGCAGCCTCCTTCGAGCGGGTCTCCGGTCGTCCACGTCTCGCAAAGCTCGCCAAGGGAAAGGGAAACTTCTCCAGAGTCTCGTAACAATGGTCTCCTCGCTTGAATGGGCCTTAAGGGAAAGAAGGGATTCTTTACAACACAAAGGCACTTGGGAATAGGGAGATGCAAAGCTTCAGCACTTCAAGACTAGCTTGCCATGGATTTGAGCAAGCTTATATAGATGGGGAAGGAGGGAGTTGGGATCCCTATTATCATGGGATTGGCCCTATCAACAAGGAAGGTTCCATGGGAGGTGGCAAAACCAATTCCCTTCCATAGAACTCCCGCAGCCAAACCTCCCAACTCAAGATAGGCAGTGGTTTGTGATTTTGTTTGAACTCAACTTCCGCCATCCATATTTAAAAAACAGTCCTTAAAATGGGTGGCGCGATTGCTGCTCTATGACAGAGCGCCAAGTGGCGCGACCTCTGTGTAGGATTTTCCTCAGTGGCGCGAGTCCTGAACTGACTGACCGCGCCAATGCAAAAAGGGATGTTTTTTATGATTTCTGCAAGGAGATGTCTCAAGGGAAAATATAGCTCACATTCAGAGGGATGCATTGATGGTGATTTCAAAGCATGACAATGTTTACAAAGTCAATGGGTCCAACATTAAAGTGATGGGGAATGGTTAGACGGT
The DNA here is from genome assembly GCA_034641835.2 of Pinus albicaulis. Classification (NCBI taxonomy): domain Eukaryota; kingdom Viridiplantae; phylum Streptophyta; class Pinopsida; order Pinales; family Pinaceae; genus Pinus; species Pinus albicaulis. Next base: position 87,319 of record JAXQQM020057971.1, read on the forward strand.
GACAAATTACCGGTAAATGCTTTGTTACTCATTCACATATAAATAGATCAAAGTTGCACCCATGTCCCCCATGTCTATTTTAAAAAGTCTAAGGTTCTAGCTCAGGTGGTTGGGAGAACAATTTCTCTTACCTTCCACCTCAGTTCTATTCTTGCAAAGGACATGTTGACTTATTGCGATAAGGCTAGAAGGGTTGATGACCTCTGGATAGAGGTTCACATTATCGGTATGTCTCCCTAAGTCGTAAGTAAGCTATTATGTGTTTGGTTAAGTTTCCTATTATGTGTTGGGTTACAAGTTGGTTACATTGACTTAAAGGTTATAGTGACATCCAATTAGATTCAAACCTTAATAGTCTTAGGTAATCATGATGGACTAAATTTTTGAACGAATTAAATAACTATGTCCTTGACATTTTCATCTACAAAACCATATATAAAAATATGAGATGAGTGTAACCATGACATGACCTAACCTCCTAGTTCTAGTTAAGGAAGTGGGGCTTACAACCGAAACACATTGGTAGAAAAGTAGAAACTCGATACCAACAAGTTATGTGTGAAAAAAAGAGTAAGTTGAGTAGCGCATAAAACAACTACCAGATCCTAAGCTTCAACCCCCGGGGACAGGTGTAAGTAATCGATCTCTTGAGCTTCAAAGGAGGCACGTTGATACTTACTACCGGTAACGGAGGGCCAACACCGAACAACACCATATGGAGCCATCAATGGATCCAACAACATAACCATTACTTTTAGAAGCGTTGGTTATGAGTTGCGTGGACAAGTCCTCGCTCGGAGGAATGTCTCAGAATCGCTGAATTATGCCCACATGCAGAACATGATCCCTGTGGTCGGGAAGATGAGGACTATAAAAGGAATTATTCTCATAGCGAGAAGACAACCGTCCAAATGAATCCGAGCACCATTAGCTTCAGGACACACTGCTTTTGCTTGTGTCGCCGTTCCTTCACGCATTGTGAGCACTCCCGGGCGTTCAAATACTTCCAACAAATGGCAAGACCATAGACAGGATCCGTTTTGTGAGAATCGATTTGCGTTGAAGTAGCGAAGCCATCTGAAGAGAGATTTGAAAAGATGGATTGAAAAACAGAATCAAGATTGTCTATAAACGTTGTAGCATTAACATACATGTGGGGGCTGCACCCTTTGACCACCAATTTAGAGTGGGGATCGTCGGCTGCAAGACCGACTGCAATCATGATCGCCACCATAATAAGTAGAACTGGAAAGTGGGCAAGTTTTGCCATCGGTCCAGCCAATAATTATAAGTTTTGGGATTGGAACCAACCGTCGTCCTTATATGTCAATAACTTACAGGAGGACTGGATACCATTAAAATCAAATTTAATCTCAAGGCAGAATTTTTCCGAGCGAGTTTCAAACAACTAGCCTTCAATAACTTCACATATTGAGTGATATAGGAGAACATCCATCCCATATTACTGTCTATTTCAAGCTTGTGGGTTATTATTATCAATTTTAATCTCAAGGCATATTGGCATATTTTTTTCGAGTGAGTTTCAAACAAGTAAGCTTTACCAATTGCGTGATGTTTGAGTATATCTCATTATGGTCTATTTTATTATTATTATTATATATATATATATATATATATATATAAATATTATTTTTAACTATGAAGATTCATGTAAATTTGTAATTATTATTATTATTATTTATAAACAAAAAAACAAATTTTTTTTTTAACTATAGAGATTTATGTAAATTTGTTTATCTGTAAATAAGTTTTTTTACAAAACCATAGGCCAAAATTGCTATAAACCTTAAACAATGTTGGTAGATATGTGAAATTTAATTGCTTTTTACAAAATTGATTAGGCTTTCTAACATTGTGGACTCAAATTATTGACTTGAATTATTATTATTTTAAATATTATTGATTAGGATTTTTAAATATTATTTTTGTGGTACATTTCCTAAATGTAATTTATGCACTGGGATTAACACATCAACATACAATTGATCCCTTTCCCGATGCACTTTTATTCATGAAATAAACCGCAATAATCGCAGTGCATTATTTTCATGCAATGAAATGTGGTGGAACCTGTAAATTTACAGGGTCCACCATTGTTAGTGTGAGTCAAACATATCAAGATTACCACAAAGGAAAATTGTGTTCTCCAAAAAAATGGAAAATTTAAGCTAATTTTCAATTCTAATCTGCTAAAAAATTAAATTAGAGAGAAACATAAACATTATATGGACATTTGTTTGTTAAGGAGGTATTGTTGACTAAGGATGGTGAGCAAGAGAAGCACCAAAGTGAGGGTGCTTGCATGAGGCAAGAGTGGCACTAGTGCTTTAGAGCTCTCCAACACAGTAAATGGTAAAAATGAAATTTACGGTCTGTAGCATTTTTTTGTATTAAACCCTTCTTCGGTGTGTTACTCTGACCATACTCATGCAAAATAGATGCAAGAGCACCAGATTTTATTTAAATTAAAAAAATCTATCATGGTTCTTGTATTAAGATGCCATGGGGAACTGTAATACGGGTACTGCACCAAAAATTTGTTTCACTATAACACCTCTTTATTTTTAAATATTAAAAATTTCCTAGTGATACTCGTTAGAACACTCCCCTAGGTGTTTTAATACATTTACCGCACCAGTGCATCATTGAAAAATAGCACCACATTTTTCTAAAATTTAAAAACTATAGTGGTGCTCCTTTGTGGTATGCATTGGGGAATTTTTGTACATGAAGGACACTGTTTCTATTGAGTATTCAAGCATCGATGCATTTTTTTATTTAACGTACTTTGTTTTTTTACTCTATAAAAATAAAATTTCCACGGTGCACCATTTTCGATGTGACATTGGTGCTTGTATGGATAGTAAAGCACTAGTGTGTTCATTGATTGTAGAGAGATCATTTGAAAAACATCCGTTAAAACACCCACCTGCCACCTCCGGTAATGACCTCCACTACAAATGTATTTTTGGGTTACTCTAATAGGTGCTTCTGCAAAAACCTTCGCTATAAGGTCTTTTCCTTGTAGTGGCAATTTTTTCGGGTATTGAACTTCCACAATGGTTTTGAGGCCCTAAACGATGTTTTTTTTTTGGAACAAGTGCCAAGCCACTTTCCCAAAGGGCAAGGAATTGATAGGAAAATATTTTTTCCTCGGATAGACATTTCTAATGAGGTATCATGCACGCCAAACAAAGATGATATGTCCAAATTACGACCCTAGGAAGTCGGTCTTCCAACTAATCCCAACGAGGCCCACAAATATTTGGCACTTCATCTCCTAGGGTTAGGTTTTTGAATTTTTAGGGTTTTCCATTGTTTCTCAATAATAAAAAGACATTCGAGCCTCATTGTAATATTTTTCAGAAGGCATATAGCAATCACATTTCTTCTCAGAGATAATTTGTGATAGCCCAAGCTAGTTTATTTCCATTCTACATGTAGAAATTTAATAAATACTGTGATGTATTTCCGAACTCTCCTGATCTAGCAATTATATCCATTATTAAATACATAATCCTTCTACTTAATTATTTTCAGAAATTAAATCGCCAATTGGAAACACATGAAAAAAAATCAATCGCACATAACAAGATGTTTTTACCGGGAAAGCATAAATCTAAAAACCCCAACTATCATATATTATGTATATCATGGATCATGAAACAATCTCATACAAATATCTGCTCCAAGAGCTCTCAGTACAATATACAATCGTCTCACACTGTCATACAAAAATTGGTTCACACATGCACCAATTTACTGCCTCCTAACATCTTGCCTCCATTGCGTAATCCCTGTTGATTAAGATCCCTGAATGAATTCGATCTTGCCTTGCCTTGACTTCACAATCCTCATTGGAATCTCCAATGTGTTTTTAGTTGCATTGAATGCACAACTATAGTCACAACTGACAGTCAACCAGACCCTTTCACCTATCCCTCCACTGGGTATCCACTGGATCTGACATGCATGTAGTTAAGGGTAGCATTTCTTCAGTTGCATGTGAGACCACTGCTTGTGAATTAACTAAATAATTAATTCACTGATCTCTCACTAGTGTATCATTAGTCACAACTAGCACAACCAAGTTTAACTCACTTAACTGAGTTGAACTAAATAACAACTCACATAACTACTCTTCCAACTTTGTTACAACTTTGTATCACTCAGTCACAATGAATTCCACTATGCATGTCCCACCAACCAACCTTGGAATTCATAATTCCTTCAATCAAATAGTTTGCCACATCAGTTAACTGAAATCAAGTGCTTCAAGAGAATAGATTATTATTTATTGTCTGATTATTATTAAGGGCTAATAATAATGGACATGCATTCTATTTTTAGACATGCGATCTATAAATAGATTTCGCGTATGCATCTAAAAATAAAAACTCATCTATAAATAGAATTTTATCAACCATATATAAATAGACTCTGCTATAAATAGAATTTTCTCAACATTCTAAAAATAGACATACACCTAAAAATAGCCTGCAGGCCCCAGTTGGTGTAGATACTTATTTTTCACTAGGATCATCATTTTGATGAATCTCAACACTCCCTCTCAACAAGAAAGGGATTATCCTTCACCTCAATCCTGCCTCTATGGTATTCTAATTTCCTCCTCGTGAGCACCTTCGTCAGAAATCTGCATCCCGATATTCCATAGGAATGTACTGAAGCAACATGATCTTCCCTTGCACACAATATTTGATATGATGATACCAAATATCTATATGCCTAGATCTATCATGAAATATAGGGTTAATCGAGAGTTTAATGAAACTCTGATTATCACAATGAACCACTGTGGGATCTAAATGAGAACCAAACAAACCAACCGAGATCTTCCTCATCCAGATAGCCTCACATGCAACTTGACTTGCTACCATGTATTCCGCTTCTGCTGAACTGAGTGCCATAGATCTCTGTTTCCTATTGTACCAAGAAAAAATTATAGATCTGATACTAAAAACCCCTCCTAATGTGCTCTTTCTGTCCATTGGGTTGCCTACCCAATCTGCACCTATGAAGCCATGTAATTTCACCTCATTCATCTATTTGTACCATAAGCCATACTCAGATGTGCCCCTGAGATATCTCAGGACATGCGTGCCTGCCTTCCAAAAGAGCTTGGTAGGCTTAACCATCACTTGACTAAGCTGGTTCACCACATAGCATACTTGTATTAACTAAATACATGAGTGAACCCACTAACTGTCGATAGATAATAGCATCCTGGACTATCTCTGTCAATGTAGCATCCTCTTTCCTCCAATTTCCTGGAAGAGGAGTATCCACAGGTTTGCACCTCTCCATGTGAAACTTACCGAGTATCTCCCTTGCATACTTTCCTTGAGACACAAACAGTTCACCATCTCGCTGCCATATTTCCAATCCAAGGAAATAGTGAAGGAGGCTCATATCTTCATTTCAAACTCCTTTGCAAGGTCCTCCTTGCATGAGTGTATTAGCTTCTCATTACCAGTCAGTATTAAATCATCAACATAAAGAACAATGATTAAAAGCTTACCCTCCACCGCAATGTGGTATAGGTTTGCATCTGCCTCACTCTTAGTTGAGCCAAGTCCAGTGAAATAGTTGTCGATCCGAGTGTACCAGGCACGAGGTGCTTCGTTTAGCCCATACAACACTCTTTTGATTCTGCACACATGCGACTCACTGCTGAAGATCTCAAATCCTTCAGGCTGCTTAATGTACACTTCTTCCTCAATGATCCCATTAAGGAACATAATCTTCACATCTATCTAATGAATGTGCCAACCCATCTACGCTGAGAGAGAAATGATGGTCCTTATGAAAGAATACTGTGCAACAGGTGCAAAGGTTTCTTCATAATCAATCCCCTCGATCTATGAGAAGCCTCGGGCCACAAATATTGCCTTATACTTCCCAAGACTCCCATCAACAACTTGATTTACCTTGTAGATCCATCTTGAACCTTCCACTGATTTATCAACTGGTCTTGGAACAATTTCCCAAGAACTGTTTCTGAAAATGGAGTCATACTCCTCCACCATTGCATCTACCCATGTGGGCTCCTGCATTGATTCCTGAAAGGAAGATGGCTTTGTCACAATACATTTTCTCATGAGAGCCATGTATCTAGTGAAACGGTCAGGAGACTGTCTTTGTCTTTGCTGTGAAGTAGGGACTCCTACATTCTCTGCTGCATCAAGCTTCAGCCTCTCAGCTTTTGTGGTATGCCTTTTGCCTATTCTGATGTTTGGCTCTGCATGAGTGGACTCCTCCACACCATGATCCTCCTCTTGTGGCTAATCCACATCTAGAGGCTCATCTTTGGGAACCAAAAGTTCCTCCTCTGCCTGTAAGTCTAGCTCCCTCTCAAGCGACAACTTCATGGCTTTGTCCTCATTGAATTTTATATCCTGTCACACCACAGGCATTCAACTATTTGGAAAATACACAATAATTATGGGGTGTTACTGTGTAACCCACAAATATCCCAACTTCAGCAGTCGGCTCTAACTTCTTCCTGGTGTTCTTCATCACATGCACATAAACAGATGAGCCAAAAATATTAGAGTGAGAAACATCAAGTTTCTTACTAGTAAAAGCTTCTTCAGGTGTACTCGTGCCATGTACTCTATGAGGACAACGGTTTTGCACATAAACTGCATTATTGCATGCTTCCACCCACAAATGCATTAGCAGGCCTTGATCATGCAGCATAGCTCTTGCAACACCCACGATTATTCTATTGTTCCTCTCGGTGACCCCATTCTACTGTGGGTTATGAGGCGCTATGAGTTCTCTTCGAATTCCTTCTTTGCTACAGAAGTATTTGAATTCTTTTGAGATGTATTCACCACATTATCGCTCCACAGAGCCTTCACTTACTTCCCCGACTCTTTCTCCACCAATGATTTAAACTCACAGAACTTTGATAATGTTTGATCCTTCTTCTGCATGAAGAAGATCCAGCATCTATGAGAATGGTCATCAACAAAAATAACATAATACCTGTGTTTTTTTGTTGAAGCAACCGAGAATAATCCACACACGTATGTCTGAACACTCTCCAGGATCACCAAAGCACGGTTCTCCTTTTCATGAAAGGTGGTCTTCACAAACTTACCCATAGTACATCCCTTGCACTGATCTAACTGCACAAGTGTACCCTTGGGAAGTCCAGTAGAAATCTACTGCAAAATCTTCAGGGCACCGTGGTGAAGATGGCCCAATCGCATGTGCCACAATTTGCCCTCATCCCGACTCACCACTTCTTCTTTGCCCACCATTGCAGCGCAGCCATCTACCTCCAACTTGTAGAGATTCTTGACTTGAATCCCTATCTTCTTGGTTTGACCCATTGTTTTATGTCGCAGGAAATCTTTTCCATTGCTGAAAACAACGTCATAACCTCTGTCCTCCAACATTGTGACTAAGACCAAGTTCTTCTTTAGACCTGGAACATGCATAATATCTTTCAAAAGAAATGGTTTACCTATCTCCCTCTCAAAGGTAATGGTACCAATGCCAGTCGCACTGTATCATCCATCGTCGCCCATCTCTATATGCATCTAGAGATCTTTCTCCTCCAATTCACTGAAAAACTCCTTATCTCCCGTCATGTGAAAGGAAGCACCACTATCAAGATACCACACCAATCCCATTGCACTTGAAACCAAGCATGTGATCAAAGAGAAATCAAGTTCAAATTGCGAGGCAAGGGCCTCACCAACTGCAGCTCCAGTAGCCTTCTTGTTATTATTTTTCTGTGGGCAGTTAGTGGCGAGATGCCCATGTTCATGACTGTGAAAACATTTCACCTCGGACAAATCCATATTTTTGCCTTTACCTTCGGATTTTGAGTGGAATTTATTCCCCTTCCCTTTCCTTGCTTTCACATCCAAAGCACAATCCTCTTCATCATCATGTTTTGATGAAGAGCCATCCCTGGTGTTTCGCCTGAACTCTTGCTACACTAGATCTGACCATAGTCGTTCCCAATCCGGTAGTTTTTCCCGTCCATTAACAGAGTCTTCATAACTGTGCCAACTCTTAGGAAGTCCCAAGAGAGCCAAACTCACCAAATAATCATTAGCAACCATGATTCCCACACTCGGACAAACTTTGTGAGATACTTTGGAATATTGTCGCCCTTCTCCATCTTGATTTTTCTGAGTTTATCCTTCAATGCCAATTTCCTATGGTTGTTGCTGCTTTAGAAAAGATCCATCAAATCCTTCCACATTGCAAATGGAGTGGCTTTCCCATGAAGGCTTCAGACAATATGGCCTCTCACACCTTCCAACATTATCCTTCTCGTCTTCGCTACTTTCTTTTGCCAGGCGTCAAGTAATGCAGCATCCCTCGAAGTGGGCTTAGGAACATCACTGTCGATGAATTCCTTCAAGCCATTATCTTCAAGCACCGCCTCCATCCTATCCTTCCATGCAATGTATTTTGAGCTGCCCTCGAGTGCATACTCTAACCGCAAGCCATTGAAAGCCATTTCGATGTTTATTCAACTGTCGCACCAAGAAATTCTTGCAGCAAATTCGAATTGTTTCCACCAACAAAACTCAACACTGCTTCAATATTGCAATCTTCTCTGCTCCGATACCATTTAGAAATTTAATAAATATTGTAATGTATTACCAGACTCTCCTGATCTAAAAATTATATCCACTATTAAATATAGAATCCTTCTACCTAATTCTTTGCGAAAATTAAATCTCCAATTTCAAAAACATGAAGAAAAATCAATCGCACATAACAAGATGTTTTTACCGAGAAAGAATAAAGCTAAAAACCCCAACTATGATATATTATGTATATCATGGATCATGAAACAATCTCATACAAAGCCCTGCTCCAAGAGCTCTCAGTACAATATACAATCGTCTCACACTATCATACAAAAATTGGTTCACACAGGCACCAGTTTACTGCCTCTTGATAGCCTGCCTCCACTGCGCAATCCTTGCTAAATAAGATCCTTGATGAATTCGATCTTGCCTTGACTTGACTGTGCAAACCTCATTGGCATCTCCAATGTGTGTGTAGTTGCATTGAATGCACCACTATAGTTAAAATTGATAGTCAACCAAACCCTTTCACCTATCTCTCCACTGGGTCTCCACTGGATCTGGCATGCATGTAGTTACCAATAGTATTTCTTCAGTTGCATGTGAGACCACTGCTTGTGAATTAATTAAATAATTAATTCACTGATCCCTCACTAGTGTATCATTAGTTACAACTAGAAAAACTGAGTTTAAGTCGCTTAACTGAGTTAAACTAAATAACAACTCACATAACTACTCTTCCAACTTTGTTACAACTTTTTGTCACTTAGTTACAACGAAGTCCACTTTTCATGTTCAACCAACCAACCTTGGAACTCGTAATTCCTTCAATCAACTGGTTTTCCACATCAGTTAACTGAAATCAAGTGCTTCAAGAGAATAGATTATTATTTATTGTCTGATTATTATTAAGGGCTAATAATAATGGACATGCATTCTATTTTAATATGACCTATAAATAGATTTTGCTCAACATTCTAAAAATAGACATACACCGAAAAATACCCTGCGGACCCCACCTAGTGTAGGTGCTTATTTTTCACTGGGATCATCATCTTATTGAATCTCAAAACTGCATGCAAATAATTTTCAGTATTTGTTATTAATTAATTGAAGTTTAGTTTTCATTGTAGCTCTATGTTTATGTTTAATTTTTAATTTCATTGCATAATTCTCAGTCAACTCACCCCCTATAATTCTTCCATGTTAAAGTAGTTGACATGGATTCCTAATCTAAATTCTATCTATAATTTCCTCAAAAAATATAGTGGTACCTGAGTATTATTACAAGGATGCTTATAAAAAAGCATGAGCCACATCCCTATCCATCCAATGATCTTAGGATGGTCGGTAATTGCAGCATTTCATATAAATATATTTCTTGAGTTAATAAACAATGCTATCAAATTTTATTTCGCAATCTTCAAGTTTTTAATTTGGCTTGTATTTAGACCAACTTTATCGTATTCAAACATCATATGCACATAATCATAAATATTAGTTAATAAACCTAGGGCATTAGAAATAGATATCATGATTAAATGTAATAAAATGAATAGCTAAAATCGTCAAAAGTTTCTGGTGCTTTGGAGATCATGTGTGAATGCCCTCCAAATAGTCATGAATGCATGGAGTCTTAATATAAACAAAGCATACCATATTTGTGAAAAAGATGAACTCCATTGACTTGACTCTTAATATAAACAAAGTATACCATATTTGGCTCAATGAAATCCCAAAACTACATCATAAGATTCAAAGTGGAGAAAAATCAAATTACGATAAAGTAAGAATGCATATGTATTTTTGTGTCATACCTACCCGACATCGAAATCCTAATTGGTGGTTCAAAGTTTCCTTAGTCTCTGCACTTAGAAATTCATGCAGGTCCTTAGAAACGTGCACGTGTTCATCCGAATGCATGTTCTCGATGATCCTATTCCTTCTAGTGCGCACATTATAAAAAATGTGAATTCAAAGACGTAAAGTATGTAAACTAAGTACGATTCCAATTTACATATTTATAGGAATTGAAAATCCTCGAAACACGTGAATTGAAAATAAAGCAAATATAAGCTATGGAATTGAAATGACGTACATGTTGAAATCAAACTTCGTTGTTGCATGGATGGACTTTGATTCTTTTAGTTGTTGCATCCATGAATTTTGATTCTTTTCTTGATTGTGTGAAGTTCTCGTGGTGTAGTTGTTGCTCGATGCCATTAAATCAAATTTCCTCGAGAAGGGAGGATTGGTTCTGGTCAAGATCAATCGGAGGGACACCGAGGTTCATACATGATTGATTAATGATAATTGACTATTCTATTCCATAAAGTAGCTTAACGTATTTCTTCCATAGTGAATTAATTTAATTACATAATTTATTATAATATTATATATGATTTGATTCTAGAAGAAAAACGATAAAAATGCTCACAAAAGTTGGTTCTCCGCGAGCTGAGGCGAAGATTTTCCCGAAACCCTAATGGCATTCACAATCGCTCGCTCTGGTCTTGGTACAGCACTGCCTCCAAAGGCAGTAAGGCGTGCCCCCCCTCAAGACTTCGCAGCGGCAGACCCACGAGATTTTTCCCCTCAGAATCCTCACAGAGCGCCGACAAGGTCATCACATCCGGCAAAAGGGTCCACGCAGGTTGCAGCTCGAGGGTTTACCCTCTCTTGGAACGCTGCAGGTTCTGCTGCCGGGACCTCCGCCCTAACCACAGTTTCTCCATGCAATCGATCTGGAACAGAAGAAGATTTCAAAGCCGGACGGCACAAAAGTTTTGAATCAGGTTTCTCTGTAGCGTCGACTACAGCTGCGCCCCTGCTTTCCATCCTCCACTGTAAAACAGGGGATCGCTGCCGACCCAGGAGTGTTTCAGATCTTAAGATCCAGGCAAAGGAGTCTTCAGATCCTTCCTCTACTGATTTTTGGAAGCAGATCTGCTTCTTAGACCAGTCAGCACTGCCAGAAGTAGACTCTACATTTCAGATCCAGATCTCTCTCCAATCTGGAAAAACTCTGCTTCAGTGGGTGCGTGATACAGACCTTGTGCAAGATCTTTTGCACAAACTTGAACTCCAGATGGGGATTCCCACCTCCTGCCAAAGGTTGCTGTTTAATGGTAAGCAACTAGAGGACTCTCACCCCCTTTCCTTTTACAGTATTCAGAAGGACACTACTATTGTTCTCAGTTTTCGTCTAAGAGGAGGGTCCTATGGGCAGACATCCTCTGCCCCACAGTTCTCTTATAAAGATGCTGTCCATAAAAATACAGCACATCCACAGCCCTCCTCAAAGGCAGCGCAACCCGATTTGGCCCAGCCATCTCAACCAACTATGGCTCCCAGGCCATTTTTGGTGGATAAATTGGAGGAAGTTCCTTCAATAGCATTCTCTTTGCCTGGGTTTGAAGAACACCAACAGAATTTTGTAGAATCTGCAATCATATGCAGATTTAATGGTTTATGGCCACGCACTGCGGATTTACACCACTGGATCCAGAACAACTGGACCAAAAAATGCCAGATCTACTTATGCTCGAAAGGCTTCTTCATTGTTGCTTTTGAGCTAAAGGAAGACTATCAGAAAGCCATCACGGGAGGCCCTTTGTTCTGGGGCACAGCTGGGCTTTTCCTTGCCCCATGGTTTCCAGATTTCGACCCCTCGACAGCGGTCATCACCAAACTTCCCATTTGGGTCAGACTCCCGAACCTTCTGGTGCATCTATGGCATACTTCTGTTTACATAGCCGTTGGAGATGCATTAGGACGCTTCCTCGCTACAGACAACACGAGAAGGAACAATGGACTTTTCACCTACGGCAGAATCTGTGCAGAAATAGACATCAGCAAAGGGCTGCCGGATCGGATCAACCTCAAGATTGGGGATTTTCACTGGACTCAATCTTTGGATTACGAAAATACAGCCTTTCGCTGCCGCCATTGTCATCAAACGGGGCACCTCCAAAAGGATTGCACCCAGATCCTCGATAAAAAGAAGAATCCAGTTCACAAACCCAAAGTTAAGAAATGGAATCCCTACGTTCCCCCCCCCATGGATGATTCAGACTCCTCCAGCTCGGATGAGGAGGAAATAGTAGCAGATGAGTTGAAGGATGGAGCTCCGCCGGACGCCCCCTCTGCTGTTCCTGCGGACCCCTCTGCCCCGTTGACCTCGCAGAAACGCTTCTACAGGTCTTCGTCCTCTGACTCGGATAAGGAGTCTCCTCCTTATGCGCAGAATAGTTTGCAGATGATTCCCGTCCAGCCAGCTCCCGATGGTTGGGTCACAGTTAGTAAAAAGAAAAAGAAAAAATGTCGATTGGAAGATTCAAACCATTCTAGTTTGACTCCTTAGTCTAGTTCTTTTCTTTATGTTCCACTGGTTATCTTTTTGCTCATGTCATGGATGTTCTTTGGGACCGAGGTTGATAGCCTATCATTTCCGGCTCCCTTGCTCTCTTGCTCTGCTTTTATGCAAGCACTGATTGTACTATATTTCCTTAATAGATTTAGTCTTATTCAAAAAAAAAAAATATTAATAATTACGTATTTAAAAATATTAATAATTTTATTTTTATCCTAACAACTTAATTTTTTTATTTTTATTTAAAACCAGTATTGTTGTTTCAATTTTTCATTTAATTATGTAACTAATAATCAAATTATTTAAAATTTATAATATTTTAAAATAATTTATTATTAATATTTCTTTTCGAAAATAATCAATATTATTAAAATATTTTAGATATCGGTAAAAAAAATGTAATGTAATGTGTTTGAACTATTTTAGATGTATATTAAAAATTTCATGCATTGTAATCTATCTTTGTTATTATATAATAATAAAAATAAATAAATAATTACTTTGTTATTATATAATAATAAAAATAAATAAATAATTATTAATAGATTAAATTTTTATTAAAGATTGATGTAATAAACTTATTATTAACTCTATAAATGAAGATCAATAAAATATATTTTCCAATTATTATTCTTATAATAAAATATCTTTTAATTAATAAATTAAATTAAAATATAGATAATGTTAGTTTGATCGAGGCACCTCAAAGCAAGGGAAGCAGAGGCTCAGGGTTTACAAGGAGGTTTCATTGTGTCCGCGCCGACCCGGGGTCGGCCGAGGGCTGTCCGCCTCTCTTTCTCCCGCTCTCCAAACCGAAGACCGTACCCGCGAAAGTATGCGTTTCGCCTCGTATATCCCCCGAAGGCTATGGTGCCGATCACTGACGGCAACATCTTCTGAAAACGATTCATACGGTCTTGGAACCAATGCCTTCACGGAGGTTAGCCACTCTGCAACGCCTGTAGCGAAGCCAAAGCTAGCCATTCTCATTCTCAGGCTAGCAGTTTTGGATCGGCAGGCTTCAAATAGATTCCAACCCTCGCACAAGGACAACTCCCTCGGAACTGAGGTTGCAACGGCCTGTGCGACTGTTTTTATGGCTAAGGCTCTAGTAAGCGCTAACGCCGCCGCCTCTGTAGCTACTCACAATGTGGGCAGAGGCGACATTGCAGATCGGACAGTTCTTTACTCCCCCAACCGCATGCAGCGACTATGCTTACCGAATCCGCTGGATTTGCTTCCAAATCTGGACATGAGTCGGTCTGCTGTCTATTGGAAGCAGTCTCCTATCCCAATCTAGTCAGATATGCCTGAAGAAATAAACACATTTCAGATCCAAGTCAAAATTTCGGGCAAGACATCGATGCTATGGGTAAACTCAGCAGATCTCGTACAGGACCTTCTTCAAAAACTGGAGCGCAGTCTGGGGATCCCCTCCTCCTACCTAAGACTGCTTTATAAGGGTAAGAAACTTATGAATCCCCACCTTATTTCTTTTTACGGCATTCTTAAAGATGCTTCTGTTGTGGCCACCTTTCGCTTAAGAGGGGGTTCCATTGGGCAGACCTCCGCTGCCCCTTATTTCTCTTACAAAGATGCGGTCCGCAAAGAGGCTGCCCAACCACAATCTGTCAAACCAGCGGAGGATCCCAAGCCTTTCCTGGTGGATAAAATGGAGGATACTCCCTCCGTTGAAATCTCTCATCCATCTCTGGATGATCAATACCATATGTTTGCAGAATCAACTATCATCTGTAGATTTAATGGTATTTGGCCCCGCACGGCCGATCTTTACCAGTGGCTTCACTCCAACTGGACCAAAAACTGCAAGGTCTTATTCTGCTCGAAAGGCTTCTTCATTGTTGCCTTTGCCTTCAGCGATGACTACAAGAAAGCCTTAACTGGAGGCCCTTGGTTCTGGGGATCAGCGGGTCTTTTCCTCACCCCCTGCTTCCCTGAATTCGATCCCTCATCGGCAGTCATCACCAAGCTGCCCATCTGGGTCCGTCTTCCAAATCTCCCTACTCATCTATGGCATTTCACTATCTTCCAAGGAATTGGGGATACTTTAGGCCGCTTCTTGGCTACGGACACCTCTCGAGGAGAGAAAGGAATATACACTTATGGCAGAATATGCGCAGAAATAGACATTAGTAAAGGGCTGCCTGATCAGATCAACCTCAAAGTTGGGGACTTTCATTGGACGCAAACTTTAGACTATGAGAATAATGCTTTCAGATGTCGCCACTGCCATCAGACTGGGCATCTTCAAAATTCCTGTGCGACGTTTCTCGACAAAAAGAGGAACATCCCGCGCAAATCCAAATCCAAGAACTGGAAACCCTGTGATAGACCTCCAATGGAGGACTTAGATTTATCTAGCTCTGATGAGGAGGATATAGAGGTGGAAGAGGAGAATCAGAACCCCCCTAGGGACGCGCCACCAGCTCGCCCGGCGGATCCCACGGATCCTCCGATTTCGCAGAAGCGTTCTCATGAGTCGTCATCCTCAGATTCAGATAAGGAGACACCTCCTTCCGCGCAGATTAGTTTGCAGGTGGTTCCCGTCCAGTAAGATCTCAATGGCTGGGTCACAGTTAGTAAAAAGAAAGGGAAAAAATGTCGATTGGGAGAATCCACCCATCCTGGGTCGACTCCCTAGTCTAGTTCTTAACTTTATGTACTTTCCGTTATTTTTGCTTATGTCATGGTTATTCATGGGGGCTGAGGTTGATAGTCTATCATTTCCGGCTCCCTTGCTCTCTTGCTTCGCTTTTATGCAAGCTCTGATTGTACTATATTTCTTTACTTAATAGATTTAGTCTTATTCAGAAAAAA
>JAXQQM020062364.1:0-49800 GCA_034641835.2 Pinus albicaulis
GAAGATACGAAAGCAAGCATATAGATATAGATAGTTGGGTCTATTAAGGAATAAAAAGTAAGATTGATCCGTGTGAATTGTTGAATCTGTTTGGGTTGTTTTGGTAAGGACTCACTGCTAGTTGTGTGCTTGTGGAGATCCTCGGTCTTCTTTGTGTCGCGAGACCCCATTGCATTTGTGTTTTGGGTTGTAATTGGGTTTTTGTATACTAATGAATGCAAAATATATTCGAAGTATCTTTATGATATCTGGACTGACCGTGTTTATTATTGAAGTGCATCTGTGTTATTTATTTAAGATTTTGCAAATGTATCAGATCTAGGAATTGGCTGCGATTATAATGTTCTATGATGATAATTGATGATGCTCACGTGGATGTAGATATTATTGATCGAGATCTATTAATGATAGTAGCTTTTGTTATGAATACTTTTTTATTATACTATTACTGGCTTGCTAATAGACACAATCTATGTGAACACGATAGTTACAACACCCGTCTGCCTTGATTACCTCTCTCTCCCGGGGTCTGGTAGTTTCTACACCCTCCCATATTGATTGGCGGGTGAGACCTTAACCCGACTTAGCAGTAGGTAATTGCCAAAAGGGCTAGTAGTATAGAGGTTTGGCAAGCCTTAACCTCTGAACCTAGATCGGTGGGTCGGGACCCTCAAGCCAACAATTGGTTCCATTGCAGGGACCGGGAGCATTTTTAGAGAGAGATGGGTAATGCCATGAGGCCGTTGGAGACCTAAGAAATTGGATCTCGAAGACTGGTTCAAAAGACAGATTTAGGAATTTTCTATAAACGAGAATCACAGCATGAAGGTAACAGCTGAGAAGTGGAAGAACAAATATATTTTCACCGAATTATATGAAATTTTCTTTGTAACTTTTGTGCACAAGCTCCAGGAGTTGCTAGCGAGGCTAGTAGAATTCCAGACGTGTTGGAAAGACGATCGATTCACGTGATTCTGTGATGGACTCCATAATTGATTCTATGATTGGAGAAGGCCGAAAACACGATCACCCAAACGGTATATCATTGGTGGATAGCATATTGGGATGGTTTGTAACGATTTGCGATCGATCGAGTTCGTATCCTGATACGAGCAAACGGATGTTCTTCAAAGGTTTTGAGGTAATTTCTTGTGTTATTCCCATTGTTAATTAAAATACTACTGTGCGAAAAGGGCATTCTGTGCATCCACACCAAATGAATGACCTATGATCAGATCGAGAGTACAACACGAAGTGGTAACTAATACCGAACCAAATGAGAAGAGGATAGATCCATCTACAGTCCATTAAGAGAGTCGGCTGCGCACGTAGGAAATAGTCCTCCAGTGACACCACCTTCGAGTCAACATAAGGGCAAGAACTCCCCCACACCTCTGCCACCACCAGAAGAAGATATGACCACACACATGAAGCTACCCACCTTTAAGGGTGTAGGAGATGAAGATTTGGACCAATTTTGGTTTGTAGCAGAATCAGTATGGACTGCGCGGAATGTGGCTAGCGATGCTATAAAGAGAGTGCAACTATCCCTCGCCTTTGAAGGAAGGGCCTTGGATTGGTATATGGGGTACGTAGGCCAACATGCAGACTCGTCTATTCAAGAGATTAAGAATGCTTTAAAACAACAGTTCCAGAAGCCTAAGTCCTATTCTCAGCTAGTAACTGACTTGAAAGATTTTAAACAGGGACCCACTTAGCCTGTATGGGAGGCTGATTAGTGGTAAAAGAAGGTTATCAGAGATGGGGAATCTTAGTATGATGATAGACAACAAAAGGAATGGTTCATCGCCATGTTACTACCTCACCTGCGCAAACCTATGGGCCAGAAAATGATTGAGACACAAGAGAAAGCCTTGGAGATTTATATGAAGCTAGAAGCTGCGCCAAGAGATGATGCCAAGTTTGGAGTGCAGCAGATCTAGGGACAGCTGGAGGCAATGCACCTCGAAATCCAGAATCTATGGAAAGAACGAGGAAAAGAAGCTAGCCCAGATGTATGGTGCATAAGATGTAGGGTGTCTGGCCACACCAAGGTTCAGTGCCCTCTGCTGGCGCACTACATGCAGGCTGGGGGACCCAGCCCATTATGTCCTAAAGAGGTTGCGGGGCCAAGTGGTCTGATGTTATGGTGTGCTGACTGTCGCATTGCTGAACTACATGATACCATCCACTGCCCCTGTCTTGGTGCTTATGTTACGGAATTGAAGCAACAATGGTGCCGCTTCTGCTCATTTTTGGGACATGACGAACATAACTGTCGGACATATGAATTAATGATAGACCGAGGAAACCTATATAAGGTACAGGCTAACCCTTCTTCACCACTATCTCCCTCAAGCAGAGGAAGCTCCCCAACCAGAGGTAGGGGAGGGGGAAGGGGTGGAGGCACAGGTCGTAGGAGAGGATAATTGATCTGTTACAACTATGGAGAAATACGACACTTCGCAAGGGACTATCTGAACCTTGCGCAAAAATCTTGCCGATATTGTCGACAATTAGACCATGTGATCGAGGACTGTCCAGTCCTGATAGAAAAATTGCAGGAAAAACAACATACACCAATGTAGAATGTGCAGAGGGTTAAGGCAGAACCACGTGATGAAGGACCAAGTATTAATGTCATAATGTGCATCAACATGGATATTGGAGGAGCTGAGGATAAAGCTGCCGCTGAACCCCTTATTCGAAAAGCTGCTATCAAACAAGAAAGTTTAGACCTACATAAGGAGAAAGAAACCTTCATCGAAGCTCACAAAGACTTTACCAAGGATGAGGCATCTACTTCCAAGGCTCCAACAAACCTAAGAGCGTACGGTGAAGTTAAACCATTCCTACAAGCATGTATGAAGCTGATACGCAACCAGAAGGCAATAGAAAATCTCCAATCACTGATAGACAGATGCGTAGAAAGAACTGAACCTCCCACAAAAGTTAAGGATGTTCATAAACTATACGAACATAAGATGTGCACTGGGCGGGAAATGTGGCTCACAACACAGATTGACGGCTATGAAATGGATCAGGTAATCCTGGATCTGGGATCAGATGCGAACGTCCTGCCCAAGTAAACATGGCAGCGGATGGGAGAACCTAACCTGGAATGGTCTACTACACAGCTGCACATGGCTAACCAAAAGAAAATCATACCATTGGGGAAACTATCAAATATCATGGTAGATATCGCAGGAGCTAAGGTACACACAGATTTTGAAGTAATTTCGATTGTGGAAGATGCAGACCCTTATCCTGCACTCCTAAGACTGGATTGGGCGATAGACATGGGAGGTGTTGCTTAGCTCCCGGAGACATCCTAGAGTTGTGATAAGAAGTGCCTAGGGAAGCATATTAGCATAGCAAGAGAATATAATGTAATGTAAGAAGTTTTCGGCATCGGCTCTCATGCTATCTCTCGTAAACGGGGAAAAGAAATGAGATGGGACCAAACTCTGAAGCCCGACGGGGAAAAGGTCTTTGCGGAGGCAGATGCGAGAACTCTAATACAAAAGCAACAGGCAATTCAGAGACACTTTACTATAAAGCAGGCCGATTCAAAAATACCTCACAGACATAAATTATCAGAAGGTGTATGTAGTGAAAGAAATAATGAGAAGATATTAGTTAACGTTGAGCTGATAGGCAGATTTACAATACCACCATGCATGGCCACAATCTAAGAATCCATACATGATAATAGCATTTTAAAGTGAATTCTCCCAAAGCAACTAATATAATAATCACAGTCGATGAATAATGAAATGAACAGTGCATATGCCATATTTAAAGCGCTTTAGAACATCTAAGTATGGGCATCAACTAGGATGAATCCTTACTGCAAATCAAGGAGTCAGCTTGCATTCCAAAACATGATACAGGAAAGATGGATGAGATAGAATGATATATTAACTTACACATAAAAGAGTTACAGACTGTGAAATACCAAAGACCAGAATCCTCTTTGACAAATAGAACTCCTCCTCACTGAGACCCTATGGGCTCTGAGCCTTCATACAAAAGTTCTACAAAATGTATACAAAATGCCTTTCACTGCATAATTTTCTGATAAAAATCTGGAACCCTTACAATGCGTTTCTTCATGGTTTTTATAAAAAAAACTAAAACCTAACAAAAGAGGTAGGTGATGAACATTTAATTTTCATAATGAAAACAAAATGGCGGAAACATTTGCGCCCATACTGCTGAATGACTATGTTGTGCTGTTTGTACTCTGTGGCCTGTTAACCGGAATAAATGTTGTGGGTGAAAGTTTCTTCAGGAGCACGATATAGGGATATCCATACTAACATTCTATCCTTTCCTGAAAGAAAACTTAGCTGAGAAAAAAACTAGAGGATATTGTTTCTTGTGCCTTGTACCCTTTGCCTTCTAAATCTTGAATTAAGATTAAAGATCTTCGATATTGGACACTGAACTCCTGGATCTTCCAATGATACTCTTTGCCGCAACATTAATGTCTTCATCTGCAAAAGTCTACGCTTTGAATAATGCCAGAGGGTTTAGAAATTTTTCTACCCTATTTTATTAATGCAAACGGTGTCGTAACAGCCTCCCAGATCTTTTCTTCATAAATTTTGCCTCTGGATTATTGTCCTTTGACATGCTTGTGGCCTCTGAAATGGAGGTTGTAATTTATGATAAATCTCCACCGTTGCGAACCTGCAAAACCCACGAATTTGTTAAAGAAAAACCATGCGCGGAAGGGTGAACACAGTGAGGATCATGATGAGACAACGCGGCATGGTGGGGCGATCAAGAAATGCAGAGCAATGGTGGGAAGTGCAGCATGACGGAGGAAGGTGATAATGGAGAAGGTTGGCAAAAAGTGATCACGATCATGGAAATACATAAGAAATGAAGAAATGAACCAATATAGGTCTGGGTGGCGAAGAACACGTGGGAAATACTGAGGGACAAGTGGTACGACATCGAGACAGCGGGAATGGATGACGTGGAATGCTGACTGTGGGAGCCGGTCAAAGACGGAAATATTCAAATCCCGACCGTCCGATCTCAGGAGAAAATCGATGGTTGGAAGAGCGCCGGAGACAAGAGACAGTGGGCCAAGGGCGCTTTTGGCTTGAGTTAATGTTCGTGTAGCTTCGAAGCCCGATGACCGTCGGAAGGAGGCTCCCAAATCTGATAGCGGTGATGAATATCGCTGCGTGTCTTCGTCCGAAAGATAATGCACGATGGGGAGCGGTATTGAGGCCGTACACAGGGACGCGTGGCAGGAATTGAATGGAATCGCTAGCCCATGGAGAATTACCGCCTACCGCCGAAAGCCAGTGCGATATAAACCGCTGGTTTTGGAGCAGTGTTCGGAGTGCGGGGACCACCAAGGATAGATAAGTTGCGGACCATCGATTTTATGATTTGATCGGATGGCTAGTAGGTGGGTTATGGGTACGGCAGAAATGAATGATCATCATTCGATCTATGGAGATCGACGGCTCAGAGAATGCCCGATATTCATTTGATTAAGCGCCTATAAAGCTTAGCGCTCGGTCGAGCGCCTGGATTATATGGAGCGAAAACTTGAGGGGCTCAAGACCGAAAGGGGATGGGCCTTTTTATATTTTCAGATTTGATTTGCGACCTTTTTTATGTAATTTCGAGGCCGAGAGAAAGCAACGATAGGTGGATACTGAGTTTTCAGGCCCAAACATGGACTTTTAAGGCTAAAGGAGAGGACTTCGAATGGTTTTATGGGGCTGCCTGACAAAATTTTAGAAAGGGGGGGCTAATATGATCAACATCGACTCCAATTGGGGACGACATGTTCATTCTTGGACGTGTCGAGAACTCGCAGACCTTCTGATCATCATGTATGCAGACTCTGCTCTTCAGCACCTTCATTTTTCACTTTATAATCCATCACAACACCCACATTATTCAAACTAAAACAAAAAGGAAACTATCATACAATATATTACATCAGGCTGCCTGGCCTGAATCAGAACTGAAAGTAGGGCTTGAGAAATTGACCATTTACAGGGGCATCCAGCAAGTCGCCCTGTAAATTCTCCAACCTGAAAGTATTATTGCCCCCCTTTTCCACAATTTTGAAAGGACCAAACCAGAGGGGTTCGAATTTTACATGTTTACCTCTCTCAGCTCTCCGGATATCCCACCTGAGCACTAGATCACCAATCTGTAGCTTCCTGTCTTTTGCGTGCTGATCAAAAATGTGCTTCATTTTCTCTTTATATTCTATCAATCTCTGATTCACCTGGCCCCGTGTTTCTTCTAATTCCACCAATTGATTGATTCTCCTGATCATGTCATCAGGTTCCTCCTGGCTTTCTTGCATGAAGCAGGCCACGGGTAAAGTCAACTGTCCAGGAAAAACTGTTGCTCGTCCATATACCAATTCATAAGGAGATTTCCCAGTTGCTCTTTTACTGGTGATTCTATTAGCCCAAAGAGAAAATTTCAATTGTGAATCCCAATTCTTCTGATTTTCATTGATAGTCTTCTTCAGGGCCCTCACCAGAGTTTTATTTGAAGACTCTGCCAAGCCATTTCCTTGTGGATAGTAAGTTGTAGAGTGACTGAGTGTGATATTGTATTACTGGGAGAAATTCATAATTTTTGTAGACTTGAAGGACTGTGCATTATCAGTCACTATTCTACCAGGACAGCCAAACCTAGATATGATATTCTCCTCCATGAACTTCATGATCGCAGTATCTGTAGCATTCCTTGCAGGTATGGCTTCCACCCATTTGGTGAAATAATCAGTGGTTGTTAATATCCACTTATGTTGTCCACTTGATGGGGGATGTATCTCACCTATAAAATCAATACCCCATTGTTTGAATGGTTCATCCACATGCACTGGAATCAGAGGAAACGGTGCAGATTTCTGTCTCTCAGCAAATTTCTGACATTTATCACATGCTCTCACCCTGGTAAAAACATCCCCAAAAAGCTTTGGCCAATAGAAGCCATCTTTAAGGACCTGAGGAGTTGTGTGGGAATGCACTTAGTCACGTCTAAGGATGTCATCATGGAATTTCGGCTATAATAATCTCTACCTCATTTTCTCGTAGTATTTACCAGGAGTAAGATACTTGAGTGGATCTTGCCGTATAGTCAAAACACATGGTTTATACGTATTTCTACCCGCCGCTCTGTATTTAGTTTTGTCACAACTTGGAGGGTAGCCGAGTGTGAGGAGATATTCTACTATCTCTTTGTACCACGGACTGGTGAGGTACTTTACATGTATCTCTGGAGTAGCTACCCCAATCCCTTGTCTCTCTTCTTTCTCTTCAGATTCCTCACCTGCTATAATGGACAAATTTATGCCCAGGGCTTGATTGTTTGACTCAGATAACATTTTGGCAAGCCCCTGTCCTTTTATGAGCTTAGTAGGTATGATGGTTTTAATATCTAATTCATACTGTCGTATCTTGGCAATCCACCTCCCTCTTTTCCCTTCACTATCCCCTGAATAAGGATATCTTTTACAGCAACTGCAGGCACAAATGTAGTGATGTGGGACTGTAAGATATATACACAAAAATATTTGAGGGATTTCACTAGGGTGTATGCTTGATTTTCCAATATATTATATTTTAATTCTGCATCACGAAGCACCTGACTGAAAAAGGCAATAGGCTGCTCATAACCTTCCTCATTTTTCTGCAACAAAACTCCTGCTATTGTATGAGGTGATGCAAAAGAGAAAATCATGAAAGGTTTATCATAATCTGGTCCCGCCAACACAGGGGCTTCTACAAAAGCGCTTTTTATCTTGGTGAATGCCTCCCGTGATTATTGTGACCATTTTACCCCGTTATTCTTTTTCAGCATATCTGTTATATGCCTAACTATCTCAGCATAGTTAGGGATAAACCTTCTTAAGAAATTTATGCGCCCAAGGAATACTTGGACCTCCTTCTTATTTCTGGGAAAAGTAATACTCTTTATAACTTCTACCCTCTTAGGGTCTATCTTCATGCCATCCTTAGTCACGAGATGGCCCAGAAGTTTTCCCTCTTCTAATGCAAATAAAGACTTTTGAGGATTAAGGGAAATACCATACCTTCTGCATTTCTCAAAAGTTCTCCGCAGATGTTCAACGTGCTCAGCATCACTCTTTGAAAATAGAGTGATATCATCGAGGTAGACCACCAATAATTTATCTTGCTCCCCAACAAAAGCAATATCCATTTCCCTCTGAAAAGTAGCCCCTGCATTAATCAATCCAAAAGGCATCCTGGCATACATGAATGTACCCCACGGTGTGGTGAAAGCAGTCTTCTTTTGATCCTCTGGAAGCACAGCCACCTGGTTATAACCAGAGAATCCATCCATCATTGACATCCTAGAAGCTCCAACCACTTTCTGCAGGATGTAATCCATTTTGGGTAATGGATAGTTATCCTTTAAGGATGCTCTGTTTAAATTCCTGAAATCCACACACAACCTTATTTCTCCATTCTTCTTGCATACAGGGACAAGGTTTGCCACCCATTCAGAGTACCTCAATGGTACAATTATTTTGGCCTTCAGCAGCTTTTTGATTTCCTTCTCAATAGAAGGCAGCAGCAGGGGATTTATCTGCCTGAGCTTCTGCTTATGGGGCTTTACGTCTGCCTTTAGTGGGATTTTGTGTTGCATAATATTGACATCAAAAGTTTTCAAATCCTGATAGGACCATGCAAACACATCTTTGTAGGACTGAAATAGTTTCTGATATAACTTTTTGTATTCTCCAAGGATTTTCTTGGACAATCTGACAATCTTGGGGTCGGCCTCAGAACCCAAATTCAGGTCTTCAACCTGATTTTCTTCTATCAGTTTGTTTGGTTGCAATGAGACATCATTCTTGTCAAATAATCTCTCTAGAGGCACCAACCCTCTAGGTATTACGTTTCCCTTTAACTGCAACACTTTGTTACAATCCACTTTGTTCTCCCAATTTCTCTCTAAAGTATCCTCGGATTCTACCTCTTCTTCATCATCAATCTCTATATTGGAGAATTCTCCCACTGTTTCTAGGAATCTCTTCATCTGTTCTTCATCTTCAAACACCTTCCAGTGTTTGATGTTGTCTGGAATTGAAGGCCGATAATGCACCTTAACTTCGTATCTTAAAAGAGGGTTCTGAGGTGGTCGGAATGTACTAGCGGCCACAGCAAGGGAATTAGCCATCCTATTATGTTCTCAGGGCATGAACTGGATATTGAATGCCAAGAATAAATTCTCTACCACGTCCCAAACTTCATTCCTGTAGGCCCTTAGCCTAGGATGTTTGGTCTGACACTAATTCCTGACCTGTCTTACTACTAGTTCTGAATCTCCCAGAGATTTTAAACTTTGTATATTCATATTCCTGGCTGTCTGCAATCCTAACAGAAGTGCCTCATATTCAGCCACATTATTGGTCGCTTCATATTCCAATTTGAAAGACAGTGGGATCCATTTTCCTGCAGGAGAGATTAATAGCACTCCAGCTCCATTTCCTTCTCTCGAATTTGCTCCATCAAAATGGAGTGTCCATATTCCCACTTCCATATTTCCTGAGGGCTGCTCACTCTTAATCTGGCAGAAGGATGGTTCATGAGAATAATCTTGATCTTCTTCCAGCATCATGCATGAAAATTCTCCTTCCTTACTATAGACTGGCGAATTCACAGAATTGTCATCCTTTGTCACCGTCTTGACAAATCTAGTCTCCCTGTATAGTCTCCTCTCTTGGCCACCAAAAACTGGGATAGTGGCATATGTTAAATCCATCTTAATTGATCCACCAATTTTTTTTCCCTAGGACCTTTATAGCAACATACCGAAACGAGCTGGAATTTCAGCCACCACGATGTCCATTACCATACTTTTTGCTGGGATTTGGGCTAAATTGACTACCAAATCTTTGATCATCCCCAAGCATTTAACTCTTTTGGAATCAAATGAATAGAGGTATTTATATGGACGTGTGATTTGTAAACCTAGTTGTTCCATGACTGACAGAGGCATAAGATTATGGGAAGCTCCAGAATCTAACATACAGTTATGTAATAGTAGGTCATGGATTACTAGAGACACATAGAAGGGAGGAGTAGAAGGATCTATCTCCTCAACATGTGGGCCAAAGACTACCATGGGTCTTTCTTCTTGAAGATTGAGACTATCTAATATGATTGGTGCTTCTGGAGGGAGCATAAAGGAAGTGACTTGAGATTAATATGTTGGCTATTTCAACAGTTCATTCAAGGGAACTGGGATTTTAAATTTTTCTAGTTCTTTTTGCAGACTGAAAGAAGGAGGGGATTTTTCTATCACAACCTCTTTGGACTCTTTATTTTCAACTGGGGACTTGACCTCCTTTGACACAGATTCGGTATCAGGAGGAATAACTACCTTCGAAGAGGAAGGAATTTGATCTTTAAACTACAAAGGTTTGTTTAGAAGTTGCTTACCTTTGTCTGTAGCTTTCTGCGTTGTAACCCCCTTTTGAGCAGGTGCTTCCTTCTGGGGTAATTGTTCTTCTTTCTCTTTGGTACAAGTCCTCTTCCTAGAATATCTGAGATCGTATCTTCTATTGAAATGTGCTTACAGGAAGTCATCAAATTGTTTACAATAATGATCAAATTCTACTTCTTCTACATCTCTGACCTTCTCTTCTTCTTGCAATGAGCATCCAGCTTCATCATTCCCTTGCAAAGGGAATTATTCTCCATCTGTATTTGAAAAGGAAATATTTTCATCCTCCAGCCTGTAGGCAGTGTCCTCAGTGAAGTCATCTAATGGACCTTCCAGGTACAATGGGTGTGGCACTTGATCCTGTTGCTCCTTTGCTTCCTTTGGCAATATTTGCAAGGGTAGTTTCCTATACTGAGGATTGTATCCTCTATTTGGAGCATTATGGAAATTTCTGAAGGCTAAGTTCTTGGCTTCCAATTCAAGCTTGACCATTTTCTTAATCAATTTGCTCATTTCCTCCATTTTTTCTGCGTCTCTGTCTTGGTTAGAAGTAGACACCTCTTCTTTACCCCTTTTTCTGGAATCTTGTTCTGATTTTCCTTTTAATTTACCAGTGGAGGAAAAGTTTGCTTCCAACTCTAACGCATCTACCTGAGCATCATCCAGAGTAGCAGGCTTTCTTTCTCTGAGAGAGAAACCGAATTCTGAATCAAAGGCTGCTACAAAAACAACTTTAGCATCAGTTTGATGGGGTTTCATATCAACAGGGAGACTCAGATACAATTTATTGAATCTCTTGATAAATTCTGACACTCCCTCATTGTGTCTTTTCTTTAGTGTATTAAACTCAATAAGACAATTTCCATGATCTTTCTTTTCTCCCCATTTTCTGAGAAAAGTGTCTTCCATGTTATCCCAGGTGTTAATAGAGTGGCTAGCCAATGTCTTAAACCATTTTCGAGCTTCCCCATCAAGAGACTGCACGAATAGTCTTAAGACCACATCTAAATGTTCAACATTAAAATTCTCTACAAAGGAGCAGAAAGTCTCAAGATGTTTCTGAGCATCGATTTCCTTTTCTCCATTGAATCTGGGCAAGATCTTCAGATAATCTTGGGGCATATCATTTAACACTTGAGGTAATGACAGGGGAGCATATTTATTCATCAAAAAGGCCGGAACATTAGCCATTGGAGGAGGTGGAGGTAGTGCAATGGTTTTATGAGTCAGAGGAGGAGGAGGTGGAAGTGGAGTGTGAATAATAATAGGAATATACTCAACTGCAGCTTGAGGGGTTGAGGGGAACAAAGGTCTATTAACAGCAGATACTTCGGTTACTTCCTTGACCTCTTCCACCTCAGGCATAATATGAATACTATTTTTACTTCTGATACCCTCTTGGGGTGGACTATCTGAATAATAATAATCAGTATCTCCTACAGTGGAGTCTGGAATTTGCAACTGAGAATATTGAGAGGAGGAGGAAGGAAAATCTTCTATAGGCACTTCAGGAATTTGGGAACGAGTTGATTTCCTTTCCCTCCAATTTCTTCTATGTATAATCTGTTCAGGGTCAGACACTGAAGGTGACTTTGGTTTAGATGAATCTGACCTCAGGTGTGGCTTATGGGGAGCAAGGACTGCAAATAGATATATCAAATGACAAATGTGGAGTCGCCAAGGTGAGGGATATACAACTCTCAACTCTCTGTGCTCACCTATTTAGAGAGTGAATATGATTTTTTCGAGGCCCAGGGATTTTTATTTTCTTAAATTCGTCCCCGGCAACGGCGCCAGAAAGATGTTGTAACTCCTAGAGATATCCTAGAGTTGTGATAGACCAGTGCCTAGGACATCTTAGCATAGCAAGGAGCATATAGTATAATGTATGAAGTTGTCAGCTTCAGCTCACATGCTATCTCCTGTAAACAGGGAAATGAAATAGAATGGGACCAAACTCTTAGAAACTGACACAGGAAAAGAGATACTGCAGAGGCAAGATGTAGAACTCTAATACAAAAGCAACAGACAATTCAGAGACAATTTACTGTAAAGCGGCCGATTCAGAGATACCTCACAGACATAAATTATCATAAGGTGTATGTAGTGAAAGAAATAATGAGAAGATATTAGTTAACACTGAGCTGGTACCCAGATATACAATACCACCATGCATGGGCTTACCAATCTAAGAATCCATACATGATAATAGAATTTTAAAAGCACCCTCCCAAAGCAACTAATATAGCAGAATCACGGTTCAGATGAGTAATGAAACAGAATATCATGCATGAGCCATATTTAAAGTGCTTGACTGATCTAAGTATGGGCATCAACTAGGATGAATCCATACCAGAAATCAGTGAGCCACTCGCATTCCAAAACATGATACAAGAAATATGGATGAGATGAAATGATGTATTAGAAACGTAAAAGAGAGTTACAGACTGTGAAATACCAAAGACAAGAATCCTCTTTGACAGATAGAACTCCTCCTCACTGAGACCCTATGGGCTCTGAGCCTTCATACAAGAGTTTTACAAACTGTATACAAAAAGCCTTTCACTGCATAATTTTTTGATAAAAATTTGGAACCCTTACAATGCGTTTCTTCATGGTTTTTATAAGAGAAACTAAAACCTAACAAAAGAGGTAGGTGATGAACATTTAATTGTATCATTAAAAAAAAATGGTAGAGAAGTTTCCACCCATACTACTTGACGACGATGTAGTGCTGGATGTACTCTGTGGCCTGCTAACTGAAGTAAATGCTCTGGGTGAAAATTTCTTCAGGAGCACGATATAGGGATATCCATACTAACATTTTGTCCTTTCTTGAAAGAAAACTCAACTAAAATAAAACCTGGAGGATATTGTTTCTTGTGCGTTGTACCCTCTGCCTTCTAAATCTTGAATTAAGATTGAAGATCTTCGATATTGGACACTAAATTCCTGGATCTTCCACTGATACTCTTTGCCGCAACATTAATGTCTTCAGCTGCAAAAGTCTACGCTTTGAATAACTCCAGAGGGTTTAGCAGTTTTTCTACCCTATTTTATTAATGCAAACGGTGTCGTAACAGCCTCCCAGAACTTTTCTTCATAAATTCTGCCTCTGAATTATTGTCCTTTGACGTGCTTGTGGCCTCTGAAATGGAGGTTGTAATTTATGATAATTCTCCACCGCTGCAAACCTGCAAAACCCACGAATTTGTTAAAGAAAACCATGCATGGAAGGGTGAACACAGTGAGGATCATGATGAGACAACGCAGCATAGTGGGGCGGTCGAGAAATGCAGAACAATGGTGGGAAGTGCAGCATGACAGAGGAAGGTGACAATGGAGAAGGTTGGGAAAGAGCGATCATGATCATGGAAATACATAAGAAATGAAGAAATGAACCAATATAGGTCTGGGTGGCGAAGAACACGTGGGGAAAGACTAAGGGACAGGTGGTATGACATTGAGACATCGAGAACGAATGACGTGGAATGCTAACTGTGGGAGCCGGTCAAAGACGGGAATAGTCAAATCCCGACCGTCCGATCTCAGGAGGAGATCGACGGTTGGAAGAGCGTCGGAGACAATAGACAGTGGGCCAGGGGGGCTTTTGGCTTGGGTTAATGTTCGTGCATCTTCGGAGCGCGATGACCGTCAGATGATGACCTCCAGATCGGACGACTGTGGTAAATATCGTTGCGTGACTTCAGTCGAACGATAGCGCGCGATGAACGGTGGTATTCGGGCCGTACACGGGGACACATGGTGAGCGTTGTATGGAATCGATGGCCCCAGGGGAAATACCGCCTATCGCCAAAAGGCGGTGCGATGGATACCAGGTGGTTTTGGAACAGTGGATGCGAGGCGGGGACCACCCGGATGGATAAGCTGCGGACCATTTATTTCATCATTTGATCGGATGGCAGGCAGGTGGGTTATGGGTAAGACAGAGATGAATAATCGTCATCCGATCTGTACAGATCGATGGCTCGGAGATCGCCCGATATTCGTTTGATTAAACGCCTATAGAGCTTAGCGCTCGGTCGAGTGCCTGGGTTATATGGAGCGAAAACTTGAGGGGATCAAGACCGAAAGGGGCTGGGCATTTTTTATATTTTCAGATCTGAATTTACGACCTTTTTTATGTAATTTCTAGGTCGAGAGAAGGAAACGATAGGTGGATACTGAGTTTTTCAGGCCCCAACATGGACTTTTAAGGCTAAAGGAGAGGGCTTTGAATGTTTTTATGGGGCTTCCTGACAAAATTTTAGAAAGGGGGGGCTAATATGATCAAAATAAATGATCGGGATAAGGCACACTTATACCATGCAACCATCTGAATTATTTCCTGTCACTATCCCATTTCATCCTCTTTTTTTCGTACAATGCGACCCACGGTTGTGTCACTTCAGAATTGTAAAGAACGAATTTATTGATTGCTTCAATTTCTGAATTCACTGATGAAATCAAACCGACATTATATAGTACATAGAGATGAAAATATACATTATATCGAAGTTCAACATGAATATTTACTTTGTGTAAATTTGAAAAATTATAAGTTGTTTACTCTTTATCAAGCACTTTTTTCCACTCGTTTGGAGCAACACCCCTTCTCTTTTGTCTTCATCCCTTTCATCATCCCAAATCATCGCACCAGTTCTATTGTCGATCTACTTGATGTACTCACTGGCATAATAGAAAGAATCATACGAGATGTACCCCTCTATTATAGACCCCTCGAGTTTTTCCCTTTGTCGAACAAAACCTTTCAATTTCTTCATGTACCTCTCTAAGAAGAACATCCAAAGACAAGAAACTACCCCAAATAATTCAACCTCATATACTAGGTGGATTAGAAGATGAAACTGCAAGTCCATGAAACTCTTCGGCAGTTCCTTCTCAAACATATAAACAATATTAACTATCTCTTGATGCCACTGTGGAATGCTAGCCACATGAATCTTTTTTGTCGTGATCCAACGTACAAATGCAAATAATTTAGATATGGCACATCCTAGGTCTTGAGGGAATTCATGTTTCACACACCCATGCACGAACAAAGGATAATGGCACTGCAAAGTTATAAGCACGTGCAATAATATACAAACTTAGTTATGTTTTATGATCCCTGCATGGGATAAAAATTATTAATATAATGTATATAAACAAATCAATAAATTAAACATCTAATTTACCAGAGAAAACTCTTAAGCCTAGATAATTATGTGTCGTTTAAGAACATATTCCATACAAAGTAAAACTCATCTCCATTGTGATGGGTCTTGATACATCGTATACATTTATCCCATCCCATAATTACTTCAATTCATCTACCAGTGGTTGTAAGTAGACATCCATATTCTTCACTTGTCTTCTACCAGGGACTATGAGAGCCAACATAAGATGTTCATTCTTCATGGAAAATCATGGGGGGATATTCTTATTAATCACTACTACAGGCCAAAAAGAATAGTTGGTGTTTTGGAGGGAATATGGGTTGACGCCATCCATGGCTATGATGAGTCATAGACTTCGTACTTCATCCTTGAATTTTTCAGGCCATGTATCCTCTATATGCTTCATGGCTATTGAATCAATTAGGATTCGCATAACTCCCAACTCACTTTTGTGTGAGGCATTCCATCTCTACAACATAACTAATTATTTGCAATGAAAGAGCCTTTGAATCCTTGGGATTATAAGCATGTGCCTCAATATCTTAAAAGGAGGACCATTATGTGATTTACCCTTATTTTTTTATTTATAATACCTGTCATGCCCACATTTAGGACATATCTCTTTGTCTGCATTTTCTCCTCTATATAAAATACAATCATTTGGACATGCATGATATGATATGTACTCAACACCCAACATTTTCAAAAATTTCATTACATTTTCGCAGCTACCGAGAAAGAAATTATCACTAGGAAGAACCTTATCTTTGAAAAACCTGTATTTGGTGATCATGGAAAAATATATTAATAAATGTACATTAATGTCGATGTAATTATTAACGTTCATAAAATTTACCATTTGTAATGTTCATTGTGTACTGATTATATTTCTCAAATTTATATACGGGAGGACTTTATGGTAACTTACCTCAAAATTTCTAAGAAACATGCATTCGACAAGCCAAAATTTTCTTTCAAGTTGTAGAGTAACATCGTTATCTCCAACTGGGTAGAATTTGACTGACCGCCAGGTCCAAAGAGAGGGGTGGTGGAAGAAAATTTAAGGCTTTCAAAAAAGGTGTCAGCGATATGAGCATCATCCCCTAGCTGATCGTTATTTTGGAATGCATTTAACAACATTGTCTCCATGGTAGTTGTATACCTTAACTAATCATCCATACCAACCTCTATTTGATTTCCTCCATTTCCATCTTGTGAAGAACTACTATTGATGTAGTCATTCCTAATTGGTGAATCTGGACGTAGCGGGAATTGAATCGGTGGTTGATTCAACCATTCTTCGTATCGTTCCTTTTCGATTTTTTCTCTTAATTAAGTCTTCTCTCAATTTGACATTGTCATGGGGTGCAATGGAAGATGGTAGGTAGGTCGCTAATCATCGCTAAAATCCTAATAATTTAAAAATATATATATTTGAACATGATTAGTAAAAAATATATGATATCAATTAGTAAGCACGTTGACAATATTTCATGATTAATTTGTTTGAATTTGAAATAATTACATTAATAAATATACCAGAAAATTATAATTATTACCATCATTGTTCCATGATTATGGCTAGAAGATGCAATATTGTTACAATTGGCAGGGTGAAGCGGTTGTCCATTTTCATCTACCAAATGCGCCTTGCGGTATGCTTCTCCTGATAAGTGCTTCCATCGTTTTGGATTTGTTTGAAAATTTTGTGCATCTAAACTTGATTCTGAATCTGCATGAACCTGCAAATTTGTATAAATTATAAATTTAATTAAGTTGTGCATGATTGACATGGATAAAAAACATAAAGTCAATTAGATAATGAAAATATAGATAAAATCTAAAGTAAATATTACGTCTCGAGATGGATAGGGAGAACTCCGCAATGGACTTTGAGAAATATTATGGAATGATTTGAATTTTGAATAATTTTCCATTTGATATAATTATGATATTTTCTACCTGCATTGAGTAAAATCAACAATAAATTTGGTGTACACACCTAAAAGTAATTTCAGTGCCTTAAAAATGGACTTCTTGTAATCGGTGCTAATGTACAGATAACCACACCGATGCATTTTAGTTACTGCGCATCGGTGCCATGTTATCAAAGGACGCACCGGTGAAGAATAACCACAAATAAAAAGAGCGCAACTCTATTTTCTTTAAGTGAAAAAAAAATTGGTAAATTGAAAAATGGGCAGCAAAATATTTTCAAAAATCTAATTTCAGAAAAAAATTCTTCAAATACTAAACACTTTTCATTATTTCACTATTTTTGCAAAGCTTTTCAGCCAGATATTTTCAAGAGACATACCTGGAGCAAGAGAGCACGAGAGAACTGTGGAGTAGCGAAATGCGTTCAAACAGAAGTATTCATACAATCAGAATTCCAAACCTCTGTTGATTCAAACCCTATAGCATAGAATTTCGAACGGTCTCGTGATTAAATTTTATTAAGTTTTTACTTTTTCTGCATTTTTTTTACGCATTAAGAAAAAAACTTCAATTTTTTTTCATTTTCAAAAACAAAAAATAAAAATCCATTTTTACTGTAAACCCTTCATTATTTTTGTTTATGCTTATTCTTCTCCCTGTTTCTGTGATTTCAGAATTAGGGATTTTCATTTTAGATTTATAGGATTTGTATTGCTATATATAGGCCTATGACATCCAACCCACGGGACAACTTGGTTAGTCGGATCCCAATCTATGTCGGCCCTTGCGTGAATTTTTGAAAAAAAGAATTTTTTTTATTGGTGTGCCCAGCGTAACCTAGCGCACAGCAAAAGTACTATGTAATAAAAAATTTAAAAACATTTTTTTTAATCAATGTGCCATATGTAAAATAGGGGACTGGTGCGCTAATTCATTATGGTGCACCGCGCACGTGGTGTTTCGTAAAAAATTGTTTTATTGTGTTAATCGGTGCACCATGTAACATATAACGGACCACAATGGGTGTCCTAGTTGACAAAGAGCACCGTATGTTGGTCCCTTGTTTGCGCGGGACGTTTATGCTACAAAAACTAACACTAGACGATTTTTATTATTTTGTATGTGTCAATCGGTGTGGTGGTTAACATGTAACACACTGATGATCCTTGTTGACATAGAGCACCGTACAGGCTATTATATTGTTTTTGTGGTGCGTTTGTAAGACCCCCACGTACCGACGTTGGTGCGTACACCATGAATGGCACACCAGTTTCTTGAGAAAAAAAAAATTCCTGCAAAGTTGACAATTTATTTATAAAATATATTAATGAATGATATGGTACAGGTTTCATATTGATAAAGAAATGGATGACAAGATATCAAGTAACAAAAATAGTGATAACACATCAAGGAAAGAAAAAAAGACAAGTTATTTGTAAATTATTTACAAAAATATTATTTTTGAACTATATGTAAGTTTAACTAATATGTATTGTTTATTGTGTATCATGCAAAGCCACAAAATTATGAAGCTCAATAAGATTATTTCTAATCTAGGACCAGAAGAGCGTAAAATATTGATGGAAAATTTGCAAAAGGATGAATCAGGTGAATGAAAAAATACTATCGATCCAATATGAGTTTCTTTTTTTAATTTTCATTAATAATATACTTAAAATTATTAGATAACATGTGTCAAAAAAATTATTAATTCACATATGTTTAACATTCAACAGGGACCAACAACTCAGAAAATGAATTTTATTCTAAGAAAAGAAAAAAAATAGAACTTGCAAATGAAAATGAATTTCTCCTTAGCTCATCAGGAGTGGTGTTGGAGGTTAACGAAAGGGGGAAAAACTTTTACAAAAATTTGAGGGATCTAATGGAATGAATCTATAGAAATTCTTTCCACTTACAATACAAAAATCAATCCAATGATTCCAAGAACCAAATTTTATCTAAACTACAAGAAGAGTTTCAAGAGAATTGGTCAATGAAACATGTCAGACTTTTAATAGAAAAAACGTACAACAACAAAAAAGAAGGAATGAAAAAGTAAAATTCCTTTAAATGTTTGTCTAGAATTATTTATAAATATCACTTTTGTTATATTTACTTTTCATATATCAATATAAAAATTAAATAGTTTATTGACATGTTACATTTTTAGGAAGATTATGGAAATCTCAAAAGATGAACGAGCTGATATCAGAAATATGCCAGTAGGAATGTCCAAAAAAGTGTACAAGGAGATGGTCAAAGACATGGACAAAATTGCATCGCAGGAGGAGCCATCTCAACAACAACGTGCTTCAAATTTAATATGTAATCATTGAATTTTCGATCATTAGGTACAATAAATAAACAATTTAGCATTAAATATTAATTTTCAAGTATTTTCTTGTAGAAAAGAATAGAAAATGGAACCCATCCAGCACATAAAATAGGACGACAAGGAAGCAAAGGGTTGATATCTAAGTTTGTGAGTAATTGTTACTTCCTTATAACAACTTAACTAGATTTCATTTTTGTATTTTTTAAGTTTTTTACAAAAATCATTATTGAATGTCTTCAAACAGGTGCTAACATACAAATAATAACCATCAGACGAATTGATTGAGATTGGGTTAAATATAGGTTGCGAGTATATGTTGGCATATCATAAATTAATTATGGAATTTGTAAGCATCTATCGATCTTATTTTACTTAGCTCCATCTATAATTAATAGAACAAAACAATTATTTTATATTAAATATATGATTTTTTATGGGGTATAAAACTTGCAGGAAACAAAGTATGGAACTGTGTCAACAGATGAAATCTTGAAAGATGGCCTACTACATGGTTTTGAAAGAATGTGTATATTTCATGAGTCAATTGTTGCTATGGTGCGTTATTTATTTTCGATTTACATTGATGTATATTATTTAATATTGCAATTTTCATTATTCTCACCAATGTATATAAACTCATTACAATTTGTTTTTATGTTTGTATATGGAATGTGAAGAAGAAGAAAACAATCAACACCATGAACAAAACATTCATAAAAATAAACCAAGTCATGGAAGTAGCTCTAGAAGTGACAGCAGTTCAAGCAAAGAATGATGATCACTATGTTTGGATATCAAAGCAGGGCGTTGTATTTTTTGAAATATTTTTTTGTGAAATCAGACATTTTGTTTAATGTAATGGATATAGTGTCCCAATTGAAAAACAAAGGGATACCAATAATTGTCCCATTTTGTATGACAAGGAATGTCTTATTCATACATATATAATAAAATATGTTTTAATTTATTCTATTACATTCTCTGTTATCGTTGTGAAATGTAACACCATTGATTAAATTTATGGATGATTAAATATTATAATGAAGAGATGTGAAATTTGATGATATGATATAACAAATTAATCCAAACATCACATTCAAATGCACTGATAAAAATTTAATTCATATGAATATTTTTATAAGATATATATGTGTCAACTTTTGATGAATAATGAATTTTTAAAAATCACAATAATTATGATATGATATAACAAATTAATCCGAACATCACATTCAAATGCATTAATAAAAATTTAATTAATATGAATATTGTTATAAGATGTGTCGACTTTTGATGAATAATGAATTTTTAAAAATCACAATAATTGCACTGTCATAGGTCGATGTTTCTAAAAATACAGAATGAACATCGGTGCGTTTGTATGATACAACGCACCGGTATGTTTCTATGACCTATGGGCATCATACAAATACCAATGCCAATTTTAAATCTCGATGCGTTTGTGCGATACTTTGCACCGGTGCGTTTATGTGAGACTACGCACCGGTGCATTTGTACGACCTATGGGCACCGCACAAATACCAATACCAATTATAATTCTCGGTGTGTTTGTCTAATACTACACACCGGTACAATTCTATAAGTCTACATATAGGTGCGTTGAGATGACCTATGGGCATCACACAAATCCCAGGACCAATTAGAACGTCCCTGTGCATTGTATCACCAACACTGCGCCCGGTGCGGTTTTAAACCTTGACGGCCTGGTGCATGCACCTTCGACCACCCCGGGCCACCTTTTAGATGACACACACCAGTGCATTGACACCTTAATAGCGCACCGATGAAAAAGATCCGTAATAATCTCCGGTCGCCCAGTTTTTTTAGTTGCATTGAATTTTCGTTAAAAGCTCTGCGAAAACCTCTGTAACCATAGACAAATGTTGTAGCAAATGTTTTTTTGAAAATTTTGGCCAATTTTATATCACTAAATACCTCCTTTATAACCTCCGCTAGAGGGTCTTTTCCTTGTAGTGAGTAAGCCGACTTATTGCAATGGAGGAAATATTTAAAACATCAAAGACGAAATGTGTAGTTAAACATGGCACAAATTCTTTTGCTCACGAATTGAAGGTGATCATGTATATTTAAGACAGCATCTGGAAATCGATTTACACCAGTCACAAGCACAACGATTCTATTTTTACACACATCAATTCCCTATCTCTATTACACTCCTCCTACGAGTGCGCAACTTCTCCCTTTATAGTAGCGGTACGACTCTAATTAAATGGATCGATGGTTATGTAGAATACAAATTCATTAGGGGAATTTTGAGGTATAAATTGGGTCTCCTAAGGAAAACGTACAATTAAAATTCACTTTATGAGAACCAATCATATTTTAGGGGATGACATCATCCCTAATGGTTTAGGTGGCATTGCTTGAGTTAAAGGTACTTACTTGTAACATTCTCAATGGTAGATAAAAACTCATGGTTAACCATGGTAGTGCTCTAAATACTTTTAAAATCATAAAGTAAAGTATTCATAATAAATGGAATTTCACACTTTTTGAATAAAATATTGTTATTGTAATTTTATATTTTTTGAAAAAAACAATGCATATCCATACACAATATTCATGTATTTACACACTTTTCAATAAATATTATATTTATATATTTTTATATATTTATTTTTAAATTATATATTCCTCTCATTTTATTTAATATCACAATTTCAAATTAATTATAAGTTTATATATATATATATATGAAATCAAAATAAATAAAAATGCAACATTGTAATTTTAAGATAAATCAAATTTATAAATAATATTATTATAATATTAATAGCAATACAAACATATTAAAATTAAATAAAAAAGGAAATTTAGTTTTGTATGATGAAAAAATGTATATTAGTTTTGTATGTTGAAAAAAGGTAAATTAGATTCGACATAGTTTAGGGCAAAAAAATCTAAATTTCAATGTATATAAATCTTATATTATGCTTATAAATATAAATTAAATTTATTTCAATACCTTTTTTTTAAATACAACTCAATTCATTTCATTTGATTATATTAATATTATATAATAGTATATATAATATTATCAAAAAGAAACTAAATATTACAAAATATATATTATATTCATTTTTATATTATATATTATTTCTTAGTATGTTATAAATCAAATCAATTCAATATATAATATAAAATGCATACATAAAACACTATATTACATATATTATATTATTTTATATAGTATATTAATTCAAGGTTATTATATAATTTAAATAATAGTATCTTATATAATTAAGAATTTATCAATCTATATTTATATTTTATTTTAAGTTATTTAAGTACAAAGGAAAAATGCATTAGTTGTTTAATGATAATGACTTTTTCTTGAAAAACTCATTCTTATTTATAGTCACATCAAGACAATTTTTTTATTAATTTTATTTTGGTACAACTTTTGAATTTAATTTAACCATGGTTACATGGATTTTCGTGCAAAAAGTGAATTGAAAATTCATAAATATTATTTTATTGGTTTAGCTATTATTTTATTACTTCTTTAGGAGGCCCATTTTAGATCTCAAAATTCCCCTAATGTAGGATTTTTAGTTAATACAATTTGAGAAAAATTGGAACAAGGAGATTTTCTTCCCAATTCAAGTCTGAGTTGGTTCGATCCCGGCTTCTAGAATACTTTGATCCTCATGCACTACTGGCAGAGGCATCGCACAGCTGGAAAGCTCCAATCCATCATCATCATCCTTTCCTCGATCTCAACATTCCAATCATGTGTTGGCAAGAAGCAATTGCAAAAATAACTTGGTGCATAACCTTCTACGACCTTCGTGATGTAGAAGCATGCCACGCACACCATCATTTCTTATGAAAATCTCGTTGACATGGCCTCCAGAAAAATATGATGTTCCATCAATCGAGTTCGATCATGTAAACAGTGAGCTTACACTTGCCATTTCTTTAAAGATAACCGTGGAAAAATATAGCTTGTATATTTTGTGCTTGAGCGGCTAACATCAATGAGCACCTGAGGGTCAAATAAACAACCACTTCCCAAAGAAACGCTGAAGAAATATAGGCCTTCATCCTTGGTACAAGAAATGAGAACTGGACCTTGTGCTAGAAGAGAAAATTTTTGGAACTGCACAGTTGTAGTAGGAGCTTTGTGCTTAGCACCACTATGATTTTTGTGGGTTCGAGGAAGTGCTCTAGTGTGATGATTTACTTTGATACTATGAATTCAACCCCAGAAGTCACCAGTGAATATGAATTGACCTGTGGATCAGATCTCATTCAGCGTAGTAGAGAGCTTCCAAAAGAGAGTAATGCCACCTCGACTTTGCTTAAATGGCAGCCATGTGGATTTATTGATACAAAATAAGGTTACACAGGAATTTACATGAGTGACCCTGCACTGTAATAACTATAATTGACTGATATATGGGAAAATATCTGATTTTTACACTGCCTATTCGACCATAAGAAAATCACGTCCCTCTTTGTATAGCGAAAGATAGACAGAACGATGGGTTTCATGATAAACTTCTTCGAAAAGGAATGTGGGTGTGATCCTTGTCGAGAGCTCGAATGTGCTCTTTCAAAGCCTGAGATTTGCAACCATGTTGTAAGAGCTTTCATCATTCCTTGGGTGAAATTGAGGTTCTTTGAGGAGAATAATTAGTGTTTCTTTTGTCCTTCATAAAGAAAATAAGCCACAAGTGGAATCCCATAAATCCACGGTGCCCTTCAACAATTTTTTCCATGTTCCCATCATAACTAAGAATAAAGACATCACTTGCAATTGACACCAAATAATCAAATGCAACCATTTGTGATAAATGGCTCTGAAAAGGCTTCAAGTTTTTTGGATTCAAAAGCATATCGTTTGGATACACTGCACGCAAAGTTTCCAATTCACCACCATAGCTTTGACCAGCCGTAGTACAAATTTGAGTATTCTTATTAAATACTAAAGCCTTCCAAACCAGTGCAGTCTCCTCCAGGTATACATTGCCACCAAATGTGACTCCTAAGGTACTAATGAATGGCCCAATAGGGTCATTATTAATTACATATTGGCATTTTTTGTGATTGCAGTCTTCACTATTTGTCATTAAATTTGAGTTGTTGCCCTCAAGGAGTTCTTCATAAAAAAAAAAATTATATACATGTGTTGTAGAGTGCTTTCAAGATTTATTCATCTAGAGAAAAGGGCTTTGGCGATGGTCTGATGATCTTATTAATTGTTGAAGGTCCCGTAGATGATCTCCATGCAGTTGTTTCTATGATTAATATGAATCTGTACTCAAGTATTCTTCTACTTCTATGCATGCATCTGAATCCCTACATTGGATTTATACACTTGCCACCAAGAAGGCATTTATTAATGAAACTATTACAAAAAACACCCTTCAAATTAATTAATAAAAATAATTTATAATTTAATAATTAGTGTTTCTAAATGCCTCTAATCATCAACTTAATAATATAAAAAGGATTAAAATACTATGTATGAGCACAAAGTTCTCTGATAAAAATCGTAAAAAATTGGACAAAACGGCAGCTCAACATCCCCCCACTTTGAACTTCTTGCACGTCCTCGTGCAAGCCAAAAATATAATATTATGAAATAAGGCAGGGAAAATGTTAGCAAATATTTTAGCAAGTAAGGATGAATATGCCAGATATTTTAATGCATTCATTAGCCGATAACATTACTATTACATTACCAGCTAAAACCATGTGAAATGATAAAACAATATTAGGTACCGAAAGTAGACACTATGGAGAAAAGAGTGTTGCACATACCTATTACCTTGTTCCAAATGAATTCCCTATTTTGTTTCTGCCCAAAGTCTTATGATAAGAATCAAATTTCACTGAAGAGGTGCAATTTCAAAAATACTAACACAATATTCCTGCACCTACAATAATAATCTTGTACCTAGGTTATGCAACACATATCTAGAGGCAACTACAATAAATACACATTGATGGCAACCAACACCTTGTGAATAGTCATCATTGAGTATTTTATCACTTCAAATACCATAGAAATTAAAGTTATGGTGCCAAGAAAGGAAAAAGAGCATTATGATGCTTCCATGGACCAATCAACAATCTCTTTATTGAACACTCTAAATTTTGTTGTCATCTACATGAAATCTTGAATTTCTTCTTAATCAGTATAAAGAATCACCTCCACTAAGGGTACCACTTCATTAAAGATTAATGATTTTTGAAAGATAGAACTCAAAGAATCTTTTTCAAATCATCTTAAAACCATTGTTCAAGAAAAAGGATGAGTTTTAGGGAAATAGAAGGATAACCAAGAAAATCATAGTATGCAATTAAATTTAATACCACAAACATGGCCCTACTACCCGCATGTGTCCATAACCTTGGCAGCAATGCATTTTAACCCCGAAAAATGTATGTGTCCCACTTACTAGATATGGATTCAGAGTTAGCTTATATGAATTTTAGATGAAGGCCAATGACCTAGCTTGGTAACCAGCAGATGGCAGTGCCACTCATAAGAAGTAACATGGATGAACATGCCGACTCGTGATGAGACCTCTTGTCTTCTAGATTTTAGGCTAAAATCCATTACTCTAGCTTGGTGATCAGGAGTAGTAATTTCATGCATGCTATGTCTCATGATTGTGGTAGGTCGACTCATCACGAGACCTCCTATCCTTCCCTAAATATTTGTAGGCTCTGATTATGATTAAACTTAAAGGTTACTTAATAAGTGAGGATACAGATCTACTCCTTAAGAGTATAGGATGGTGTGAAAAAATTTTAATGACTAATCATTGATGGCTAATTCCTCTACCCTAAATACTTATTAAAAAAATATCCCAGATAATGACTGAAAGATTCTTTGAGTTAAGAATGCTAGTGTTCTCCTGAATAGCTCATTATTATATTTACAAGAGTGGTCCACCATAGGGGGTTTTCTAATAGTACCTTTTAAGGTAAATTGAAAATATATATCCTAGACGACAACTTATTAGAGTGATTAATCATGGTTACTTTTGAAAAATCATAAGGTATTAGAGTGAATTGTACTCAACAAGATTTGTCACAAATGTGTGTGTTAACAACTAATGTGGATCAAAATTAGTTTTAACAACCATGATTTAAAATTCAAAACCCTAATAGCATTATAAAAACTTTATTCATTTAATCTCCTAGCCTATTTTACCCTAAGAGGCGAAAGACTCATTTTTAAGTATAGGAGTACTTCCAATGAAGCCATGTGCGTAACGAAATGTTGATTATACTCACACTTAGTTTTAAGAATAGACTTCAAGATGTACCAAAGCATGAGAAAACAGTTGCTTCAGTTGATATGGTACCAAGAGTTTCTGAATGTTGAGGAAATAATATGGCTTGATGACAACTCGAAACCAAGATTCAATGGAATCCACATATTTAGGATTCTCCAACTAATGCAAATATTCCACAGTTTGATATTCACTCTCTTGGAGGCATAAGGGAGCAAGTGAAAGACAAAAGATAAATCCCTCAAGTTCGGCTCAAATATCTATTTTTCAAATTGACAAGAATGGTTGAGAGAGATTCTAGGGTTTTGAGTTTCAACAACATTTTCATAACAAGTTCCAATAAAATATTTCTCCTCTGGTGGTGTTTGAATTACACCTTCCCAGGGTGAATGTTCTACGGTAATGGGGGAAGTTTTCATATTCATTCCCTTTTACAACATGGAAGGTGTAAAATTTTGTTCAATAGGGGAATCAACGGAAAGAATAGGTGGTTAAAATTGTTGTGCAACTAGATGGTTTATATTAAGGTTTAGGATGTGGTTTGGGCCAAGATCTTGGTTAATTCTTGGATTAAGGTTTGGATTTGGATTGGGATTAGGATTTTTACTAGGATTAGGTATAGGTTTTAAATTAGAATTAGGGTTAGGTCTAGGGTGTGGATTGGGGTTAGGACTAGGGTATGGATTAGAGTATGAACTAGGGTTAGGGTATGGATTAAGGCTACGGTAAGGTTGCACATGCGGCAGGTACCATAGAGGAGGATAACTTAATGGTGCATTGGAAATAAATTTTCGTTATTTTTGGTGCTCATATGATTGAATTTGCATGGGAGATTTCCCTAGAGAGAAGGATCCAAAAAATTCTTGAGGCCATGGAGATATCTGGCTCGAGGATGAGGGCCAAAGCGAGGGACACTGTGTCCATGAAGTAGGATATATAATTGGAGGAGGAATAAAAGTTTGCCATGAAACTATAGGATTATTGTTACACAAAAAAATTTCACCATCCCTGCAATCCCCATCCTAAACATTGGAGGACCATTTCTGTCACTTATGTGTATTGTCATGCCTTGCAAAAAGTGTCATTTCATCCCTTACCATGAGAATAACATTTCCTCTATTTAATTTCCCTGGATCAGGCTCTCAAAAACATATGATTTTGGGTCAGCGCTGGCAGGCAGTTATGGCCTCG
This sequence comes from Pinus albicaulis, assembly GCA_034641835.2. Classification (NCBI taxonomy): domain Eukaryota; kingdom Viridiplantae; phylum Streptophyta; class Pinopsida; order Pinales; family Pinaceae; genus Pinus; species Pinus albicaulis. Next base: position 28,413 of record JAXQQM020062364.1, read on the forward strand.
TTCCCATAGATAAATTAGCACTGGACCTCGTGCCCATTGGCGCTCTATCTCAGTGGACTGCTCGCGTCGAGCTGTTTTTGGAAAATTTTTTAAAATAGAAGCAAAGTTTCCATTCCCAACCACTTCGTGAGCATATTCAACATGGTTTGTTCGATTGAATAATGTCGAACACCTTCCTTTAGCTTCTTGTTTCATATATTTGAGCAACCTCCCAAAGGATAAGGCCTCCCTTCTGTTGATCATAACCAGCTTCCTATAAAAATGTCACAGGAAAACTGGCTTATACCCCTCAAACCCCCTCTTACGGCCGTTGAAAAATCATTTTTACGACTATTGTTGCCTTTCCGCCCTCAAGTTACATTATAAAAAGCCACAGATCATAAATCCGAAAATCTTACAGGCCTAGCCCCTTCTGCTAAGCTGCTGCTCCTTTCCTCCTCAAGACCAAGAGCCAGAACCGAGAGCAAAAGTACTAGGCGCTTATCAAAGAATATCGGGCACATTCTGAGCCGTCCGATCTAACCATAGATCAACGGTTCGCTGCACTCCTGCCTTGGTGGCCCCCGCGCCCGAGAACGTTGTTCCAAAACTGCCCGGTATTCATCGCACCGCCTTTGGGCGGAGGGCGGTAATTTTCATTGGGCCAACGATTCCATACGTTGTCTGCCATGTGTCCCAATGTACGGCCTCAATACTGCTCTCCATCGGGCATTATCTTTCGGACAGAGACACGCAGCGATATTCATCACCGCCGTCAGATCTGGGAGCCTTCATCCGACGGTCACCGCACTCCGGAGCTGCACGATGTTTATTCCAAGCCCATAGTACTCCTGACCCACCATCTCATTGCCCTCCGATGTAGTTTTAACCGTTAATCTTGTTTGAGATTGTATGGTCCAGATCATTTGCATGACCAGCGGTTGACCAGGTCTTCCTCCACGTCACCCTTACCACGTGTGCTTCGCATTTCTACCTCCGCCCCCTATATGTCTCATCCATAAACTAAGTTTAATGTTTCTGGTCAAAATTATTCGCCCGGCTATTCACCATCGTTCCACTGTAGCTTTCGTCGCCACCCTGCATATTCTGCAATTTCATCACATCGCTATGCTACACAGTCATCTCCACTGCATCCACCCTCCCGTGCATTTGTTTTCTTAACAAGTTTGTGGATTTTGCAGGGTTATAGCTGAGAAGAACTATTATGATTCACAATCTCAATCGCTGTGATAGAGGCCGCATTAAAGGACAATTTTTCGAAGGCGAAATTTATGGAAAAAGGATTTGGGAAGCTATTACGACACGACTTCCATTAAAAGAAGCAGGGTTAAAATCTATCAAACCCTCCGGAGTCATTCAAAGCTCCGATTTCTCAGATGGAGATATCAATGGGGCAGAGAAAGAATATTAGTGATCAGCAGAGATTTAAATACAGGAAGCTGAAGATTTTGGGGGTCTTGTTCTAGCTTTTTGAAGCATAGCACCAAATTGAAGATCCTGCACATCATTCGAAATACTTGCACACAAAAAATAATGTCCTCAAGGCTTTATTTCAACAGAGTTTTCTCTCCAGGAAAGGACAGAATTTTGGTATGGTTATCACTATATCGTGTTCCTGAAGATATTTTTACTCAGCGTATTTATTTCAGTAAGCAGGCCACAAAGTACAAACAACACAGCGCCGTCAAGTAGTATGGGTGGGCACTGCTCCACCATTTTGTTTTAATGATACAATTAAATGTTCATCACCTACCTCTTTTACTAGGTTTTAGTTTCTCTTATAAAATCCATGAAAAAAACGCATTGTAAGGGTTCCAGATTTTTATCAGAAAATTATGCAGTGAAAGGCTTTTTGCATACATTTTGTAAGACTCTTGTATGAAGGCTCAGAGCCCATAAGGTCTCAGTGAGGAGGAGTTCTATCTGTCAAAGAGGATTCTGGTCTTTGGTATTTCACAGTCTGTAACTCTCTTTCATATGTTATTTAATATATCATTTCATCTCATCCATATTTTCTGTATCATGTTTTGGAATGCGAGTGGCTCACTGATTTCTGGTAAGGATTCATCCTATTTTATGCCCATACTCAGATTAGTCAAGCACTTTAAATATGGCTCATGCATGATATTCTATTTCATTACTCATCCGAACCGTGATTCTGCTATATTAGTTGCTTTGGGAGGGTGCTTTTAAAATTCTATTATCATGTATGGATTCTTAGATTGGTAAGCCTATGCATGGTGGTATTGTATATCTAGGTATCAGCTCAATGTTAACTAATATATTCTCCATATTTCTTTCACTACATACACTTTCTGATAATTTATGTCTGTGAGGTATTTCTGAATCGGCCTGCTGTGCAGTAAACTGCCTCTGAATTGTCTGTTGCTTTTGTATTAGAAGTTCTACATTTTGCCTCTGCAATATCCTTTCTCTTGTGTCAGTTTCTGAGAGTTTGGTCCCATTCTAGATTAATTTCCCCTGTTTACAGGAGATATCATGTGAGCCGAAGCTGACAACTTTACACATTACATTATACGCTCCTTGCTATGCTAAGATGTCCTAGGCACTGGTCTATCAAAACTCTAGGCTGTCTCTAGGAGCTACAACATCTTTCTGGCGCCATTTCCGGGGACGAATTTAAGAAAATCAGAATCCCTGGGCCTCGACAAAATCATATTCACTCTCTAAGTAGGTGAGCACAGAGAGTTGAGAGTTGTATATCCCTCACCTTGGCGACTCCATATTTGTTATTTGATAAATCTATTTGCAGTCCTGGCTCCTCGTAAGCCACACCCGAGGTCAGATACGTCCAAGCCAAAGACACCTTCAGTGTCTGACCCTGACCAAATTATACATACAATAAATTGGAGGGAAAGGAAATCAGCCCGTTCCCAAATTCCTGAAGTGTTTATAGAAGATTTTCCTTCCTCCTCCCCTCAATATTCTCAGTTGCGAATGCCCGAATCCACTGGGAGACCATGTCACAGTACAGCATCAGCCCTGCTGGAGACCAAATGACTCCACTGGTAGAAGACTCTGAACTAGTTGAGAAGATGCAGTGATCATCTTTGCAGAAACATGGATCCAAACATGGATAGGGATACAAAGCTAGATGCTTTGAATGATGAGATATATGAATTAAAGAGAATGTTTAACGAAGTGCTGAAGAGGTATATGGCTAATATGAATACAAATTATGGTTATTTAGAACAACCCATGCCTCTTCCAGAACAAGTACAAACTCAAGACCTAGATAGTGAGCGAGACATGTATGACGTTTTGAAACCTATGGAGGATGAAGAGGAAGGCGATCAGGGATTGCCTGAGTTCGTACCTATGCCTTGTATGATGTTGGTCAGAGAATATCACGACCTAATGGCAAAGGTAAATAGGGAATGTTGCTTGGAGGAAACAAGAGATCACATAGAAGATGTAAAATCTAATGCAGAGGAAGAAACCACTCATGGGCCTTGCAATCTAACCGAGTATCATCAGGTTCATGAGGACTGGTCTGAATCAAAGAGAGATCAAGAAACATCGGAAGATCCACAAGATTCCCCTACAAGCACAACTGAGGATATTCTGGAAGAGGTTCAAGAAGACATTCTGCCTCCAAATTAGCTAGTACAAGAAAAAGATAGCTGCTACTCTTCTGCACAAAGGAACACAAAACAATCATCTCCTTTAACAGAAGAAGAGGTTGATCGGATAGTAAATCAGCAGTCCACCTCAGAAACCTTTTATAGAACATATTCCCTTGCTCACTCGTCTTATGAGTTTGGTGATACAGATCCAGAAGGCTCCTCTGTGGATCAGGATGAAGAAAGACCTGCTGAGAGTCCAGTACGATTGACTTGGTCGAGCCAACCAATCTATGACAATGATGGCAAGAGTTATGACAGTATAATAGCAGATGAAGATTCTTTGAATCTTCACTCTGCTTTACCTCAGATCATCAGTGAGACTGGAAACCAGCAACCTTCCTTTTTAGAGGACGAGGAGGAAAGCAAAGAAGAAATCCTTGAGCAGTTTGAAAGCAATAAGCCTTCTCTTACAAAAGAGGAAGTAATGGAACAAACCGCTGCTCAATAATACATAGACTTATTCACAGAGCTTAGCTCATCAGAGTAGAATATATCAGAGCTCCAAGAGGACTCAACTGCCATACACGATGATTTCTCCAGTTCAGAAAAAGAAGAAGAGGGAGATTCTCCTTCTCAAGAAAGTCTTGTTCTTGATCCAGTGGAAGAAGAAGAAATCCTGGTTGAAGCCTGACTGCTACATATTCATCACCAGGTATCATATCATGATCCTTACGCACACTTCCTGCAAACATTTGAAGAAGGATCAAGGGTCTTTTTGAGCAGCATGTTTCAAGTAAAAATAAAAATTTTCAAAGCTGCTATTATGGAACAAGAAGAAGGTGATCAGGCTTTCAGGAGTCATATTGAAGATGCAGTGGAAAATGCAGAAATCAAAGCTGCCCAGGATGAAGATATCCTACCAATCACAGAAGGCCTAAAAGAAGAGCTGGTACATCATGTGTTCATTGATCCTATGGCAGAATATATGGAGGCCCTGATTTTCTCAAATTATCCAGCATTGATCCGTTTCCAGGTCCAGATTCATCAGGAGAGGCCACCACTGATGATGACCACAGTTATTAAGAACCTCATGCAGAGCACCCTCTGGTTATCTCTGACAAGAATTCAGTGCTCATATCCTTTTTTGTTACTGCTTGACTGGCTGCACTGGCATTATTGTATCACCTAGAGCATCAAAGATCTCTAGGTTAGAGTAGAGTAGGTAGGAAAAGCTCAATAAAGCTCAGTCTGTGAGCATGTAGTTAGTTGTTTTAATTCCTGCAAAGTTTAGCGAGCCAGACAGTCTAATCTTGGCTTGGTTGTTTTTCAATTTCTGTTTTAGAATGTACAAAAGAAATCTGCTAGACAGTTTAACCCGAGCAAATGTAGTTTAGGTAGAGAAAATGTGAGACCAACAGTTTAATCTGGTCTCATGAAGTAATAAGGGTAGAAGTAGAATAGGTTTACTTTTGATGTTTGCAAGATTGTGAATTTATCCAAGAAGGTCCCAGAAGAATATGAGGAGTTGTGCTTGAAATTATTTCAGTCTTATAAAGAGGTGTTTGCATCGTCATATCAGGACCTGGAAACTTCTGGCATCAGCATAATGCAGCATACATTTCCTCTACAGGGAGAACCCCAATTTCAAGATTGGGGATGGTAGAATATGAAGATACAGTAGAACTGCGGCAGTGATGGAAAATCAGAATGTTATTCTGATAGAAGAGTAAAAAATGGAGGTGCTGGAGAGCAGAGTCTGCAAACATGATGATCAGAAGGTCTGCGAGTTCTCGACACATCCAGAGCTGAACGTGTCATCCCCAGGTGGAGTCAATTTTGATCATAACCAGCTTCCTATAAAAATGTCGCAGGAAAACTGGCTTATACCCCTTAGATCTCCTCTTACGGCCGTTGAAAAATCATTTTTATTACTATCGTTTCCTTTCCGCCCTCAAGTTACATTATAAAAAGCCACAGATTGTAAATCTGAAAATCTTACAGGCCTAGCCCCTTCTGCTAAGATGCTGCTCCTTTCCTCCTCGAGACCAAGAGCCAAAACCAAGAGCAAAAGTACTAGGCGCTTATCAAAGAATATCAGGCGCGTTCTGAGCCATCCGATCTAACCATAGATCGACGATTCGCTGCACTCCTGCCTTGGTGGCCCCCGCGCCTGAGAACGTTGTTCCAAAACTGCTCGGTATTCATCGCACTGCCTTTGGGCGTAGGGCAGTAATTCTCGTTGGGCCAGCGATTCCATACGTTGTCTGCCATGCGTCCCAATGTACGGCCTCAATACCGCTCTCCATCGTGCATTATCTTTCGGACAGAGACACGCAGCAATATTCATCACCACCATCAGATCTGGGAGACTTCATCCGACGATCACCGCGCTCCGGAGCTACATGATGTTTAGTCCAATCCCATAGTACTCCTGGCCCACCATCTCATTGCCCTCCGACGCAGTTTTAACCATTAATCTTGTTTGAGATTGTATGGTCCAGATCATTTGCATGACCAGCAGTTGACCAGGTCTTCCTCCACGTCACCCTTACCACGTGTGCTTCGCATCTCTACCTCCGCCCCCTATATGTCTCATCCATAAACTAAGTTTAATTTTTCTGGTCAAAATTCTCCGCTCGGCTATTCACCATCGTTCCACTGTATCTTTCGTCGCCACCCTGCATATTCTGCAATTTCATCACATCGCTATGCTACACAGTCATCTCCACTGCATCCACCCTCCCGTGCATTTGTTTTCTTAACAAGTTTGTGGATTTTGCAGGGTTACAGCCGAGAAGAACTATTATGATTCACAGTCACAATCACTGTGATAGAGGCTGCGTTAAAGGACAATTTTTCAGAGGCGAAATTTATGGAAAAAGGATTTGGGAAGCTGTTACGACACGGCTTCCATTAAAAGAAGCAGGGTTAAAATCTATCAAACCCTCCGAAGTCATTCAAAGCGTCGATTTCTCAGATGGAGATATCAATGGGGCAGAGAAAGAATATCAGTGATCAGCAGAGATTTAAATACAGGAAGCTGAAGATTTTGGGGGTCTTGTTCTAGCTTTTTGAAGCATAGAACCAAATTGAAGATACTGCACATCATTCGAAAGACTTGCACACAAAAAACAATGTCCTCAAGGCTTTATTTCAACAGAGTTTTCTCTCCATGAAAGGACAGAATGTTGGTATGGTTATCACTATATCGTGTTCCTGAAGATATTTTTACTCAGCGCATTTATTCCAGTAAGCAGGCCACAGAGTACAAATAACACAGCGTCGTCAAGCAGTATAGGCGGGCACTGCTCCACCATTTTGTTTTAATGATACAATTAAATGTTCATCACCTACCTCTTTTACTAGGTTTTAGTTTCTCTTATAAAAACCATGAAAAAAACGAATTGTAAGGGTTCCAGATTTTTATCAGAAAATTATGCAGTGAAAGGATTTTTGCATACATTTTGTAAGGCTCTTGTATGAAGGCTCAGAGCCCATAGGGTCTCAGTGAGGAGGAGTTCTATCTGTCAAAGAGGATTCTGGTCTTTGGTATTTCACAGTCTGTAACTCTCTTTCATATGTTATTTAATATATCATTTCATCTCATCCATCTTTCTTGTATCATGTTTTGGAATGCGAGTGGCTCACTGATTTCTGGTAAGGATTCATCCTAGTTGATTCCCATACTCAGATCATTCAAGCGCTTTAAATATGACTCATGCATGATATTTTGTTTCATTACTCATCTGAATCGTGATTTTTCTATATTAGTTGCTTTGGGAGGGTGCTTTTAAAATGCTATTATCATGTATGGATTCTCAGATTGGTAAGCCCATGCATGGTGGTATTGTATATCTGGGTATCATCTCAATGTTAACTAATATCTTCTCCATATTTCTTTCACTACATACACTTTCTGATAATTTATGTCTGTGAGGTATCTCTGAATTGGCCCACTTTGTAGTAAAATGCCTCTGAATTGTCTGTTGCTTTTGTATTAAAAGTTCTGCATTTTGTCTCTGCAGTATCCTTTCTCTTGTGCCAGTTTCTGAGAGTTTGGTCCCATTCTAGATTAATTTCCCATGTTTACAGGAGATAGCATGTGAGCCGAAGCTGACAACTTCACACATTACATTATACGCTCCTTGCTATGCTAAGATGTCCTAGGCGCTGGTCTATCACAACTCTAGGTTGTCTCTAGGAGCTACAACACCTTCCACCATATGAGGGATCCCAAACCACCTCCTCCTATCCTATAAATACATCTCTCTCACATAGTTGCAACAAGCTAAAATGGTTGAATAGCTTAACAGTCTGAGTATAGCTAGTGTGAGATGGAGCAGAGATAGACCCATTGTCGAGAGAGAGTCTAGGCTTATTGCCTCGCCAAGTCCAATTCCCCAACGAATGCTTGAGACGTGTTTTGACTGGACCCGCTGAAGGAGGCTGCAACGTCAAGACTCTTTTGGTTGTAAACTCTTTCTCTCTCCTTATTAATACATGACTGATGTTTTGCTTCCCGTTTTATGTTTGATATGTGTTAGTGTTAGCATTTGCATACTTCTACTAGGAATCAAAACACATTTTGCATGTGTAGCTTTCGCATCCCATTCTGAAGAAATTTTCAATCATTCCATTAGGTCATGATAAAAATTTTTCCATTGTTGTTTTTCCTTGTCAATAAACTAAATTCTCCATCAGAATATCATATTGGCTGACTCATTCCCATGTCTCCTTAAGCATAACAACACCTATGGAAATGCTCTTTTCACCAAGAAGTCTTTTAAATCAAATCTCATTCATGAAAGTCGGGTCTAAAGCAGTCCCATTAGGTTATTACGTTTTATATTTCTCAAGGTCACTCTTTCATTTCATATGAGGTCAGCACATATATGAGAGGCACTAAATAAGATCATCGTGATATAATTATCATACTTTCAGTGTTGTAATTTTTGAGCTTAATGATTTTTATATCAAAATGTCATTTGGATATAAAATTCAATATGTAATTTATTTATATTTTTCCAAATGTAAGTTTTTGTTCTCATATGTAATAAATTCAATACTAAGTTGTCAATGCAATCATTTGGCCTAAGTGGAGAAAATAAAGTCAAACTCCATGACTTGATTAAACTACAAAATGCCAAAGAAGTCAGAAAGATAAAGAGTATCAGTGCCAAAGTCCAAAGACAAAAGTGAACATACGAAAAGTGGGTTATTCAAATTAAAAATTCAAAACCACTAAAGCTATAAAGCCTTTCAAACATTTCAAAGAAATTCATTGCTTCGATTCATCCATCAGGAGTTTTCTAGCAAAGGAGAAATTTCAAGTTTTCAAGCATTTTTAGTCAAATTTCAGGGTCGCTATGCATTTTCCCGGTCGTTGCACATTTGCACTCAGGCGCTACACATTTTCCTGATAATTGCTGAGTAAATTACACAAGCATTGCACGTTTACCCTTGGTCGCTGTGCATCTGCCTGAGCACTACATGTTCCTCCAGGACATTGTGCGTTTTCTCAGGGAGGGTTTCAAAGGGTTTCACAAACTCCAGCAAGCTTTATTTCCTTACAAATTTCTACAAAGAGCCTTAAATCAATAAGTGAACTCTAAGAAACCTATCCTCTAATATATTTGGTGTTTCATAAGAAATTTGAAGTGCTTGTTGCTATGAAACCCTGGTTTTCATTTCCGTCCCAATTTTCATGCATCATATCCATATTCATGTCCCTAAATACATATCAGTCATAAACACTATTAAATCCTAGGGTTTTCATAGACCTAGGTTCTCATTTACATTCATTCCCTCCATTTTCCTAAGCTATTCATTTCACCACTCACTCCCTTCATCTCATTCCATTTACCCTAGGGTTTCCAAAGCCTTCAAATTCAAAATGTCTGAAGAGGAGGACAGAAGTGTCAGTGAGGAACAATCACCAAAGAAAAAATCATGTAAGAAAGGAGGGAAAATCACCATATATGAACCAGCAACCACAAAATATCTCATGGCCTCTCTCATCACTGTGTCATCTTTTAAACATGTTGGTTGTTTTGAATTTTGTGAGAGGGTGCAAAGGTTCCAATATCACCCTATGTTGACAAGGTTGTTCATTACAAGTCTTCATGATAGGCAGGTCACTCTTGCTAGGGTCACTTTTACCATGTCCACTAATGTCATTTCAGCTACTACAGGGATCCCTAATGTGGGAGAGAAATGTTTTAAATAAGGAAACCTCGATCAGAGCTACTATGAACCATATCTCAAACCTAGATACAAGGATGACAAGAAGACCATTTTCCCTTTCTCTCATCTTCTTGACCAATATGTCTCTATGATGAAAATAATCATGAAATACTTCACCTATGAGGGGAGATTTTCTTGAATCTATTCATATCATATCTGACTCCTCATGCACTTCACTAGAGTCAAAATGCTTCACATACCCTACTATCTCTCCTACAGCATTGACAAGATGGCATACATTGTGCAAAAGAGGGATTATAATCATCAAATGCGGAGTCTTTTCCACCACTCCCTAATCAAGATGATAGTCATGCATCAGCTTGAGAAAAATAACATTTCATGGGACACATTCATAGCAAATGAAATCTTCACTACCCCACCTAGTCAACATGAGCAGAATATCCCCTCATCATCTCATCCTACCATATCTACTTCTCCATCTCAGCCTACTGCTCATACATCATCACCAAGTCAGTTTCATTCACCCCATGCTGATCCTTCTTCTTCACCTTTCCATAACCCTTCACCATCATCACATCATGATTCTGAGCCATCAAGCAGTGAGGAGGAAATTGAGACAACTTGGGCCAATTTAATTGATGTTGAGCCATTTCCCAAGATTTATGAGAGAGGCTACAGGCATGTGTTTGCTTCACTTCGTGTGAAGGGGGCCATGCCTTCTTCATCAACAAAACAGGTGGACAAAGGCAAGTAAAATGCTAAAGAGCCAATCATTGATGAGCAGGGGGGTAAACATGAAACAGAGCAGGAGTTTCAACTGATTGACCAAGATGAGGAAGATGAGGGTAAAATCATCAGTGCAAAAATCAAAGGCAAAGAAGCAAATATTAGTGAACTTCAATCTAATATTGATACAGAAATATATGTGATTCATTTTCTTTGAGAAAGAAAATCGGAAGCTGAAAACCAAGCAAATCATCAATGAGGTGAGGACCATTAAAGCATAAAGAGGGGAAAAAAGGCCAAGGCTTTGTTGGAGGAGACCTTGGAGAGATTTGGTGAGATTGATGATTAGGAGGATCAGCCTCCAAGATAGATACCAAGGACTAGACAGCTAAAAAGAGATCTAGCCATTGAAAGACAAAGAGAATCTTAGTTGGCAGAGCAACTCACACCAAGAGAGTTTTTTTCCTTATACTTTAACAATGACAGGGAATCATGGCTTGATAGAGCCAATTTGCATATAGATAGGTTGCTAGAGAAGGCCAAAAAGGACAATGACATTTAGAGGAAAATGGAAAACCGCTACGCCATGAGGAACAAGATTGCAAGGGCCAAGCTCAAACGAGCCCATGCAAAAATTCAAACTTTGACCAAGAAAAAGGAGAAGGAGAGGTTAGATATACTTGTTGAGGTGTCTCTTCATGCCTTAAGCACTTGAGAAGCAAGTATCCTCAGAATTTTGGAAAATTTTTGGCACACTTGGCACTTCAAGTCATTTCTGGTTTTTTTAGTCTTTTTGGCACACAGAAATTCTGCCAAACGCACAGTGACCTGGACGCTGCCCTATTTTTTGGGGCCTCCAACTGAGAAATGGCCACCACCATCATGTTTATAATGATGAATACATCAAGCCTAGTATGTTTCAGAAAATTTGGAGTAGAGCTGGTCCCTCAAAAGTGCAAAAAAATACCAAATTTTCATGTTTCTGCCTCCTTTTTGACATGGTCGCTACGCGTTTACCAGTCTTGGGAGATTGACTTTTTGGTAGGGAAAAATGAGCACCATTTTGGAAACTGGAGGTATATTTGGAAACTAGACTCAGAGAGCTTTCCAATGGGCTATCTTGGAGCTGAGTCGGACACTGGGAAGGCACTCCAAATCAACCTTGAAAAGATTCCATTTTTTCTGCCTGGGCGCTACGCGTTTGCCAAGAAAGTGCATTTTTCACAGTCTTCAGCAAATTTTGAAGTTTCACTCCAGTTTGAATTTTTACTTTGGAAAATGAAGAAATTAGTGATTTAAATGGTCATGGTCAATTTAAATGTCATTTTTTTACCTTTATCTAAGGTAGATACATTAGGTAAGTCCTCTAGAGGTGAAATGAATTAGTTTCCTCTCTTTTAGAGGCAAATTGTTGAGTCTTCCTAGTCTTCAGTTTCTTGTTTGGAATTAGGTGAAACTGATTACTGTATCATGGATTCGACTCCTTGAGGATAGGGAGAGTGGTTTTAAGGTCTATATGATGTATTTTCTTAGTCATTGTAATGGTTGGACTCATTTGGAGTTTTGGCTTCTCAAGAGACACACTTTGTATCAATTTTGGCTTGGACATTAATCAAATTTGCAGCTATTTTTATGGGATCCATGTGGTATTGTGTTTAGTTTAAGTTTTTTCTTTTGTGCTCACATGTTAGAATATTTTTTTGTATTTCATTCATCATTTAATTTCTATTAAGTGAATGTTTTCAAGTTAGAGGAACAGAATCCATAATTTCTATGCTATGTTTTGGGTAAACATTCATAATTTGTAATTTCTTCAATTTAGAAAGAAAACATGAATTCACCATTCTCTTTCTAGCTCCTCCCCTGTAATAATCATCCCATCATTAGACCCTAAAGTGCTAAAAATTGTACCTACCTTTCCCCATAGAACACCCTACAAATCTTGGCCTAATTTCCTTGCCCCAGCTGTTTGACTCCTCCTAATCCAGCAAAACCCTACACTATCAAAATCAAAACCATGAGCTACTATACCTAGCCTAATATCTTCTTTCCTCGGTCAGTTTTGTTGTGATATATACGGAGAGGGACATGCTCTCCTTGCCTAGTAGGGCTATCTACTTGGCTAAGCATGGTTTGAGGTTACCTCGGAATTTCCTTTCTCAGCTTGAGGTTCAATCTAAGAGATAACATTTTGGCGACCATACTGGGGAAGAAAAGTGAGGTTAGATCAACCCCAATAAGTTTTCATTGAAATTCTTAAACTTGTGGATGATAAGTTTAGATTTTATTCAAAGGCTGAAATGAAAAATTTGTAAAGTGAAAAATTATTTTTGAAATTGGACATATTGGCTTCCCGAAGATACACTAGATACAATCCCGATCCGAATCCTCCCACCATTGTTAGTGATCCTCAGAACATAGGAATAAAAGCTAAAACTGCTATGGAAACATCTATTTCAGTCAAAAATCAATCAGATTAAAATTTCCATTCTCAGAGCTAATTCATTCCCTGGAAAGTTAGAAAACTTGCAAGATATTGAATTTGATATAAATTTTGAATAAATTTTATTCTGGAGAAAATCTTTGAGTTGGATTGACGAAACAGTTTTGGATTCCTCCATTTCCTTTCACAGTCCTGTTGAAGATCTGTTTTCACATTCTCAATCAGGGTCACAACTTTTACAATTTCTTAAAGATCTGCAGAACTATTCTTTGCAAGTAAATGCTTGGGTGATAAATAGACCTCAAATCCTAGCTTTTTCTACCATCAATTCATCTACCATTCATACTACTTAATCAGCGATCAATCCTACGTTGATTACATCAAGCATCCAAAACCCTGTTATAAATCCTCCACCTCCAATCATCATGGCTGTAAGATATGACCCTCTTGTTCTCCCTCAGAACCCGGGTGCTATGCCCCAATATTACCCAACCAAAATCCCTTTGATTGAAAATACTTAGCATATGACAGCCCGAAAGCACGTAGATAAGATGAATGACTTCTTTGATCTTCATGAAATTGATCTTGAGGATGTGAAAATGATGTTGTTTGCACAAAGTCTGGGAGGGGAAGTAAGAAAATGGTTTAGAGCTCTACCAGTAGCCACTATTGATACTTTAGAAGTTTTGCATCGTTAGTTTGTAGAAAGATGGGAAAAAAAGAAAAATTCCCTTCAAATTCTAGCTGAATATGAGAACATCAAAAGAAATGTTGGAGAGACTATGCAAGATTATTGTGTGAGATTTAATGTAGTGTACAATGCTCTTCCTGCACATATCAAACCACCAGAATGTTTGGCTTTAGTCAAATTTCCAGATGGATTTGATATTGATATGGCATATCAGTTGTGTGAATGTGATCCTACAACTTTAGCAGGTATGCAAAAGAATGTTGTAAGTGTGGAAGCAAATTTGCTAGCCAAAAGAACAAGGATAAGATCTGAAAAGAGAGTGATCATCTGTTAAGTCCCTATATTAATAGTGTAGCCCCTTATTATGTTAGTGTATCCCCCCTTATTGTTATTATTGTACCCCTGTAACCCCCATTTTGTTATTATTGTGCCCTTAAATTATTATTGTTAGGTCGGCTAGGATTACATTGTGGCCCACCAGGATTACATTATGGCCCCATGGACTCCTATATATAGAAAGGAGGTTTTGTGAATTGTATCATCCAAGAATTGTTCATTTATGTAATGTATTGGAGGTTGCCCCCTCGAAGTGGCTCATTTTCTAAGGCGTTGATATCTCTTTTCTTCTCTTTTTGGAGCTGGTTACACAACATTTGGTATCAGAGCTTTGGATTCTAGGGTTTCGCTGCTCCAAACAGGTCATCGTGGCATTTTCGCTATAACTTTTTTTCTACGACGTTTCAGAAGCTGAAATTTTTAGGGTGCGAAGAAAAAATCCTGAGGAAGCTTGTGTAAAAATTTCAGATTTTGGTGCGCAATAATTTCGGAGATATGATCTGTGGAAGTCAGGTATTTTTTCAGGCTCCTAAACAGGTCATCGTGGCATTTGCGCTATAAATTTTTTTCTACGAAGGTTCAGAATTTGAAATTCATATGGTGCGAAGCTGAAATCCTGAGGAAATTCATCAAAAAATTTCAGAGCTTGGTTCGCAATATTTTTAGAGATATGATCTGTGGAAGGTAGTGTTTTTTCAGGCTCCTGAATTTCATCTTAAAGAGGTGATCGTGGGAAAAGTTCAATAACTCTCTCTCTGGAGATTGGATTGGAGTGCCGTCAAAATTGGTCGCAAGTACACGGCCTGTATTTTATTGGCTATCAATTTTAGAGACAAAGGACAAAACAGTGACACGTGGCAAGTCGTACAAGTTCGCTCTACTGAACCAGTCCATAATTAGGTCATTGTGGGAGATTGGACACAACTTTGTCTTGGAGAATCCAAATCAGGTCAGACCTGTGGCATTCAAAAGAGAATTCAGAGGGCTACTACAGTACTGAATTTCAGATATTGAAGATCTGCAATCACAGAGATAATACAATTTCAATATCGAGCTCCTCAAAAGCAAGTAAAAGGTGTTTATTTGTTTTTTCGAATTGCATAAATCTTGTTTGAAAAATCAGTTTGAAGTGATTCCAAGGGCCTATTGAGCATATATTTCAGTATTTCGTTTTGAAATTCCTCCTAAAAAGAATTCAACACCCATTAAACCCTCAGAAATCTATACTATGATGCATGAAGTGGAAGAATTGCAGTATGAGATATCAAAATTACGGTACCAAGTGCAACAAATTTCGATCTTACGAAGAGCAACCGAAGATGACATAGATGGTTTAAAAGAAGAAATGGAGGCTAATTTGGATGGTTTTAAGGATAAAACAATAGCTAATATGGATGATAAATTAGTGGAAGATGACAACGAGCATCAACAACAAGTTCTCCAAATCTCAAAGGATAACCTAACTTTGGTGCAGAATCTAATGAAACAACAGGAATATCAACATCACATCGAAAGAAGTTAGATGAAGAAGCCGGTAGAACAAGATTACCAAAAAGTATGATCAATTTCAGAGTATCTCAGCAAGTGGAAGAACTTTCCTGTAGAAGATTCCACATGGGAGGATGAGAATTTTATACAGAAGCATCAAGAAATAATCAAGCATTGAGGACAACACTTGTTTGAAGGAGAGGGGCATGTTAAGTCTCTATATTAATAGTGTAGCCCCTTATTATGTTAGTGTAGCCCCCCTTATTGTTATTATTGTACCCCTGTAACCCCCATATTGTTATTATTGTGCCCTTAAATTATTATTGTTAGGTCGGCTAGGATTACATTGTGGCCCACTATGATTACATTATGGCCCCATGGACTCCTATATATAGAAAGGAGGTTTTGTAAATTGTATCATCCAAGAATTGTTCATTCATGTAATGTATTGGAGGTTGCCCCCTCGAAGTGGCTCATTTCTAAGGCGTGAATATCTCTTTTCTTCTCTCTTTGGAGCTGGTTACACAACATCATCAAGAAGGGAGACATCTACTTCTGATGCTAAAATGGATTCATTACTTCAAACTATGGAAAGAATGGTTGATCGATTGTCTATCTCAGATAGACCTGAAACACAAATCTGGAACCCAAATTTTAGAGGGTAGCAGCAGCCTCAGTTTAGAATCAAGCAAAGAGAGTAGAAAACACCCAACCAAACAGTACAAAAATAGCATATTTAGACCCCATTACAGCAGAATTATGTTAAAGGAGTGGAAGAGGAAGAAGATGAAGATCTGGTGGTTGAAAAAAATCATTTCTTTACAATAGATGGTCTACCCATGTTTTTGACTGAAGATGAAGAGTATACTGAAAGTTTGGATATTCCAAAATATGAGGACTATATCTTGGAAAATGGTGATGATTTGGAAACTGAATCAGATGATTGTCAGCGTGGGTAGATGAATGCTTTGAGTGCACAGTAAAAACAATATTCTTTAAGGATCAGAGATGTACCTTTCAATTCTATTCAGAAAAGAAAATAGGCCCAGCCAAAAAATGATCTTTCGAATAATCAGAAAAAGGGTAAAGAGCATGTGGATCAAAATCATTGTAACATCAACCAGCCATCAACAAGCTCAGCTATTAAAGAGAAAGACACTCAGAAAAAGGAGAATGTAACAAAGGATCAAAATGATAGAAGAGATATTGTCACCAAAGAGGTAGATAAAGTCACAACTTTTAATTTAGAAAATGAAATAGCTAAATTGAAATTGTCCATTCCTTTGATAGAATTAGTAAATAATAGTCACTATAAACATCAGGTGTCTAAAATGTTGCTAGTTGATCCTTTGTTCAATATGGTTAATGTTGAAGATGACCACCCTGAGCTCATTTTCGGTCCATCTTTAGATGGTCAGTTAGAAGAGAGTGAAGTTTCCCCATTTTATTTCAGCCTTAGAATACATGAGTACATACTTCATAATGCTATGATTGATTCCAGGGCTTCTCACAATTTAATTCCAAAGGCTATCATGGAAAATATGGGCATGGATATTACCCGACTGTATCATGATTTGTATTCGTTTGATTCTGGTAGAGTTCGATGGATTGGTCTCATTAAAGATTTAGTGGTTTCCTTAGAAAAATATCCTAGCCAATAATGTCTTAATGGATGTGGTGGTGGCCAATATACCGCCTCGATTCGGCATGCTATTGTCTAGATCATGGGGAGCCAAACTTAAAGTTACTTTACAACTTGACTTCTCTTATGCTACTATTCCTGTTTTCGGGAAATTGAAGAAATTGTACTGGAAAAATAAAATGAAGTATATAATAACTAGTAAGGAGAAGCCCATAAACCATCCAATACAGGTTGTACATATAGATCTAGAATCTTTTATTTTGTATAATGATGGTAGTTTCAATGATGTAAGTAATCAGCTAGTAGAGGTAGAGGATGTACCAGAAGTTTCAGAGAGTTTTAGAGTAGTTCTTGATAAGAAAAATAAATGGTGATTTCTTCCGAAAAGCCTTTAAAAGAACAGAAAATCAGTACAGAACAGAAAAATGAGGTGATCGACAAAAGTAAATTAGAACCAATAGTTAAGTTTCAGCATCTAGAAGACGAAGAGGGCCTTTGGAGCATGGATTTCGATGGTGCTTTTGGTAAGGAAGGTGCAGGTATTGGTATTTGGATCTGAAGTCATGTTTTTAAGTTAGGTGGAATTACAAGTAATGTTAGGGAATTCTCTTATAAATTGGCTTTTAATTGTTCTAACAACGAAGCGGAGTATGAAGCATTGATCACAGGTCTCAAAATTTTGAAGAAACTTGGTGCAAAAATAATTTATGTTTATGGTGATTCTGAGCTTGTCATAAAGTATGTGAAAGGAGAATATCAAGCAAAGCATCCGCGAATGAGAGCTTATAGGAATTCAATCTTGGATATCTTAAAAATGTTTCCTGAATATACATTAACAGCGATACCAAGAAGTCAAAATATCATTGTAGATTCGCTTGCTACAGTAGCAAGTAATCTCAAAATTCCGATGAACTCAAGTAATAAATTTGAAATTCATGTCAAACATAGAACTAGTGTTCCTGATAACTTAAGGTACTGGCAAGTTTTTTGGGATGACAAAGAAATTAATATATTTTTGCAGAATGAAGGAAAGTTTAAAGATTCTTTTATTAATTATGTTTGTGATTCTGATGATCAAAACATAGAGGCCAATCAGATGAATATTTTACAGCTAAAAGATAGTATTATTCCTAGAGGTCTCATACCTTTAGAAGAACTATTTGATCAAGATTATGTGGTGATAAAACCAGCATTCACTCCTACAGAAAAGGGTGTGGAAGACGTAAACATCAGAACAACAGATAAGCCCAAGATGGTTAAGTTTTCTAAGACATTATCTCCTGAGGAAAAAGATAAGTACATCAAATTGTTATCTAAATTTTCTAATATTTCCGCATCGAATTATGCAGATTTGAACGTCTGTGACAAAAATATTATTCAGCACACTATTCCCATAAAGCTGGATCAAAAACCTTTCAGGCAGAAGTTGAGAAGGATAAATCCAAGACTGTTACCATCCATCAAGAAAGAGGTAAATAAATTGTATAAATCTGGTATCATTGTTCCAATTAGATTTTCTGATTGGATTTCAAATTTGGTTCCAGTAAGGAAAAAGACTGGAGAGATAAGGTTGTGCATTGATTTATGGAATTTGAATAAAGTGTCTTTAAAGAATAACTACCCGCTTCCTAAGATGGACCATGTTCTGCAAAGGGTAGTTGGAGCATCACGGATGTTGTTGCTTGATGGTTATTCAGGTTATAATCAAATTTTGGTACATGAAGAAGACCAAGGTAAAATTTCTTTCACAACACCATGGGGAACCTTTTAGTATGTCAAAATGCCATTTGGGCTCAAGAATGCAGGGGCTACTTTTCAGCGGGCGATGGATATAGCCTTTGCTAATGAGAAAGATGCTTTCTCAGTGGTGTGTTTAGATAATTTGACAATATTTTCTGGTTCTGATGATGAGCATTTACACCATCTAAGAATTGTTTTTCAGAAATGCAGGGAGTTTAGAATTTTTCTAAATCTGAAAAAGAGTCCTTTTTCCATGGAGGAAGGCAAACTTCTCGGTCACATAATTTCCAAATATGGCATTCGCATTGATCCTTCCAGAGTAGAAGAAATTCAGCAAATATATTTTCCGCGTAATAAAAAGGAGGTACAAGCTTTCAATGGTAAGATGAATTTATTACGCATATTTGTTCCTAATTTGGCTAAGCATTTGCATGAAATGACTAATATGTTGAAAAAGGATAGCAGTGTAAAATGGACCAATGATGTTATGATGTCTTTCAACTTGGTAAAGCTTGCTTTAACTACAACCCCTTTTTTGGTTAGTCCAGATTATACTAGTGATTTTATAATATTTTCATTTGCATCTTAGCACACCTTGGCTGCGGGTTTTTATGCAAAAGAAGGACCAGGTTGAGCAGCCCATTTCTTTCTTCATTCGAGCCATTAGAGATGCTTCTCTTCTCTATAATATTATTGAGAAGCAAGCTTTTGCCTTAATCAAAGCCTTGAAGTATTTCGGGATCTATATTCTACATTCACACACTAGCTTATGTTCCAAATGCAGCTGTAAAACAAGTTCTCACGCAGAACGATCCAGAAGGAAGTAGAGGTAAATGCATAGCAGCAATGCTAGAGTATGATCTCGAGATCAAGCCCACCAAGATGATCAAGGGATAGGGGTTATCCAAACTCATGGCTGAATCCAACATGCATGCTCTAGGCATAAACCTTATTGCAGCAATGTCAGATGATGAAGAAGATGGCGCTCTAATACAGGTATTAGAAATTTTTCTCACTTCACCATGGTATTCAGATATAGTGTATGTTCTTTAGCACTTATTTCCTCCTCCTGGAATGTCCAAAAGTAAGGGTACATCTTTGAAATTAAAATCTGCTAAATTCTGCATTCTAGATAATGCTCTTTATTGGAAAGATCCAGGAGGTGTTCTTTTATATTTTCTGGTTGAAGATGAAGTTAAACATGTAATGGATGAATTCCATAGGGAAGATTGTGGAGGCCACTTGTTTTGGAAAAAAACAGCTAATAAAGTGTTAAGAGAAGGTTATTATTGGCCAACTCTATTTTCACATTTGTACAAAACAGTCACAAACTGTCATGAATGTCAAGTTTTCCAAGGAAAAAGGAAACTCCTTCCTCTTCTGCTGAAGCCTATTGTAGTAAATGCTCCTTTTCAATAGTGGAGACTCAATTTTATTGGGTAAATTCATCCTACATCATCAACACAACATAGATGGATTCTGACAACCACCGACTACTTCACCAAGTGGATCAATGCTATTCCTACAAGGAAAGCTACCGACATGGTAATTATTCATTTTTTAGAATCCAATATTTTGTCTCGTTTTGTTTGTCCTCACAAGGTTATTATAGATAATTTGGCGGCATTCAATTTAAATAAGATGATTGAGTTTTGTCACAAGTATAATATCAAGTTGGGCCATTCAACTGCATATTATCCATAGGGAAATGGATTAGCTGAGTCCTCTAATAAATCCTTGGTTAATATCATTAAGAAAATGTTGGAGGAGAACAAGAAAAATTGGCATGGGAAGCTTACCAATGCTTTGTGGGTATACCAAGTGAATACCAAGAATTCTATAGGTATGTCACCCTTTGAATTGGTTTATGGTATAGATACAATGTTTCCTACATCACTTGTAGTCCCGGTTATGAGATTATTGTAGGAAGCAGATAGTGAGGAAGGTGATATTCAATGTCAAATCAATCAAATGATTCACCTTCAGAAAACAAGGGAGGAATTTTCTCAGACTACTAAAGTTCAGGAGAAAATCAAAAATATTTATGATCGCAAAACCAAGGTAGATAAGTTGCATCTAGAAGATGTAGTGTTGCGATGGGATGCAAGGAATGAAGAGAAAGGAAAGCACGGGAAGTTTGAAAATCTATGGAAAGGACCCTACAAGATCTTAGCCTATCAAGGACAAAATGCCTATTTGCTGAAAGAGATGAATGGATAAGAATGTTCAGGAGGACCAGTTAATGGTAGGCTCTTGAAACATTACTATTTATGATGCAACTTCTGAAAGAATGTTCCACTTTCATTGTAAATACCAGTTTGTATTTTCTGCAAGGTTTGGAGAGGAAAATCATTTAGACTTCGGGCCCGAAGTGAAGGCTATAAAGCTTGTTGATTTTCTGTTATTTTCAGAGTTTTTGAGTCAGTTTTGAGTTAGTTTCAAAGTCAGTTTTAAATTCAGTTCTCAGTCACTTTGATTGGTTTTTGAGTCAGTTTTATAGTCTACAGTCTTTTAAATTATTTGACTGTATT